>CM060390.1:134524363-134968960 GCA_030545235.1 Helianthus tuberosus
TTGAATTCCAATATCGAATAAATGCAAATATGTGTCGGTTGTGTATAATCATATGTATCGAACTTGGATGTATATAAGTATCAAATAACGTCATATAATGTTGTATATAAAATACACATTTGCAAATGAGTAAGCATCATGTATGTACGAATTCAAACAAGTAATATATGGATGTATATAAGTATCAAATAACGTCATATAATGTTGTATATAAAATACACATTTGCAAATGAGTAAGCATCATGTATGTACGAATTCAAAAAAGTACTACCTCCGTCCCATTCAAAGCGTCATGTTTTGAATTTTCAAAGTCTTTATTTATAAACTTTAACTTTAATTATATATTTTTTGTGTTATATAAAACTTGATGAAAATTAACCCGATAAAAACATTTGTAAAACACACTCAAATTATATAACTTTCATCAAGTATTATCTAGAACAAACAAAATTATTTAAGGTCAAAGTTTATAAATAAAGACTTTGAAAATTCAAAATATGACACTTTTAGTGGGACGGAGGGAGTAATATATTGAAATGTGTTTCCATTATGATCAAATCTCAAGTTTGCAAAGATTGAACGAAATACGAATACAAGTTTCTAAAATAGAATGTGGATATACACTTTCCAACTATAGAAATACGAAAACGTGAGGCGTTACACAATTTGTGGGAATTTTCTGATGTATAAATGATGAATCACTTTGCGTTGACCTGGTACCAATAAAATTTTCGGCATCATATAAGAATGGAAAACTGGAGCTGAAGAAACAGTGATCTAAATTGACCGGAATCAATTAGATCGGGGGTTTTGTCTCTGCCTAAAAAGGGTTAATCTCCTCGTTGATTCGGTGGTTGGTCAATCTACTTCTCCGGTGATCACTGCAAAACAGAAAGCCGTTAGACTCGCCACGGGGAAAATGGCGGTTCTCTTCGTGACCACCCTCCGGCGTGAGAATAAGTACAGTGATCTCAGGGAAAAGGATGAAGTGAGTGTAAGTGAAAGTAACCTGTGAGATCATACCTGAAGCCTCTTATTTATAACCGGATTTTGGCAGGAAAATGGTGTAACAGAGAGAGTAATGGAAAGCACTTTTCCGTTGGCAGTTATCTTTTCTTTCCGTCAATTGTTAACTTCACGTTCATGCACACGGATCGTGAGTCTGATCGACGGTTGGGGAGTTGCCACGTGAAAAGTGCTTTTGTGTAGATCCTCCTTCAAGTTAGTGCCATCATCACGATTTAGATGAGCGTCTACAATTGTGCCACGTCACATTCGGTTGTAACCGAATGACCATGCACGATGAGCATTTAAGGCTTTCTAGAAGATCTACAGCTGTAAATTATTGTACCTTTGCCACGTGTCTATTCTGTTGCAACAGAAAAGATTCTTTTGTTCAAGTATTGGTTTCAGGTGCGAAGAGATGTTTAGAATTTATCTTCAAGCCTAACTGTACCCTTGCGCGAGCCCGCGTAAGGGTGTTAGTTGAATGTTTGTCCTTTTCTCTGGCACATGGTCATTAAAGACTGTTCCTTTTCCAAATCTTGTTTAAAACTGCTGCGCAGCCTCACAAGGTTTTGTTTAAGATGTTTTTGGAATGAAGTTAGGGTATGGTCCTATGCGCTTGCGCAGGGTTTTTGGGATCATACCCCTTCAAGTCCCCCCAGTCCAGTGGTGTTCCTATGTGCCAATGGCAAGTAGGTGGAGCACTGGACTATGAAGTGTGCACTTTTATTGTTTGAGAAGCAACAAGGTTGTTTGGCGTAAGGTATGAAAGAACTTAACTTTCAAAGTTGACTGGTTGCGCCATGGTGGCCCTGCGCGAGGACATGTAGCCGTTTTCCGTATGTTGTAATGGGCCAACGGTTAGCTGAAATACCAGTTCTGACCTTGGCGAGGGTTATTACCAATGTTGCCTTAACTGCTGTTAAGAATGATAACGTCCGTTTCCAGACGTGGCGGAGACCTCGGATGATGACAACTTAGCGTATGAATATACGACTTTGCAAAGTTTTGTCATTTATTTTGAAGTTGTTTAGGATATTGAATCCGTTTGTGTACTGTTTAGTTAATGCATTGTTGCGCAAGTAACTTTGTTGATGTGCTGTCGCGAGAGTAATTTTGTTAATGTGCTGCCGCACAAGTACTTTTGTTAATGTGCTGCCGCACAAGTAACTTTGTTAATGTGTTGTATGTTTTAGTTACAATGTTTACATGAGTACAATTACTTTGTTTAGGTAAGACAAATACAGATGGTATAAAGCTCATGTGTGAACATAGGACTGGACCTTACGCAGTGCCTGTGACCGCGGACCGTTCATGAGACTTGTATTAGATTAACATAGTGTTTGTGTGGTTACCAAAAGGGATTGCATGAATTTGTAATAAAACATAGAGGCGTAACGAGAGTAACAAACTTTGCATTGATTAGGATAAGGCGTAGAGGCCAGCAGATACAAAGCTGTTAATAAATAAGATAATTATGACGCGTTTGTAAGTATCGACCCTTGTGTTGTACGTTGGTTAGCGTAGTGTGTTGTCCAAGTACGAAAGGTGCTAGGGTACAAGTAGCACCTGCGCAGCTGCTGCGCATTCCATGTGCACGGAACGTCCGTTCCGTCAAGCCGGCGTAGGGTATATGCGCCTTTTCCTAGGACCTCATTAATGACATAAGGCCCTTCCCATTTAGGCGTGAGCTTCCCCAGATGTTCCGCATTTGATGCTTCATTATCTCTTAGGACGAAGTCTCCTGGTAAGAAAGTGCATACGCGCACTCGAGCATTGTAATATTTTCCGGTTTTGACTTGTACTTGGCCTCGTTGATGGCTGCATTTTCTCGTCTTTCTTCGAGGAGATCCAAGTCGAGTCTGCGCTCTTGCTCATTGTTTTGTTTCTCCATGGCTAGCATGCAAGGTGAAGGGAGACCGATTTCCGCCGGGATTAGGGCTTTTGTGTCGTAGACGAGGCTAAATGGCGTTTCTCCCGTGGTAGTCTTTGGCATGGTGCGGTGAGCCCATAGAATACTTGGGAGTTCATCGACCCAAACTCTTCTTGCGGTTCCCAACCTCGCCTTAATGTCATCTACAATCTATTTGTTGACGCTTTTGACTTGACCGTTTGCCTGTGGGTACGCCACAGAGGCGACACTATGTTCGATGCGCATTTCCTTCATCCATTTTTGTAGATCGTCAGACGCAAAATTGGTACCGTTGTCTGTGATAATGCGCAGTGGTAACCCGAACCGGCATATGATGTGTTCCCAGATGAACTTTCTGATCACCATTGCGGTGGTTGATGCTAGAGCTTTGGTTTCTACCCACTTGGTGAAGTAATCCACATCGACTATGATAAATTTTGCTACGGCAGGTGCATCGGGAAAAGGACCTACTAGATCGATTCCCCATTGTTGGAAAGGCCATGCTGCGGTTACCGGAACCAAAGGGTTCTTTGGGAGAAGGGTCTTTGGAGCGTGGCGTTGGCACGAGGTACACTTGTGTAAAATCTCGTCGGCGTCCAGATGCATGTCGGGCCAGTAATAGCCTGCACTCATGATTTTTGCCACTACCATGCAAGGACCAGTGTGGATTCCACATAGTCCTTCATGGATTTCTCGGACCAGATACCGCGCGTCATTTTTGTCAACGCATCTTAGAAGAGGACCCATATAAGACTTACGATACAGAATTCCATCCCCGATCTCATAATTTAGCTCTTTTTGTTGAATTTTTCTTGCTTCTGTCTTTCCTTCTGAAAGAGTTCCATGTTGTAAGTACATAATAATTGGGGACATCCAAAATAGATTCCCAATTTCTATCATGTTTACATGTCTTAGAGGAACGGATGGGTTTGAGAGAACTTCAATGAGGACCTCTTTTGCCAGGTGTTTGAAACTTATAGCGGCTAACTTGCTTAGTGCATCCGCGTGCTTGTTCTCGCTTCTGTTAATATGGATGATTTTGAAGGTTTGAAACTGATTGATTAATGTTCTCGCCTGCTCAAGATATAAGGCCATTGTTTCGCCTTTTGCGTCGTAGTGACCGTTAATTTGCTCGGCGACCAACAGGGAATCGACATGCGCTTCTACATTCTTCGCCCCCATTTTAATTGCTAGGCGGAGACCTGCGAGAAATGCCTCATACTCAGCTTCATTGTTGGTGCTTTTAAAATCTAGCCGAATGGCGTAAGTAAGTTCATGGTTGTCGGGGCTGACTAGGCGAAGACCAGCCCCTGCGCCATCATCGTTGGAAGCACCATCTGTATATAAGATCCAGACCCTGTCGTCGAAGACTGGGGTAGGATTTTGTATGGCTTCGCGTTCTTGGATCCTATCGACGGGAACTTCGGTAACAATATCTGCTAGATCTTGGCCCTTGATAGCTGGGCGTGGCTTATACAAGATGTTATATCCTCCCAGTTCAATGGCCCATTTTGCTAATCGGCCCGCGACGTCCGGCTTGGACAAGACTTGTCCCAAATAATAATTGGTAAGAACAGTTATAACGTGGCCAGAAAAGTACCTTCGTAATCTGCGCGAAGCGTGAACTAACACGAGAACAAGTTTTTCCATGATTGAATAGCGTGTTTCTGGGCCAGTCAACATCTTGCTGATGTAATAAATTGGAGTTTGAAGTCCGTCTCTTTCGACCAGCAACACTACGCCTACGGCTACCTCTGATGCGGAGAGGTACAAGATTAATGGTTCCTCTTTTCGCGGAGCTGTTAAAGTAGGTAGTTGAATTAGGCATTCTTTCATTTCCTCAAAAGCTTTTTTTGCCTCCGGAGTCCATTGAAACTGGCTCTTCTTAACACAGTTGCGCAATGTGCTGATGAACGGATATGATTTGGCAGCATGATTTGCTAAAGATCGGTTGAGCGCAGCTAGTCGACCAGCTAGACGTTGCATCTCTTTGATAGATGCTGGTGACGGCATGAGCTGAATAGCCTCTACCTTTTCTGGATTAACTTTGAAACCATCCTTGGTTACGATAAATCCTAAGAATTTGCCTTCCTACATTCCGAACGAACACTTTACTGGATTTAGTTTTATGTTAACTCTACGTAGAGAGTCGAAGGTGCGCTGGATGTTTGTGAGCATTAATTCTTCTTCGGGACTCATGATGACAAGGTCGTCCATATAGACTTCGACTGTTACGTTGATATCCTCCCCGAAGACTTTATCCATTGGGCTTTGGTAAGTAGCTCCTGCGTTGCGGAGACCGAAAGGCATGTTTGTGTAACAAAATATACCTTTATCTGTGCGGAAAGCTGTCTTGTCTTCGTCTTCTTCCTTCATTTGTACTTGGTGATAACCTTTGTAACAATCTAGGAAGCATTTCCAGCGGAAAGATGCTAAGGAATCCACCTTCTTGTCTATCTCTGGGAGAGCGTAACAGTTTTTGGCCAGGCTTTGTTGAGGTCTTTGAAATCAACGCATATGCGTCATCCACCATTATGCTTTTGCACCATTACTGGGTTAGCCACCCAAGTTTCATACCGAACTTCGTGCAGTATGTCGGCTTGAAGTAGTTCCGCCATTTGCTCATTCATTGCGCGAGCCTTTTCCAGACTGAGACTGCGCTTTCCTTGTGCTACTGGCTCTGCTGAAGGTCGAACATTCAAACAAAGTTCTGTCACCTCTCTTAGCACGCCGGTCATGTCCGCTGGGGACCATGCGAAAATATCCATGTTTTCGACTAGAAGTTCTTTCAGTTTTGCGCGGATTGCTGGTGATATGGCGTGTCCTAGCAAAATAGTTTGCTCAGGGTATTCATTATTGAATACCCACTTCTCTGGTTCGTTAGGTGGAGATGGCTTTGCGGCCTTTACTGGTGGCTCGTCGTCTACAGACATCACTTCTTTGCTTGAATATAAAATTGCTACTCCGGTTTCTGTCGAAAAACCGCAAGCAGCGTGGGGTATAGAGGTAATCATGCTAAAATCCCTCTGTGAACGTTTTCCCAACAGTACATCATGGCGGGATGTAGCTTGCATAACCATGAAATTGACTAGAACGGTGAGCGAGTGCTCACCATCAGAGAGTGTTACAGGAAAGAGATCAGTCCTAACGGAAAGATGGCTTCATTGAAGAAACCAGTTAAAGGGAAATCGACTGGTTTCAAACGCGCCTTGTCCTCAGGGTCTAACTGCTTGAAACACTGCTCGTAGATAATATCCATAGTGTGACAACCCTCACAATTACAGGTACCGTACAATTAATTAATCTTAATTATGTGCTTAATGATTGTGCTTGATTACAACTGACAATTTAAACTGCTTTATGATTTTTGTATCATACATACATATGCATCGGATTTCATACAGTCACTCCATTTATTACACACAAACTTTAGTGACATACTTGATGCACAAAGCACGGTTAGCACACTAAACGGATAATTCAGAAACATGCTGATAATGCCAGCACATAGACAGACAATGTTTTGAGGCCAGTATGAGCTAGAGACAGGATACTACACTAGTATGGAGTGTAGGGAAGTGAGGACCGTAAAACTGCGTCACTAGGTGATAGTTAAAGTGCAGGGAAGTGCCTAAAACCCACTAGTAATGCAGAAATCTGCATTGTCTATCAGAAATTCAGCATTTAAAATGCTAGTAATGTGTAAAATTTTGGCAGAATGGTCCCGTATGCTTTCCTAAGTGTCGGGAATTAAATGTGACACAAAAGATATATAAAAGGCATTATACGGAATAATTAAGCACTTTAACGAAACGGTATCTAACCGAATAACCGGACATTACCCGGGACACCAAATTTTTGCCAAACACATTGTTTTATTATTTCTTGGCTAGTCATGATCCCCGTACACCATAACACCCTCTAGATATCAACTAACTAACACATGTAAGTATATACTTGGAAATTAACTAGTATTTACCCACTATCATCAAAATGTTACAATTAACCGCCCCCCCCCACATACCCTCTTACGGTCACAAGAGGACCCACAAAAATCCCCACCATACTTCACCACTTACCTCTTAGATTTATTTCTATTTTATATTAGATCTTTGCTTGAACTTATGAACAAAATATTAGAAGATATCCCTTTAAGTATGGCTCCATAGATCACTTCATCATTCCATATCTTCACCACACTCTGACTCACATCTCTCCCTCTCCCTCTCGGCTCACCATAACCGCCACCACCACCACCACCACCACCACCATAACTCAACCATATTCTTCCATTTTCAAGCTTGTTCAAGCACTAGAAGGTGATACATGGAGTTTAGAGCTCGAAGGTCTTGGAGAATCCTTCTCATTTGCTTTCTTTCACCACTTTTCATCATCATTTTTCATCATCTTCTCACTAGAGTTCTTTCGTAGCCTTTGTGCTAGTTATAAGTTCTTATTTAACTCTTATTCATCCTATTTTATGGTTAAAGTTGTAGTATGTTAAGTATATCTAAAACACCAAAGAACAAGAACTAATAACATGAACATAAAGCTTTACATAAAGATGAAACATAATGAAATGTTGTAGTATGATGTTGTTGTGAATATATTGTTGTTTTCTTGTTGATTCTTGGTAAAGTGATGTTAATCATCATATGAGACTTGTTAAATAATGATTAAAACCATGATTTAACAAGAGTAGGAGGTGATTATGTGCTACATAGAATAATCATCCTCTAAGTTTAAACATGAACTTGAAAGAAAATGATTTTCTTTTGAAATATAAGTAAACAAAGTAAGTTGATGATCATGTAAATCCAAGAGTTACAAAAGACTTTTCTAAACAAACCGAGTTTAAAAATTGATCTTTAAAAGATTATGACTTTTACATACACTTACACCATTTTGGAAATGAAATAAGTGTAAAAACCTTTTATTTACAAGAAGAGTTCAAAAAGATTAATTTTTGTAAAAATTGTTTACAAGTTGTAAACACTTAACTCTTTTAAGAAAATGATTTTTAAAGAAGTGAATACACTTTGAAAGGTAACTAAGACCACTAAACGCATTACCAAGTTACTACGTGTTTTCGGGATGTATCAAGTTCATGATTAATATGTAACGCATATAGTTTTTGCTCTTGGTGATGTAAAATTGTTTAAGAATTGATTGTTGATTGGTTTTTGAAAAGAAAATGATATGCTATATAGCATGGGCACCTCCGTTTACAAAGGAAACTCTGGCCAAATTTTCTAAAATTCCAACACTTAGAAACTATTTTCCGAACAAGTGTTACAAGCATACTTTTAACTTTGTTTTTCAAAATAAACTTCGCCATAAATTTTTGTTACAAAAATACAAAGTGTCAGAGGTTGGTTTTCATAAGTAAAAGTGGACAAATATATATTTAGAATATATGCTCTGTACTAAAACGCTTGTGTGAATATTGGCATGATTTGGGAACTAGTGATATTACTTAGAGAAAAATAATATAACTTAACAAAATACCGTTACTAGTATATTTTGGATGGATAATATTTTGATAACGAAAAATATGATTTATCACAAAGTATAACATACTTTTGAACAAGTAGAAAATATATTATTTTGAGAAGTTATAATATATTTTCTTTGTATATTTGGAGAATAGATAAATTTTGGGACAATGTTTATTTTCTTGGAAACACATTATTTTTGACAACTAAGTTATCATATACTTTTCTAAAGTGGGACTTAAGAGCACATAATATCAAGACTTTAAATCACAAAAAAATACATGTATAAAATACCCCCATCCTTGGGAAGGAAATACGCACATAAAATACTTGAGAAGTATGAATACGAAATAGTTGTCTAACTATTATTTCAAGACCTAAAAATATAATGTAAGTTAAAATAATTATTATTATTTTAACAATAAGTTATAACTTGGAATAATATCAAAGTAACGTAACTCAAACCGTAAATACAAAAGCAAGGCACGACCCGTTCGTCTAATAGACATTAGTACGGTGTAGGTTATCGTGTAACTGACAAGGTTTGAGTACGAGCACAGGAGACGCACTACATTGAGTTCATGTCCCCCTTTTCTCTTAACTGTTTTCAGTTTTACAACTTCGGGGGTGAAATACATGTTACAATTATTACAGATATTTTTATACATGGTATGGTTAGCTTAAGGAGGGTATACTACTTAGATCATGTGAGTGGTGGGCACAACACTTAAGGCCATTAATCCTCATCGTAGGACCGAGGGACATGAGTGATAGATCTATTTGGGTGTAGCGAGCCCACACCCATGAGGCCGGGCGGCCCATAGTGGTGACTGTGTCTTACAGCCGGAAGCCCGGTGCAACTCCGCTAGCTTTGAGTTTTCCTGCATCACTTCACACATACCAGTGGCTTTGCAACCCATTGGTGATCTCTTTTTCCTTATTGCTACATACCAGGGACTTTCATACATACAGATATATTTCAAAGGTTTATACATACTCACATACACATGAACTCGCTTAACTTTTGTTGATTTTTCAAACTACATGTATTTCAGGGAATTGATCGGATCTGGCAAGTGTCTGCATATGTGACAAGCTGCGTACTAAATAAAGATGTCATCCAGGGTTGTAGGGTTTGGGAGGTGTAACCCTTTCCTGGACGGGTCACACGTCTCCAAACCTCGTTTTATTTAAAGTCTTTTGTTGAGTCCTTGTGAACTCATTTTAAACAAGTCAAGGTTGTAGCTTATTTTGGGTTGACGTTATAAGACAAGCAGGTTATGGTATTTTCTAAACTATATTAATGGATGAACATCTCGTATTTTATTCATATAGCATTGTTATGGTTGTTGCTATGGTATTAAGAAGTCACACCTAACAATCCACGCTTCCGCAAAAGCCAGGGTGTGACAGCTTGGTATCAGAGCCTCGATCATAGCGAACTAGGATTCTTTCTCGAGTCTAGACTATGATCATCAGGGCTCTCATGAAAACATTTTTACATTGCATACACAAAACGTCCAGATCCAGGGTACAAACATTTTTACAAACAAAAGGCACAAATACATATTTCAAAATTTATATTTCAGTCTTAGAGACTGAGGGAGTTCAGCCTTAGAGGCTGGGGAGGATCAGTCTTAGAGACTGAGGGAGGTTTAGTCTTAGAGACCAGGGATTTAGTCTTAGAGACTGGGAAAGTTGGTCTTAGAGACCAGGGAGTTGGTCTTAGAGACCAGGGAGTTTAGTCTGAGAGGCTGGGTGGGATAGTCTGGGGAAGACTAGGACGATTACTTGCTTACATTATTGTGACTTACATGTTTATTTGATTATATGTTGATATATGTGCAATTGTCGTGATTGTTTTGTTACAGACGTTATGTCTTCTTCGAGTGGAGTTTCTGGCGCACTAGACCCCATAGCAGTAGATTCAGATGATCCGATGCCCACAGATCCTGAGATTTATACATCTGACACTGACAGCAGTGATGGTGACGATTTCTAGCCTTTTGCTTTGCCGGATGTCGGAGACGATGTTCAGCTTACTGATGGTATTCTAGTCGGGGATCTACCTCTTGCTGAGATCCCTGCTCCCGTTCCCCTTGCTGCAGTTCCTGTTGAGGATCTGCCACTTGATGATGATCTCGTTATTCCTGTCGTTGAGGTTCCGATTATGGAGGATCCTTCTGATTGTTCTGGTCCAGACTCTTTTGAGTCAGTAGCATCTTCTACTCTCCATGCGCTGAGGTTATAGCGATACCCCACCGACTCAGATTCCGATATGGCCATGTCAGCCGCATCCGATCAGGACCCTGATTTTGACCTTGCTGATGACCCCGATCATGATTTTGACCTTGCTGATGACCCCGATCATGAGTTTGACCTTGCTGATGACGCCGTGCATAAGATAGACTATGCTCCTGATGAGCAGCCATTCAAGGCCCATGTTTCTCCTCACGATCTCAAACCAGATCACGAGATTGGGCGTGTGCACGAGGATTAGCCCCTAGAGGCTCCTGTTGCTCCTATCGATCAGCCCCCTGTTGTACCCGCTGATCTAGATCTAGCCCCAGCTGACCCTGTCCCACCGCCAGATCATGACTCTATTTTTGCTGAGATACCTGATATTGCACCGATATTACCTGATCCAGTCCTTGTGTTTGATGACCATGCTCCGTTTGCCGCCTACATCGATCCTAGATATGCTGACACCCACAATGGGTGGGTCGATGATGACGATTATCCCCCATATGTTAGACCAGTCACTCCCCCTCATGCACCCATCTCTGCACCGATTGATGTTGCCCCTCATTTTCCCCATGTGTCAGATATCCATCGCACCGACCTTCCTATCATTTTTCTCCAGGACATTCCTCCACCTCGTCCTGGGGAGCGTTCGTCGAGACAGCAGCCTGCTTTTATCCTGCCTGTGTCGTCAGCTGCACCATTCATGTCTCAGCTTCCTCGCACTACATCACCTTTTGCACCCTCAGGCGAGCCACTTATGTGGTCTTCGCCCAATGTCATGCCTCTATCAGACCCATACCACCCTTTCCATGTTGGATATACCACAGATGACATACTTATATCCCTGCAGTTACAGCAGGAGGCGTTGAGCCGATGAGTCCAGGAGCTGGAGAGGATTTCGCGTCCTCCCCCTTGTCATTGTCAGTCTCATTTTGCTACACCACCAGCTCCTCTTCCACTACACCCGGATTCTGATGTTCGCTTCCTCACTCCGGAGCAGCAGATTGCTTACCTGCTACGCGTTGTCCACGCACTTGAGGAGGATTGGGTGCTTATGCGCCGTTTGCTTTTCTTCCCTCCTCCCCCTCCTCCTCCTCCGCCATCAGCGTAGCTATATTTTTGGTTTGGTGCAGGTAGATTGTTTTGGTGAGAGAGTCGCTATTGGGCCAACATATGAAGACTTTTGGAAGACCACGTTTTTGTATATGATTTGTGTAGACTGACTCGTATTTTGGGGTGATGTAACCCTATGATCTTATTTTGATGTATGATGTACTAGTGAAACATGTAAAACTATATTGTGGTCATGATTAAATGAAAGCTCAATGGCAACGTTCTCACTACATGCATTGTTGAATTATTTGTTTCATATTATAACATGGGATGTTATGTGTTATGAGGTTGATGGGTGTTATTACATACGCATATTACCTACTACAATTACTATGACCTGACCAATATGATCTTCTTTTAGAAGATGCCTCCACGACGAGACACACGTTTGCCTACTACTGAGGCAGAATTACAGGAACGTATTTCAAAGGCAATAGCATATTATGAGGCCTCCCGCGCCGAGACTAGCGGAGGTTCCTCAAGGAACAACAACCCACCAAATGGTAATGTCCAGGTCGCTTGAGACACATTGCGTTACATTTGGATATTTCTTATGCATCCACTAATGCTTTCTGTAAATGATATTGCCTGTACAGGCTGTACTTACAAACAATTCCTGGATTGTAAGCCTTTAAATTACGATGGCACTGGAGGTGCTGTTGCTTTCGTCAGGTGGACGAAAAAGACGGATTCGGTAATAAGGATGAGCAAGTGTGCTCCTGAAAACCAAGTTACTTACGTCTCAGGACTCTTTCTTGATGGTGCTTTATCCTGGTAGAACCTGCAAGTTCAAACCTTGGGAGAGGCGGCGGCGTATGCACTGACATGGGCTGAGCTGAAGGAGCTCATGAGGAAGAAATATTGTTCACGGGCAGAGATACAGAAGCTGGAGACGGAATTCTAGAACCTAAAAATGGATGGCCAAAAATTTGCTGAATATGTCCAAAGGTTCCACGACTTGTCACGCGTTGTGCCATATATGGTTGATCCTGAATTTAAACGCATTGAGCGTTTCATCTGGGGATTGGCACCCCAGATCATGAGCATGGTAACAACGTCCAAGCCTCCAACGATTACCGAAGCCATTGATCTCAGCGTGGCACTTATAGAAGAAGCCATCAGATTGAACAAGTTTTCAATTTATGAACCGAAAAAGAAAGAAACTCATGTTGAATCGTCAGGGGAGAACAAGAGGAAATTCTCCAACTTTAAAAAGAGTACCAGCAGTGCCAACAAGAGGAAGGATGTGAACCCACCAGCTGAAGCTAAGTATGGCGCTGAAGTTAAAGGGAAATGATACATGGGCGCTCTGCCCAAATGTGAATTATGCCAGTATCATCATGCTGGCCGGTGCAGAGTTAAAAAATATGAATCCTGTGGGAAGATTGGTCACTTAAAAGACACTTGTTGGGTTGGTACTGGCCGTGGTGTCCAAAGGGGATTTGGTAACAACAACCGTGGAGGTAACGGGAATGGGAACCGCAACGGCGGAAATGATAATCGCGGTAACTTCGGGAATCAAGCAGGAAATGGTAACCGCGATCAAAACAACAATCAAGGCAGTAATGGAAATAGTAACAGTCGAGGACCGGGATGTTTTAACTACGGAGACATCGGGCACTTCAAGCGTGAATGCCCAAAACTCAATCAAGCTCGTGGAAGGGTATTCAACATTGGAGCGAGGGAAGCACGCCAAGACCCGAATGTTGTAACCACCCTGGTTTTCACACTCGCATTTGTTTTGACTTGCATGGTAACAAATACCGTATTTGGAATGAAACTTATTTGAACATACTTGCTTTGTGCTTATACATGCTTATACCAATACAAACACGTGAAACAATTGCAAATTTGTTGAGTTTTATGCTATTAAACAAGGTTACATAAACTATAAGGGCCTATTGTGACATTTTGTGAAACTACAATCTAAGGGATCTATTTGTCATTCTTTGAAACTGTAGAAATACAAGGGTTAAAAGTGCAATTATTGAAAACTACAAGTTTAGGGTCCTTTTGGTCATTTTTGAAACTTATATTATTAAAAATAAACATATATATTTAATTTTAAAAGTCCAAGGTTCATTTGATCATTTTCTCAAACCTAAACTCTAGGGACTAAAACTGACTTTTATAAACTCATTTTAACTGAAAATCCTAACTTGGTTAACTTTTATATAAAGAATTCTTCTTTAAACACTAACTCAGTTAACTTATTTAACTGAACAGTTCAGGGACCATTTCTGTCAATTCCTGAAACTTCAGGGACCAAACATGTATTTTATACGAAAGTTGAGGGACTGTTTTGAATATTTTTCGAAAGTTCAGGGGCTGATTTTGTAAATTTTTGAAACTTGAGGGACCATTTTTGTAAAAAAAAATGAAACTTGAGGGGCCAAAGTGTAAATATCCAAAAACCCGGTCAAAAGGGGGTCCTTCTGTATCGGACCGGCCCTTGCCGGGGATCGAACTCGCGTCTGTACGTTATAAGCGAAGTGTCTTAACCAGTTTATCCTCCAGTACAGGAGCTGATATATTTAGAATTTAGTTCCTTTTATATACTATTTAGAATTTTAATATTATGATTTAATTAATTCAGAAACCAAAAGGGTTTTAAAACCTCAAAACCGGCCACCACGGGACTCGAACCCGCGCCCTCCGCATAACAACAGGGCGCACAAACCAGCTGATCTATCAGCTGGGATGTGTTAGATTATGGATTTTATTATATATATATTGAAGTTAAAATCGAGCTAAAATATAAACCCAGAACCGCAGGTCGCGGATTTCGCCAAAAACACACCAAAAACGATTTTTAATCCATTATTTCGACCTGTAAAGCTACCCACATGATACCCAACCTATCCCAACTAATCCCAATCATTCAAACGACACAAATTCGTGCTATAACAACTGTGAATCGGAACTTTTTGTAAAAAAAAAAAGAATTTAAAGTAGATCTAATCCATTAATTTGTGTCGAATCTGAGATCCAAACTTCGTGTATTTAAGTTCCTTGCATTCCTAACAACAATCCACACCATTTCACAATCACTTAAACACCCGAAATCGTCAGATTAAAACCTGCAACTCGCCGGAATAGTCACTTTTTTGCCGGAATTTTTCAATCCGATCATCCGTTCAATACCGGTTAGTTTTTCTTGTGTAAATTAGTTAGTTTATGCCTATAGAACGATTCCTAAGAGTTAATTTAGATATAACATAGATTTGCCCATAAAAATCACGAGTTTAACTTTTAGTTTGACCGGGTCTTCTGACTTTGACTTCTCTTTGGAGAAGATGACCAGGTCCTGTTTTGTTATAAGTTTAGCAGTCCTAAACCAAACACAAACAGAAGCTTAGCCCAGTGGTTAAAACTCTGTTTGGTTACTACACATACCCAAGTTCGAACCTTGGGGTCTGCATTTGTTTTTAATTGTTTTATTTTTAATCCTTTTAACTTTTTCATAATTTTTATAACTTTATTATATATTGTTACCTTTATTAAAAATATAAAATCTGTAAAATTATTTATAAAACTAATTTTTATAATATTAAAACAGTTTAATATTTAATAATTCATAATAAATCCATTTTTATGAATTAAATGCTGAAATTTCTATACAAATTATTTTAAATGCTAAACTTTACAAAAATAATATTTTTACTGATATTTTATATAATTTTGATATTTATATAATTAAATCAGTATTTATACTTATAAATATAGTTTAGTTTTAATATATTTAAATTATATAACTATATAAATTTTTATCCAAAATTATTTTTATGACAAATTATGCATTATTCTGAGTTTATATAAATTTAGAATCTGAATTTTTAATATATTTAATTATTTAGATAATTAAACTTATATAAACTTATTTATTGTTATTTTAATCATTTTAATTCATTTTATTTATTTAAAATCATTTCAAGACCATAATAATAATCAGAAATATTAAAGTTCAATAATTAAAAATGTATTTTTAATTATTCAGATTTAATATAATTATTTTGATAATTAATCATATAATTATCATATTCTTTTAAACAAAATATTTATTATTTATCAAATAATATATATTTTAACCATCTAAATTAATTTATAATTTTTATAAATTCATTATATCACTTGTACAATATTTTACCAATAATCATTATATTTAATTATACAAATTAATTATATTTGATTTATTATTACAAATGTTTATATTAAAACAATTACATATCTTTGCAATTTTATTATTTATGTTAAATTAATATTTTTCATAAATAATTCATTTACATCATATTCATTTTTCCGAGTACTCTTGTTAGGTTATCCAACCCACATAATTACCATTTAAACAAAACACTACCGAATCCAATAGATTTAGGATTTCCATTTATCCAATTAAACATTATTGTTGATACATATTCCATATTATTGCATGTTCAATCAATTAGAGTGACGTGGAATCTTAATTCCAAGAACTCTCACACTTTGCATACTTGTTTAGACTTACCCGGAATCAAGGTGAGTTCATAGTCCCTTTTTACATTATTTTTGGGATGATACATATGTTACAATGTGATACAAACTATTTACTATTTTGTGGTTTCCCCTAATTTCCTTTGCATTTGCTTAATACTTGTTGTTGTTGCTTTAAGAAGTTTACGTTCATCAACTTGCATAAGCCCATCGGTTGTATTATAGCGCTATAGGATTGACACCCCATCCAAACTTCCAACTTTGCAATTTTGTTGTTGTTGTTTGGAACCACTACATACATACATACAAGGAAGGATGGATGGATGATATTTCCGAGTATCATTATAGGTTTGAATGTACCATTAAGTAACTACTTGTATTACTCTTTTGCTTAAAGACATATCGCATGCCACAGTGTTAACTCATTTTCATATCACATTGTTATTTTTGCCTAACAAAACCTATGAATTCACTCAACCGTTTGTTGACCCAAATATTTTCCCTAACACATGTTTCAGGTGACAATGTTTGATGACATGATTTGCAAGAATATTTACATAGGATTGATCAAGACTTTTGCCTTAGATTAAATCCGAATTTATCATTTGTGAAACAATTTATGTTGTATTTGTTTATGTACACTTTACATTTTCAGATGTGAATGCAATCTATTGAATTGAACTTAAATTATATTTCAACTTAACATAATCTCCATGTGCTCAATAGCATTCTATCAAGTTTCGTGACACCTTTGGCTTTTCCGCCTCCGGCCGGGGTGCTACAGATTGGTATCAGAGCCATGGTTATAGGGATTAAGGTTATTAGAAATTACTTTTAACCTAGACTATAACTTACCTAGGACACTTTCCATTAGTAACTCTTCCGTTATCTTTGTCTTTGTCTTCGTCTTCATCCCTATTCTTATCTTTTGTAACCAATGCCTCGTCACCACAGATCTCATCTTTAAATTTTACAAATGCTCATCACCTATCCTTAGGTGACTATTTTCAAAACCTCTTCTGATTTTTTTTAAATTCTCATCAAAAGTCTTGGGCTCTAATAACGAACTCGTGCAATCAGGAAGGGTGGATGCCTGTATTTGGGGTTTTCTGTATTGGCAAGCACTTCGTATAAATTCCAACTCGAGGAACCAGTTGTGCTTACCTGGGAATTCTCTGGATGAGTGTCCACTTATAGGCTAAAGCATGACTTCACTAAGTTATAAGAACCCAACTACTTTGACTTGTCATTGATGTCATTTATTCGTGGAATAAATGATATCCATCTTGTTACGTGTTTTCTCTTATCCTCATTGATTTTATGAAACTACTTTACCCCATTATGAAATCACTATAATCTTTCTTTCAGAAAATGCCTCCATGACGAGACACACGTTTGCCTACCTGGGAACTACCGATGAGAGTACAAAATACCTATAGGCTCAAGACATGTTACCCTAATTCGAAATGTTTTTTTTTCTTTTCTCCATTTCTGAACAATCCAAGTTTTAATCGACCTACGTTGTACTATTATCAATTTTATATGATACAATCCCCTCTTTTCCAAAGTTCAAAATTTTCTCGAGACCATACATTTTCAAATTCAAAATTTCAAACTAGCTGCAGAACGTAGCATGGAAGCCCTAACCGATCATATGGTGTAATCCGGAATTTCCTTATCTATATAAGAAACTCTCCACTCGAACTAATCTACACAAGAACTACAACTTCTGATATATAACTCAACACATACCCAAACTTTTCTTAGTTCAAGAAAACCCCATATCCCAATGACAAATCTCCCAGCAGCATATGCTGAATCTTCAAATGCAGCAAAAATTCATCCCTTCCTTTAGTTTACTAATTTACACAATCGAGAGAGGTATCAAAAACTCAAGCATCATGAAGTTCTTACTATTAGCGGTATTGATTGGCAACGAATGGGAACGATTGATTCCAGTGGTTTACTGGCAAGATTACTACTACCTAATACGCCATGGCGCCGTTTCTTCGACATCCTAGAACCATCATACGATGAACTGGTGTATGAGTTCTTGTCCACTTTCTATTACAAATATAATAAAAATCTTACCAATGAATCCATTCATTTTCAACTTTGTGGGCAACCTCATACTATGTCATTAACAGAATTCGCAGTTCATCTGGGCATATATACAGATGAAGAAGTTAAACAACCCATTTTTACGGAGGCATCAACCTCTTATTCCTCCGCGGATATGGTAGATTATTGGCAATGCCATTCATTAAAAGAATGGTGCGGCCACAATAATTGTATGAACTTCACAGACCCTTGTTATCAATATATGCACCGTGTTTTAGCCAACACTATCACGGGGCGCAAGTATAATCAACAAAGGGTTAGAACAATCGAACTTTTCTATCTGTATAGTATTTTTGAGCAAGTTCCTTGTAATATTGCCCACGAGCTTGCTGTATATTTTTCTAGCCAACAATCACATCCTCTGAGAAGTCTCATGGGAGCGTTTTACATTACAAAAATAGCAAAATCATTAGGTGTCTTAAGTGATCAGATTATCCAAGGATTATCTCCACCAAAGGCACCTGGGATTGTAAATTTTTACACCATTAGGCTAACCCCTGTTCATATTGATACACTAACTCAACCATCCCAGTCGGAGGGAGCTTCAGTTATCTTAGAAAGTACCTCCCCATAAAATTTACAACAATCATTGTTGCAGTTTCCTCAATCGTCTTTTTATCGATTTGATATGCAACCACCGCTGCCATACATACAAGAACATATTACAACTAACTTATCCCAACCATCAACACCAAACTTCTTACAAAGCTTCTCACCGATAGTTTTCAAGGAGGATCCAACGACGCAAGAAGCATTGTTTGATGAAAGCATGATGATCCAAGATCAATTAGTATCGGAATCATTTTGCAATCACCGTTACTGCCACAGTTTTTCCAGTCACTATTGAACGAAGTAGAACAACAGCCACCAACTGATATAGTAGGCCCAAGTACGATGCCTCAAATGCATCTACCTCCAGATTCAATGGGAGTCGAAGTGACTAGGTTAAACGATTAGGTTCGAAATTTGTCCCAACAAATAAAATGACTGACAGAAAGAAATAAATGGTTGGAAGACATGCTAAGACAATTAGCTGATCAGATGCGGCTGACTTTACCACCTCCACCACCTTTTAGTTCTGAGTCTGAATTTGATCCATTTCCATTTTATCTTTGAACTCCTAAAACGAGAACAACCTTATGCCTAGTTCTCAAAATGTGAGATTTTGCTTAAGGAACTTTATGCTTAGTAAATACATCTTTGCTTTATATATTGACCTATCATGCTTGGTATATGCTTACAAATATATTTTGCTTCGTATATTGATTTAACATACTTAATGCATAAATTACAAACACATCTACGCGTAGTACAGTCTCACAATAAACTTATATTGCTTATGACAATCCATGCTTAGTTTATAATGCACACTATTAGTTTGATTTATGTGAAACAAAAAATTTCATTGTGCTTGAATGAAATACCTACGACAAATTTTGTTGTATGCAAAACAAACGATGCTATCATTCCAAATCTGAAATACGTTTTGATTCAATTAATGTTGTGTTATATTGATGCTTATTTGATTTAAACGATACCTCAATCTTATTTGTCTTAACTAGAAGTGCTATGTGGACCATGCGACGAAACGAATAATTATGGGTGCACACTTAATTACGAGGTTCGACGCATGAGAATCATAGTAAACCTAGTAAAGTACGGTGGCATATAAGAACATTATGTGACTATGTGATTATCTATTATTTGTTTATTATTACGTCCCTTTTGTTTGCTTAAAATTTACATTACAAGTTTAGTATAAACAAATTTCTATACACTCGATAATGCTATTAGATTCATAAGTTCTTAAAGGTTTGAATACCTTGAGGTGCCATAGGATCTAACACCTTGTTCACCCTTTCAATCGTTACAAATACACTTTACGGTTTCCTTCGAATAAATTTCGGGACGAAATTTTCTAAAGTAGGGGAGACTGTAACCACCCTGGTTTTCACACTCGCATTTGTTTTGACTTGCATGGTAACAAATACCGTATTTGGAATGAAACTTATTTGAACATACTTGCTTTGTGCTTATACATGCTTATACCAATACAAACACGTGAAACAATTGCAAATTTGTTGAGTTTTATGCTATTAAACAAGGTTACATAAACTATAAGGGCCTATTGTGACATTTTGTGAAACTACAATCTAAGGGATCTATTTGTCATTCTTTGAAACTTTAGAAATACAAGGGTTAAAAGTGCAATTATTGAAAACTACAAGTTTAGGGTCCTTTTGGTCATTTTTGAAACTTATATTATTAAAAATAAACATATATATATATTTAGTTTTAAAAGTCCAAGGTTCATTTGATCATTTTCTCAAACTTAAACTCTAGGGACTAAAACTGACTTTTATAAACTCATTTTAACTGAAAATCCTAACTTGGTTAACTTTTATATAAAGAATTCTTCTTTAAACACTAACTCAGTTAACTTATTTAACTGAACAGTTCAGGGACCATTTCTGTCAATTCCTGAAACTTCAGGGACCAAACATGTATTTTATACGAAAGTTGAGGGACTGTTTTGAATATTTTTCGAAAGTTCAGGGGCTGATTTTGTAAATTTTTGAAACTTGAGGGACCATTTTTGTAAAAAAAAAATGAAACTTGAGGGGCCAAAGTGTAAATATCCAAAAACCCGGTCAAAAGGGGGTCCTTCTGTATCGGACCGGCCCTTGCCGGGGATCGAACTCGCGTCTGTACGTTATAAGCGAAGTGTCTTAACCAGTTTATCCTCCAGTACAGGAGCTGATATATTTAGAATTTAGTTCCTTTTATATACTATTTAGAATTTTAATATTATGATTTAATTAATTCAGAAACCAAAAGGGTTTTAAAACCTCAAAACCGGCCACCACGGGACTCGAACCCGCGCCCTCCGCATAACAACAGGGCGCACAAACCAGCTGATCTATCAGCTGGGATGTGTTAGATTATGGATTTTATTATATATATATTGAAGTTAAAATCGAGCTAAAATATAAACCCAGAACCGCAGGTCGCGGATTTCGCCAAAAACACACCAAAAACGATTTTTAATCCATTATTTCGACCTGTAAAGCTACCCACATGATACCCAACCTATCCTAACTAATCCCAATCATTCAAACGACACAAATTCGTGCTATAACAACTGTGAATCGGAACTTTTTGTAAAAAAAAAAAAGAATTTAAAGTTGATCTAATCCACTAATTTGTGTCGAATATGAGATCCAAACTTCGTGTATTTAAGTTCCTTGCATTCCTAACAACAATCCACACCATTTCACAATCACTTAAACACCCGAAATCGTCGGATTAAAACCTGCAACTCGCCGGAATAGTCACTTTTTTGCCGGAATTTTTCAATCCGATCATCCGTTCAATACCGGTTAGTTTTTCTTGTGTAAATTAGTTAGTTTATGCCTATAGAACGATTCCTAAGAGTTAATTTAGATATAACATAGATTTGCCCGTAAAAATCACGAGTTTGACTTTTAGTTTGACCAGGTCTTTTGACTTCGACTTCTCTTTGGAGAAGATGACCAGGTCCTGTTTGGTTATAAGTTTAGCAGTCCTAAACCAAACACAAACAGAAGCTTAGCCCAGTGGTTAAAACTCTGTTTGGTTACTACACACACCCAAGTTCGAACCTTGGGGTCTGCATTTGTTTTTAATTGTTTTATTTTAATCCTTTTAACTTTTTCATAATTTTTATAACTTTATTATATATTGTTACCTTTATTAAAAATATAAAATCTATAAAATTATTTATAAAACTAACTTTTATAATATTAAAACAGTTTAATATTAAATAATTCATAATAAATCCATTTTTATGAATTAAATGCTGAAATTTCTATACAAATTATTTTAAATGCTAAACTTTACAAAAATAATATTTTTACTGATATTTTATATAATTTTGATATTTAAATAATTAAATCAGTATTTATACTTATAAATATAGTTTAATTTTAATATATTTAAATTATATAACTATATAAATTTTTATCCAAAATTATTTTTATGACAAAATATGCATTATTCTGAGTTTATATAAATTTAAAATCTGAATTTTTATTATATTTAATTATTTAGATAATTAAACTTATATAAACTTATTTATTGTTATTTTAATCATTTTAATTCATTTTATTTATTTAAAATTATTTCAAGACCATAATAATAATCAGAAATATTAAAGTTCAATAATTAAAAATGTATTTTTAATTATTCAGATTTAATCTAATTATTTTGATAATTAATCATATAATTATCATATTCTTTTAAACAAAATATTTATTATTTATCAAATAATATATATTTTAACCATCTAAATTAATTTATAATTTTTATAAATTAATGATATCACTTGTACAATATTTTACCAATAATCATTATATTTAATTATGTTATTTAATTATACTAATTAATTATATTTGATTTATTATTACAAATGTTTATATTAAAACAATTACATATCTTTGCAATTTTATTATTTATGTTAAATTAATATTTTTCATAAATAATTTCTTTACATCGTATTCATTTTTCCGAATCCTCTTGTTAGGTTATCCAACCCACATAATTACCATCTAAACAAAACACTACCGAATCCTATAGATTTAGGATTTCCATTTATCCAATTAAACATTATTGTTGATACATATTCCATATTATTGCATGTTCAATCAATTAGAGTGACGTGGAATCTTAATTCCAAGAACTCTCACACTTTACATACTTGTTTGGACTTACCCGAAATCAAGGTGAGTTCATAGTCCCTTTTTACATTATTTTTGGGATGATACATATGTTACAATGTGATACAAACTATTTTACTATTTTGTGGTTTCCCCCGATTGCCTTTGCATTTGCTTAATACTTGTTGTTGTTGCTTTAAGAAGTTTACGTTCATCAACTTGCATAAGCCCATCGGTTGTATTATAGCGATATAGGATTGACACCCCATCCAAACTTCCAACTTTGTAATTATGTTGTTGTTGTTTGGAACCACTACATACATACATACATACAAGGAAGGATGGATGATATTTCCGAGTATCGTCATAGGTTTGAATGTACCATTAAGTAACTAATTGTATTACTCTTTTGCTTAAAGACATATCGCATGCCACAGTGTTAACTCATTTTCATATCACATTGTTATTTTTGCCTAACAAAACCTATGAATTCACTCAACCGTTTGTTGACCCAAATATTTTCCCTAACATATGTTTCAGGTGACAATGTTTGATGACATGATTTGCAAGAATATTTACATAGGATTGATCAAGACTTTTGCCTTAGATTGAATCCGAATTTATCATTTGTGAAACAATTTATGTTGTATTTGTTTATGTACACTTACATTTTCAGATGTGAATGCAATCTATTGAATTGAACTTAAATTATATTTCAACTTAACATAATCTCCATGTGCTCAATTGCATTCTATCAAGTTTCGTGACACCTTTGGCTTTTCCGCCTCCGGCCGGCGTGTTACAGATTGGTATCAGAGCCATGGTTATAGGGATTTAGGTTATTAGAAATTACTTTTGACCTAGACTATAACTTACCTAGGACACTTTCCATTAGTAACTCTTCCGTTATCTTTGTCTTTGTCTTCATCCCTATTCTTATCTTTTGTAACCAATGCCTCGTCACCACAGATCTCATCTTTAAATTTTACAAATGCTCATCACCTATCCTTAGGTGATTATTTTCAAAACCTCTTCTGATTTTTTTTAAATTCTCATCAAAAGTCTTGGGCTCTAATAACGAACTCGTGCAATCAGGAAGGGTGGATGCCTGTATTTGGGGTTTTCTGTCTAGGCAAGCACTTCGTATAAATTCCAACTCGAGGAACCAGTTGTGCTTACCTGGGAATTCTCTGGATGAGTGTCCACTTATAGGCTAAAGCATGACTTCACTAAGTTATAAGAACCCAACTACTTTGACTTGTCATTGATGTCGTTTATTCGTGGAATAAATGATATCCATCTTGTTACGTGTTTTCTCTTATCCTCATTGATTTTATGAAACTACTTTACCCCATTATGTAATCACTATAATCTTTCTTTCAGAAAATGCCTCCACGATGAGACACACGTTTGCCTACCTGGGAACTACCGATGAGAGTACAGAATACCTATAGGCTCAAGGAATGTTACCCTAATTCGAAAGGATTTTTTTTTCTTTTCTCCATGTCAGAACAATCCAAGTTTTAATCGACCTACGTTGTACTATTATCAATTTTATATGATACAATCCCCTCTTTTCCAAAGTTCAAAATTTTCTCGAGACCATACATTTTCAAATTCAAATTTTCAAACTAGCTGCAGAACGTAGCATGGAAGCCCTAACCGATCATATGGTGTAATCTGGAATTTCCTTATCTATATAAGAAACTCACCACTCGAACTAATCTACACAAGAACTACAACTGCTGATATAACTCAACACATACCCAAACTTTTCTTAGTTCAACAAAACCCCAAATCCCAATGACAAATCTCCCAGCAGCATATGCTGAATCTTCAAATGCAGCAAAAATTCATCCCTTCCTTCAGTTTACTAATTTACACAATCGAGAGAGGTATCAAAAACTCAAGCATCATGAAGTTCTTACTATTAGCGGTATTGATTGGCAACGAATGGGAACGATTGATTCCAGTGGTTTACTGGCAAGATTACTACTACCTAATACGCCCTGGCGTCGTTTCTTCGACATCCTAGAACCATCATACGATGAACTGGTGTATGAGTTCTTGTCCACTTTCTATTACAAATATAATAAAAATCTTACTAATGAATCCATTCATTTTCAACTTTGTGGGCAACCTCATACTATGTCATTAACAGAATTCGCAGTTCATCTGGGCATATATACAGATGAAGAAGTTAAACAACCCATTTTTACGGAGGCATCAACCTCTTATTCCTCCGCGGATATGGTAGATTATTGGCAATGCCATTCATTAAAAGAATGGTGTTGCCACAATAATTCTATGAACTTCACAGACCCTTGTTATCAATATATGCACCGTGTTTTAGCCAACACTATCACGGGGCGCAAGTGTAGGTCCTGTTTTTCCGGTGGATCCGATACGAAAACATATCCTTGTTTATCACAAACACGGTAACGGGTGCGGAATCCCCGTGACGGTGCAAACCAAACACAGTGTAAAACACACGCGTAACCAAAGATTCAATATCTATTGATTAGGGATGAGAACGGATACAAACATATACAAACAATGTTTTACAGACTCTCTCAAAGTCTCACAGCTCTCATCTGTTTCACACAGAAACTGTGAGGGGTATTTATACTAGACAGACACAGACTATGACGAAACGCATAGAGGACACGACGAAATAATAAAGTCGACGAAACACACCTTGTTTCGTCGACATGCTTTGAAATAAACTTGTTTCGTCGATATGTATTTGGCCCAAATTGAAAGTCAAAGCCCAACATCAAGATTTTGGCCCATTTTGAAAGAATTACGGCCCAGACAAGTTTCATTCTAATCTTTCACCAATTCAAAGCTTGTGACATCACCATGACATCACAATGATGATGTCATGGTGATATGTAAACGGGACTTGTTTGCGGCGCTCCGTGCTTCGCGTGTCGAACTCTGGGGCGCACGACGGAGGAATGTCGTGACGTCGGGCTTGAGCCGGTCCTAACCGAGTCGACCCGAACCGAATCGAACCGAGTCGAGTCGCGTCCACATAAAGTGTACCAACAGCAAGTATAATCAACAAAGGGTTAGAACAATCGAACTTTTCTATCTGTATAGTATTTTTGAGCAAGTTCCTTGTAATATTGCCCACGGGCTTGCTGTATATTTTTCTAGCCAAAAATCACATCCTCTGAGAAGTCTCATGGGAGGGTCTTACATTACAAAAATAGCAAAATCATTAGGTGTCTTAAGTGATCAGATTATCCAAGGATTATCTCCACCAAAGGCACCTGGGATTGTAAATTTTTACACCATTAGGCTAACCCCTGTTCATATTGATTCACTAACTCAACCATCCCAGTCGGAGGGAGCTTCAGTTATCTTAGAAAGTACCTCCCCACAAAATTTACAACAATCATTGTTGCAGTTTCCTCAATCGCCTTTTTATCGATTTGATATGCAACCACCGCTGCCATACATACAAGAACATATTACAACTAACTTATCCCAACCATCAACACCAAACTTCTTACAAAGCTTCTCACCGATAGTTTTCAAGGAGGATCCAACGACGCAAGAACCATTGTTTGATGAAAGCATGATGATCCAAGATCAATTAGTATCGGAATCATTTTTGCAATCACCGTTACTGCCACAGTTTTTCCAGTCACTATTGAACGAAGTAGAACAACAGCCACCAACTGATATAGCAGGCCCAAGTACGATGCCTCAAATGCATCTACCTCCAGATTCAATGGGAGTCGAAGTGACTAGGTTAAACGATTAGGTTCGAAATTTGTCCCAACAAATAAAATGACTGACAGAAAGAAATAAATGGTTGGAAGACATGCTAAGACAATTAGTTGATCAGATGCGGCTGACTCTACCACCTCCACCACCTTTTAGTTCTGAGTCTGAATTTGATCCATTTCCATTTTATCTTTGAACTCCTAAAACGAGAACAACCTTATGCCTAGTTCTCAAAATGTGAGATTTTGCTTAAGGAACTTTATGCTTAGTAAATACATCTTTGCTTTATATATTGACCTATCATGTTTGGTATATGCTTACAAATACATTTTGTTTCGTATATTGATTTAACATACTTAATGCATAAATTGCAAACACATCTACGCGTAGTACAGTCTCACAATAAACTTATATTGCTTATGACATTCCATGCTTAGTTTATAATGCACACTATTAGTTTGATTTATGTGAAACAAAAAATTTCATTGTGCTTGAATGAAATACCTACGACAAATTTTGTTGTATGCAAAATAAACGATGCTATCATTCCAAATCTGAAATACGTTTTGATTCAATTAATGTTGTGTTATATTGATGCTTATTTGATTTAAACGATACCTCAATCTTATTTGTCTTAACTAGAAGTGCTATGTGGACCACGCGACGAAACGAATAATTATGGGTGCACACTTAATTACGAGGTTCGACGCATGAGAATCACAGTAAACCTAGTGAAGTACGGTGGCATATAAGAACATTATGTGACTATGTGATTATCTATTATTTGTTTATTATTACGTCCCTTTTGTTTGCTTAAAATTTACATTACAAGTTTAGTATAAACAAATTTCTATACACTCGATAATGCTATTAGATTCATAAGTTCTTAAAGGTTTGAATACCTTGAGGTGCCATAGGATCTAACACCTTGTTCACCCTTTCAATCGTTACAAATACACTTTACGGTTTCCTTCGAATAAATTTCGGGACGAAATTTTCTAAAGTAGGGGAGACTGTAACCACCCTGGTTTTCACACTCGCATTTGTTTTGACTTGCATGGTAACAAATACCGTATTTGGAATGAAACTTATTTGAACATACTTGATTTGTGCTTATACATGCTTATACCAATACAAACACGTGAAACAATTGCAAATTTGTTGAGTTTTATGCTATTAAACAAGGTTACATAAACTATAAGGGCCTATTGTGACATTTTGTGAAACTACAATCTAAGGGATCTATTTGTCATTCTTTGAAACTTTAGAAATACAAGGGTTAAAAGTGCAATTATTGAAACCTACAAGGTTAGGGTCCTTTTGGTCATTTTTGAAACTTATATTATTAAAAATAAACATATATATATTTAGTTTTAAAAGTCCAAGGTTCATTTGATCATTTTCTCAAACCTAAACTCTAGGGACTAAAACTGACTTTTATAAACTCATTTTAACTGAAAATCCTAACTTGGTTAACTTTTATATAAAGAATTCTTCTTTAAACACTAACTCAGTTAACTTATTTAACTGAACAGTTCAGGGACCATTTCTGTCAATTCCTGAAACTTCAGGGACCAAACATGTATTTTATACAAAAGTTGAGGGACTGTTTTGAATATTTTTCAAAAGTTCAGGGGCTGATTTTGTAAATTTTTGAAACTTGAGGGACCATTTTTGTAAAAAAATGAAACTTGAGGGGCCAAAGTGTAAATATCCAAAAACCCGGTCAAAAGTGGGACCTTCTGTATCGGACCGGCCCTTGCCGGGGATCGAACTCGCGTCTGTACATTATAAGCGAAGTGTCTTAACCAGTTTATCCTCCGGTACAGGAGCTGATATATATAGAATTTAATTCCTTTTATATACTATTTAGAATTTTAATATTATGATTTAATTAACTCAGAAACCAAAAGGGTTTTAAAACCTCAAAACCGGCCACCACGGGACTCGAACCCGCGCCCCTCCGCATAACAACAGGGCGCACAAACCAGCAGATCTATCAACTGGGATGTGTTAGATTATGGATTTTATTATATATATATTGAAGTTAAAATCGAGCTAAAATATAAACCCAGAACCGCAGGTCGCGGATTTCACCAAAAACGATTTTTAATCCATTTTTTCGACCTGTAAAGCTACCCACATGATACCCAACCTATCCCAACTAATCCCAATCATTCAAGCGACACAAATTCGTGCTATAACAACTGTGAATCGGAACTTTTTGTAAAAAAAAAAAAAGAATTTAAAGTTGATCTAATCCACTAATTTGTGTCGAATCTGAGATCCAAACTTCGTGTATTTAAGTTCCTTGCATTCCTAACAACAATCCACACCATTTCACAATCACTTAAACACCCGAAATCGTCGGATTAAAACCTGCAACTCGCCGGAATAGTCACTTGTTTGCCGGAATTTTTCAATCTGATCATCCGTTCAATACCGGTTAGTTTTTTTTGTGTAAATTAGTTAGTTTATGCCTATAGAACGATTCCTAAGAGTTAATTTAGATATAACATAGATTGGCCTGTAAAAATCACGAGTTTGACTTTTAGTTTGACCGGGTCTTCTGACTTTGACTTCTCTTTGGAGAAGATGACCAGGTCCTGTTTGGTTATAAGTTTAGCAGTCCTAAACCAAACACAAACAGAAGCTTAGCCCAGTGGTTAAAACTCTGTTTGGTTACTACACAGACCCAAGTTCGAACCTTGGGGTCTGCATTTGTTTTTAATTGTTTTATTTTTAATCCTTTTAACTTTTTCATAATTTTTATAACTTTATTATATATTGTTACCTTTATTAAAAATATAAAATCTGTAAAATTATTTATAAAACTAATTTTTATAATATTAAAACAGTTTAATATTTAATAAATCATAATAAATCCATTTTTATGAATTAAATGCTGAAATTTCTATACAATTTATTTTAAATGCTAAACTTTACAAAAATAATATTTTTACTGATATTTTATATAATTTTGATATTTAAATAATTAAATCAGTATTTATACTTATAAATATAGTTTAATTTTAATATATTTAAATTATATAAATATATAAATTTTTATCCAAAATTATTTTTATGACAAAATATGCATTATTCTGAGTTTATATAAATTTAGAATCTGAATTTTTATTATATTTAATTATTTAGATAATTAAACTAATATAAAATTATTTATTGTTATTTTAATCATTTTAATTCATTTTATTTATTTAAAATGATTTCAAGACCATAATAATAATCAGAAATATTAAAGTTCAATAATTAAAAATGTATTTTTAATTATTCAGATTTAATCTAATTATTTTGATAATTAATCATATAATTATCATATTCTTTTAAACAAAATATTTATTATTTATCAAATAATATATATTTTAACCATCTAAATTAATTTATAATTTTTATAAATTAATGATATCACTTGTACAATATTTTACCAATAATCATTATATTTAATTATGTTATTTAATTATACTAATTAATTATATTTGATTTATTATTACAAATGTTTATATTAAAACAATTACATATCTTTGCAATTTTATTATTTATGTTAAATTAATATTTTTCATAAATAATTTCTTTACATCGTATTCATTTTTCCGAATCCTCTTGTTAGGTTATCCAACCCACATAATTACCATCTAAACAAAACACTACCGAATCCTATAGATTTAGGATTTCCATTTATCCAATTAAACATTATTGTTGATACATATTCCATATTATTGCATGTTCAATCAATTAGAGTGACGTGGAATCTTAATTCCAAGAACTCTCACACTTTGCATACTTGTTTGGACTTACCCGAAATCAAGGTGAGTTCATAGTCCCTTTTTACATTATTTTTGGGATGATACATATGTTACAATGTGATACAAACTATTTACTATTTTGTGGTTTCCCCCGATTGCCTTTGCATTTGCTTAATACTTGTTGTTGTTGCTTTAAGAAGTTTACGTTCATCAACTTGCATAAGCCCATCGGTTGTATTATAGCGCTATAGGATTGACACCCCATCCAAACTTCCAACTTTGCAATTTTGTTGTTGTTGTTTGGAACCACTACATACATACATACAAGGAAGGATGGATGATATTTCCGAGTATCGTCATAGGTTTGAATGTACCATTAAGTAACTACTTGTATTACTCTTTTGCTTAAAGACATATCGCATGCCACAGTGTTAACTCATTTTCATATCACATTGTTATTTTTGCCTAACAAAACCTATGAATTCACTCAACCGTTTGTTGACCCAAATATTTTCCCTAACATATGTTTTAGGTGACAATGTTTGATGACATGATTTGCAAGAATATTTACATAGGATTGATCAAGACTTTTGCCTTAGATTAAATCCGAATTTATCATTTGTGAAACAATTTATGTTGTATTTGTTTATGTACACTTACATTTTCAGATGTGAATGCAATCTATTGAATTAAACTTAAATTATATTTCAACTTAACATAATCTCCATGTGCTCAATTGCATTCTATCAAGTTTCGGGACACCTTTGGCTTTTTCGCCTCCGGCCGGGGTGTTACAAATGTTGTCACTGGTACGTTCCCTATTAATCAACACTTTGCATCTGTGCTATTTGATACTGGTGCCGACTATAGTTTTGTATCGCTAGAATTTAAGAATATGCTTGGGTTAACTGCTAGTAAGTTAGACATTCCGTACTCAATTGAACTGGCTAACGGAAAGCTAGTAGAAACAAATGAAGTCATCAGAGGATGTGTAATAGATCTGGGGAACACGAATTTACACTGGATCTACTGCCAGTCGAGTTGGGAAGCTTCGACGTGGTAGTAGGGATGGATTGGTTGTCAAGCAACAGAGCCGAAATTGTATGTCACGAGAAGACCATTCGCATCCCAATGGCGAATGGAGAAATGATTGTGGTACATGGAGAGAAGCACGATATACCCTTGAGGATCATTAGTTGTTTAAAAGCTAGAAGGTGTTTGAAGAAGGGATGTGTTGCCTTCTTGGCACACATCGTGGATAAAGAAGCCGCGGAGCCAAATATAGAAGATATTCCAGTCGTGAAGGAGTATCCTAGAGTCTTTCCAGAAGACTTTCCAGGATTGCCGCCACAAAGACAAGTCGAATTTCGCATTGACTTAGTTCCAGGAGCCGCGCCTGTAGCTAAGGCACCTTATAGACTTGCACCTTCGAAAATGCAGGAATTGTCAACGCAACTTCAGGAGTTGTTAGACAAGGGATTCATCAGGCCAAGCTTCTCGCCTTGGAGAGCTCCAGTTTTGTTCGTTAAGAAGAAGGATGGTAGCTTCCGCATGTGTATTAACTACCGGGAGCTGAACAAGTTGACAATTAAGAACAGATATCCTTTGCCAAGGATTGACGACATGTTCGATCAGTTACAAGGTTCAAGTTTCTACTCAAAGATCGACCTTCGATCGGGTTATCACCAATTGAGGATTCAAGAAGAAAGTATCCCAAAGACGGCCTTTAGGACTCGCTATGGGCATTACGAGTTCCTGGTTATGACGTTCGGGTTGACAAACGCACCAGCGGTATTCATGGATTTAATGAACAGAGTCTGCAAGCCCTACATCGATAAGTTTGTAATCGTGTTCATTGACGACATCCTGATCTACTCAAAAACAAAAGAAGATGTCACACTCCAATATTTCCACGTATTACCGGTGGGCCGGTGGGGAGTATCGTGACGTAGTTGATATCATCATATTCAAACAACACATTTTTAAATGCACAGCGGAAGCAAAAGATAAATTTATTTCAACCAAATAAAATTGTAATATTAAGTATCACAATAATAGTTGAAACAGATCCACAGGCGGATCAATAAAAAGGAAACATAGTTCATCAGACTTAAATGCATCCAAGCTTGCGAGACTCTTATTGATGCTAAGGAGAGGCCAGCCTATTTCGAGTAGTACCTGCACTTAACCTTTTTGGGAAAATACGTCAGTTTACACTGGTAAATACAATTAACTAACTCATTTTGAAAAGGTTTAGAAAATTGATTTGAATGCACGCGGCACAAAACATTTTATAACTTGGGATAATTATTTATATATAAACTTGTAACAGAATTGCATGTTCGTTATACGTTCAGTAGCCCGGTTTGATGTCGGGTTAAAGATTAATAGACACACCACATGATATAGTCCCGCGGTGGGTTATTCCCGAAACCGGCGGTTATACCTTCTTATTTATTTATGCACTAGCGGGTGTACGCCTACACCCGCGTGCTAAGGTCGTGGCTATTTTGTAAAATGATGCCAAAGATATCCGGGACATGGTCATTAACCCCCCAAAGGCTTTAATCAAACAAAACAATTTAAACGGGACATTTCAATAAATTAATCTTCATATAATTAAAAATTCAATGCCCGACCAAGCGGTATTTTATATACCGTACCCCAAGCCCGTATAGGGAAAATAAGTTAAAAGTATTTACCTTTGCAAGTATTAATCACAAATACCAAGTGCGTGTAGCTTTTACCGGGTCTCCTATTCTGGAACAAAGGTTTATAATAACCTATTAGATTCCTAACGGGTCTTTAATTAAGCCTAAACTTAGACCGGTTAGTTTTAAAGGAAGATACGGTTCAAAAGCACGATTAAGCGAAGACCGGAATAGAATGTGATTTAGGCCCGAAAAGTTTGAAGACTTGTATAATATGGGTAAACTAAACACATTCTGGATTTTGAGACAAAAATGATAAGGTTTGACCCGTTTCGGTTAATTTATGCAAACTAGTTACATAAACCGCACCGAACACGAATAATGCGTAACGGGTAACCAAATGATTCATAGACAGGTTTCCTAAGTTAATATGCCTTAAATATGTTGTGACATCAGTAAGATATCTTCTATTATGCCCGAAATGGATTTAAACCCAATTTATGCCCCGTAGGGGTATTTTGGTTATTTTAAAGGTTATAAAAGAGTTTAAATAATAATCTGAGTTACAGGTCTGATATAATCAGTAAAAATACTTAATTTAATAAGTTATAACAGTAGGGTATTACATATATGTGAAATTTGTCATTTATAACCAAACTATTCACCTTAGGGGCATTTTGGTAATTTCACATAGCCTAAAAAAGTAAAAACTGAAAATCTGAGTTTAAAACTTTTGCTTACTGTTATAATATAAAAATTTACTGAAAATATCAGTAGGTAACAAACCTTATATGTTTAAAGTAGTTTTAATACATACTATGCGTTAAAAGCGCTTAAAAAGGCGATTTTGAGCTATTTCCGGGTTTTTAAGGAAAGCTGATATTTTTATTATTCCAGAAGGCTCAAAATGTTTTATTTATTGTATTAGATCAGTAGAAAAAGGTTTGGTATCAAAATAATTTGTAAAACTCATTTTATAGCCCAAAAGGGCAAAACCGGCAATTACCAAATCAAGCTTAGAACTCTATGTTATGCTCAGCCTAAAATTAAATAAAAATCTTCAAGAATCCCAAAATATTATTTTATATCAGTAGGTAAAAAGTTTGGTATTAAAAATTGGGTTTAGATAGGCTATATGCTAATTACGTCGTTTAATTAATAAAGCTTTTCATTTACGCTGATGAGCATAACTCCTAATCTAGACCTCCAATTGATGTCAAATTTTAGGGACAAGTCTAAAAATCAGTAATGAAGGTTTCAACTCTTTTATATTTTCAAAAATCACATTTTAAGGTCATATGGGCATAATAGTCAACATTTAAGCATTTAACGGAAACATGCATATGAATCGGATAACTAATGAACCAAGTTGTATAATTACAGAGGGTTATACTAACATGAAACCTGGTCCAAATAAGGCTCTAAGGCATTTCTAAAACATGCTACATTGGGTCAGAACTGAAAGTCAAAGCAAAAGTTAAATTATGCGACTTTCGGTTCCGAACCGAGCCTAAACTGAAAATTGTCGGGTTGAACATGTTTAGACATGTTCTTACATTAATTACTAAGTTATATTAATGATAAAACAGGTTGCATGGGTTCTACATTGCTAATTATGCATTAATTTGAAAATAAGCTTTCTGTTGACTTTTTAAGATAAACTTTGACCCGACAATTGACCTAGTTAAAGTGGAAATCAGAGGGTGCCCTTTCAAGGGTTTATTACCAACATAATTACCAACTCAAAGCTACTTTTAATTTAACAAATGACTGGACCATTAGTGATTAATTACGAAGTCAAACTTTAATTACGATAAGTTTGACTTATGGTCATTAAACTAATTTAAACTGAATTTAGGAAGTTAAGGACACTTACAAAGGTCCTAAGCACGACTAGGAAGCCTAAGGAAACTTGGTTGCTGACCAGATAGCTCCAGAAGTGAAGTTGCAAATGAATGACAAAATGTTGCAACCTTGCTCTCCTTATATAGTGAATTCAAATCTTTAGGATGATGCCAAATAACTCTACTATTGCCATGAGATCTTCCCAAGTGTCCCTATGATGCCAAAAACCAGTTGCAAGACCCCTGATTTTCGAAAACCACTCACATAAGGCGGTGCAATAGGCTGAACAGGCATCTGTCCATTTTCTGCTACCAGCGACTGTCTTACGGACCGTAAGCAAGAAGCCTTGCGGACCGTAAGCACCTCTTACGGACCGTAAGACCTTGTCTTTGCGGTCCGTAACCGACCCTGGATTAAATCGCCCAGTTGCAGTGCTTGCGGACCGTAAGCCTAAGGCCATACGGTCCGTATCCGATGACCAGAATACAAAAACTTGGAAACTTTCAAGCTTTAACCATGCAACTTTGGAATTTCTGAATCACCTGCTTCCTTTTCAGTGTAGGGACCATGTAACCCGACATTTTCATGGTTTTGCCATGCACTTACACATCTTGGAATCTTATGGAGAGTCTTGTCATGCACTTGAATAAAGTTTAATTCCTTTGAACAAGAATTTTAACTATAAACTTTGTTGTAACATTATTTAGATACCCAAATCTTTATAACTGAATTTATTCATTATAGGAATAACCGGCTCTAAATAGATCAGATGTTTATCATATTGATTAGGGTCTTGGGATTTATAATCAGGTTGCTCAGATGTGTTTATTAACATGTCGACACTCTTTAAATCCTACCATACATCTTCTAATTTGACCCGGGTTCCTGACACGTTTATCTTACATGACACGTGTCTTTATTCTATTGGGTATGATTTTTACGAGGTGTTACAGAAGAACATGAGCATCATCTAAGAGCCATCTTAGAGCTGCTTAAGAAGGAGAAGTTATACGCAAAGTTCTCGAAGTGCGAGTTCTGGTTACGCGAAGTTCAGTTTCTTGGTCATGTAGTTAATGGAAATGGAATTCATGTGGATCCCACAAAGATCAAGGCAATCAAGAACTGGGAGACTCCAAAGACGCCAACCGAGATTCGACAGTTCCTAGGTTTGGCGGTCTATTATCGCAGATTTATTGAGGATTTCTCGAAAATCGCTCAACCTCTGACTGCTCTCACACAAAAGGATAAGAAGTTTGATTGGGGAGACAAACAAGAAGAAGCATTTCAGTTGTTGAAGAACAAACTTTGTGACGCACCGATCTTATCTCTACCCGAAGGCACGGACGACTTCGTGGTATATTGCGACGCCTCACGTCAAGGTTTGGGATGTGTATTAATGCAACGACAGAAGGTTATAGCATATGCCTCTCACCAGTTGAAGGTTCATCAGAAGAACTACACCACGCATGACTTGGAGTTAGGCGCAGTGGTATTTGCTTTGAAAATCTGGCGACATTACTTGTATGGCACGCGATGTACAATCTATACTGATCACAAGAGCCTGCAACATATCTTCGATCAAAAAGAGCTTAACATGAGACAAAGACGCTGGGTTGAATTGTTGAACGACTACCATTGTGAGATCAAGTATCACCCAGGAAAGGCGAATGTAGTCGCCGATGCTTTAAGTCGGAAAGAAAGGATTAAGCCCATAAGGGTTAGGGCTTTGGAAATGATAATTCAGACAGACCTCACGTTGCGCATTCGTGCTGCACAAAGGGAAGCTCTTAAAAGGGAGAATCTTGAGAACGAGTATCTCCGGGGAATGGAGAAGCAATTGGTACCAAAGGAGGATGGAACATTGTGTTTCTTGGGAAGAATTTGGGTTCCCCTCTTTGGTAGTTTGAGAGAAGTTATTTTCGATGAAGCACACAAGTCACGGTACTCGATCCACCCAGGATCGGACAAAATGTACCAAGATTTAAAGGATTTTTATTGGTGGCCGAGAATGAAAGGCGACGTTGCAATATATGTTGGCAAATGTTTGACTTGCGCCAAGGTTAAGGCCGAATACCAGAAGCCTTCAGGTCTCTTGCAACAACCCGAAATACCTCAGTGGAAGTGGGAACAGATTTCCATGGATTTTATAACAAAATTGCCAAGGACGCCCAAAGGTCACGATACAATTTGGGTAATTGCAGACCGTTTAACCAAGTCTGCACACTTTTTGCCAATCAAGGAAAAAGATAACACGAGCAAACTTGCTGAAATGTACATGAGAGAGATTGTTGCACGGCATGGAGTGCCTCTCTCAATCATCTCCGATAGAGATGGAAGATTCGTGTCAAGGATTTGGCAGTCCTTTCAAGAAGCTTTTGGTTCTCAGTTGAATCTGAATACTGCTTTTCATCCGCAGACAGACGGACAGAGCGAACGAACGATTCAGACGTTGGAAGACATGTTGCGAGCTTGCGTAATGGATTTAGGTGGAAGTTGGGACGTTCACCTACCATTTGTCGAATTTTCATATAATAACAGCTATCATGCAAGTATTCAAGCCACACCGTTCGAAGCTCTCTATGGGCGTAAGTGTCGATCACCCCTATGCTGGGCAGACGCGGGTGATAGACAGCTTGTTGGCCCAGAATTGGTCCAGGAAACAACAGACAAGATTTTGCAGATCCGAGAACGCATCAAAGCGGCTCGTGATCGACAAAGTGTTATGCGGACCGCAGAAGAAAACCTCTGGAATTTGAGGTGGGAGATATGGTATTGTTGAAGGTTTCACCCTGGAAGGGTGTGGCACGCTTTGGGAAGCGTGGGATGTTGAACCCCAGATACATTGGTCCATTCAGAATTCTGGAACGGATTGGTCTCGTAGCCTACAAGTTGGATTTACCTGCTGAACTTAATGGCATTCATGATACATTTCATTTATCCAATTTGAAAAAGATTCCAACTCAAGAAACAGTGGTCATTCCTACCGACGAAATTCATATCGACGACACACTCCACTTTACTGAAGAACCCGTTGAGGTTACTGATTGGAAGGTTAACAAAACACGCCGGAGTAGTGTCAAGCTCGTCAAGGTTCGATGGAATGCACGACATGGCCCAGAATTCACATGGGAACGTGAGGATCGAATGAAGGAAAAATACCCACATTTGTTCCACAAGACCCCTGCAACTAGAAGCAGAACCTAAAATTTCAGGACGGAATTTTCTTAACGTGGGGAGAATGTGACAACCCTCACAATTACAGGTACCATACAATTAATTAATCTTAATTATGTGCTTAATGACTGTGCTTGATTACAACTGACAATTTAAACTGTTTTATGATTTTTGTATCATACATTCATATGCATCAGATTTCATACAGTCACTCCATTTATTACACACAAACTTTAGTGACATACTTGATGCACAAAGCACAGTTAGCACACTAAACGGATAATTCAGAAACATGCTGATAATGCCAGCACATAGACAGACAATGTTTTGAGGCCAGTATGAGCCAGAGACAGGATACTACACTAGTATGGAGTGTAGGGAAGCGAGGACCGTAAAACTGCGTCACTAGGTGATAGTTAAAGTGGGAAGTTCCTAAAACCCACTAGTAATGCAGAAATCTGCATTGTTTATCAGAAATTCAGCATTTAAAATGCTAGTAATGTGCAAAATTTTGGCAGAATGGTCCCGTATGCTTTCCTAAGTGTCGGGAATTAAATGTGACACAAAAAGATATATAAAAGGCATTATACGGAATAATTAATCACTTTAACGAAACGGTATCTAACCGAATAACCGGACATTACCCGGGACACCAAATTTTTGCCAAACACATTGTTTTATTATTTCTTGGCTAGTCATGATCCCCGTACACCATAACACCCTCTAGATATCAACTAACTAACACATGTAAGTATATACTTGGAAATTAACTAGTATTTACCCACTATCATCAAAATGTTACAATTAACCCCCCCCCCCATACCCTCTTACGGTCACAAGAGGACCCACAAAAAGCCCCACCATACTTCACCGCTTACCTCTTAGATTTATTTCTATTTTATATTAGATCTTTGCTTGAACTTATGAACAAAATATTAGAAGACATCCCTTTAAGTATGGCTCCATAGTTCACTTCATCATTCCATATCTTCACCACACTCTCACTCACATCTCTCCCTCCCCCTCTCGGCTCACCATAACAGCCACCACCACCACCATAACTCAACCATATTCTTCCTTTTTCAAGCTTGTTCAAGCACTAGAAGGTGATACATGGAGTTTATAGCTTGAAGGTCTTGGAGAATCCTTCTCATTTGCTTTCTTTCACCACTTTTCATCATCTTCTCACTAGAGTTCTTCCCTAGCCTTTGTGATAGTTGTAAGTTCTTATTTAACTCTTATTCATCCTATTTTATGGTTAAAGTTGTAGTATGTTAAGTATATCTAAAACACCAAAGAACAAGAACTAATAACATGAGCATAAAGCTTTACATAAATATGAAACATAATGAAATGTTGTAGTATGATGTTGTTGTGAATATATTGTTGTTTTCTTGTTGATTCTTGGTAAAGTGATGTTAATCATCATATGAGACTTGTTAAATAATGATTAAAACCATGATTTAACAAGAGTAGGAGGTGATTATGTGCTACATAGAATAATCATCCTCTAAGTTTAAACATGAACTTGAAAGAAAATGATTTTCTTGAAATATAAGTAAACAAAGTAAGTTTATGATCATGTAAATCCAAGAGTTACAAAAGACTTTTCTAAACAAACCGAGTTTAAAAATCGATTTTTAAAAGATTATGACTTTTACATACACTTACACCATTTTGGAAATGAAATAAGTGTAAAAACCTTTTATTTACAAGAAGAGTTCAAAAAGATTATTTTTTTGTAAAAATTGTTTACAAGTTGTAAACACTTAACTCTTTTAAGAAAATGATTTTTAAAGAAGTGAATACACTTTGAAAGGTAACTAAGACCACTAAACGCATTACCAAGTTACTACGTGTTTTCGGGATGTATCAAGTTCATGATTAATATGTAACGCATATAGTTTTTGCTCTTGGTGATGTAAAATTGTTTAAGAATTGATTGTTGATTGGTTTTTGAAAAGAAAATGATATGCTATATGGCATGGACACCTCCGTTTACAAAGGAAAATCTGGAAAAATTTCCTAAAATTCCAACACTTATAAAATATTTTCCAAACAAGTGTTACAAGCATACTTTTAACTTTGTTTTTCAAAATAAACTTTGCCATAAATTTTTTTTACAAAAATACAAAGTGTCGGAGGTTGGTTTTCATAAGTAAAAGTGGACAAATATATATTTAGAATATATGCTCTGTACTAAAACGCTTGTGTGAATATTGGAATGATTTGGGAACTAGTGATATTACTTAGAGAAAAATAATATAACTTAACAAAATACCGTTACTAGTATATTTTGGATGGATAATATTTTGATAACGAAAAATATGATTTATCACAAAGTATAACATACTTTTGAACAAGTAGAAAATATATTATTTTGAGAAGTTATAATATATTTTCTTAGTATATTTGGAGAATAGATAAATTTTGGGACAATGTTTATTTTCTTGGAAACACATTATTTTTGACAACTAAGTTATCATATACTTTTCTAAAGTGGGACTTAAGAGCACATAATATCAAGACTTTAAATCACAAAAAAAATACATGTATAAAATACCCCCATCCTTGGGAAGGAAATACGCACATAAAATACTTGAGAAGTATGAATACGAAATAGTTGTCTAACTATTATTTCAAGACCTAAAAATATAATGTAAGTTAAAATAATTATTATTATTTTAACAATAAGTTATAACTTGGAATAATATCAAAGTAACGTAACTCAAACCGTAAATACAAAAGCAAGGCACGGCCCGTTCGTCTAATAGACATTAGTACGGTGTAGGTTATCGTGTAGCTGACAAGGTTTGAGTACGAGCACAGGAGACGCACTACAGTGAGTTCATGTCCCCCTTTTCTCTTAACTGTTTTCAGTTTTATAACTTCGGGGGTAAAATACATGTTACAATTATTACCGACATTTTTATACATGGTATGGTTAGCTTAAGGAGGGTATACTACTTAGATCATGTGAGTGGTGGGCACAACACTTAAGGCCATTAATCCTCGTCATAGGACCGAGGGACATGAGTGATAGATCTATTTGGGTGTAGCGAGCCCACACCCATGAGGCCGGGGCGGCCCATAGTGGCGACTGTGTCTTACAGCCGGAAGCCCGGTGCAACTCCGCTAGGTTTGAGTTTTCCTGCATCACTTCATACATACCAGTGGCTTTGCAACCTATTGGTGATCTCTTTTTCCTTATTGCTGCATACCAGGGACTTTCATACATACAGACATATTTCAAAGGTTTATACATACTCACATACACATGAACTCGCTCAACTTTTGTTGATTTTTCAAACTACATGTATTTCAGGGAATTGATCGGATTTGGCAAGTGTCTGCATATGTGACAAGCTGCGTACTAAATAAAGATGTCATCCAGGGTTGTAGGGTTTGGGAGGTGTAACCCTTTCCTGGACGGGTCACACGTCTCCAAACCTCGTTTTATTTAAAGTCTTTTGTTGAGTCCTTGTGAACTCATTTTAAACAAGTCAAGGTTGTAACTTATTTTGGGTTGACGTTATAAGACAAGCAGGTTATGGTATTTTCTAAACTATATTAATGGATGAACATCTCGTATTTTATTCATATAGCATTGTTATGGTTGTTGCTATGGTATTAAGAAGTCACACCAAACAATCCACACTTCCGCAAAAGCCAGGGTGTGACACATAGAACTACCTGGATCAATGAACATATAATCAGTACGATAATGACCGAAGATACCAGTTATGATGACCGATCGTTCTTCTTGGGGACCCCCTGGTACGACAGGGAAAATTACTTGTTGTTCACGACAGTGTTGATTGTAGCTTCGTTTGTTGTTATGCTTGCGCGATGTTCCTCCTTGCACCATGTATGTTTGCTCTGTATTGTTGCTACTTGAATTGTTTCTTTCATGAATAATCTCTCAGGCGTCTTCTCCCATTTTTTGTATCGTGTGACTGAGCGTCCTTAGATGTTTTTCGTCATTGAGTTGGGTGTCCCACTGCTGTAGTGGATGTGGGCCCAACTCTGTATGGTCGGATTGCTTCTGAGAATTTTGCTCTGTAGGAGATTCCTAACGTCCATATCTGAGATGGGTAAACTCGTATCTGATGCTAGACTGAGAGTACGTTGTTGTGTCATTGGTCGACACGTGTGATGATACATCGTGACAGGATACTAGAGGTGCGAAGATACCAATTATGATGACTGATCGTTCTTCTTGGGGACCCCCTGGTACGACAGGGAAAATTACTTGTTGTTAACGCCAGTGTTGATTGTAGCTTCGTTTGTTGTTATGCTTGCGCGATGGTCCTCCTTGCACCATGTATGTTTGCTCTGTATTATTGCTACTTGAATTGTTTCTTTCATGAATAATCTCTCGGGCGTCTTCTCCATTTTTTGTATCGTGTGACTGAGCGTCCTTAGATGTTTTTCGTCATTGAGTTGGGTGTCCCACTGCTGTAGTGGATGTGGGCCCAACTTTGTACGATCGGATTGCTTCTAAGAATTTTGCTCTGTAGGAGATTCCTGACGTCCATATCTGAGATGGGTAAACTCGTATCTGATGCTAGACTAAGAGTACGCTGTTGTGTCATTGGTCGACACGTGTGATGATAAATCGTGACAGGATACTCGAGGTGCGACTGTGGCTTGCACCTGAGTCGCAGATTTTTGTTCCTGTGTTGCTGTTTGAGCCGCTGGTTTACAGGGTTGCGCAAAATTTGCAGTCAAAGAGTTTTGAAATTTGACAAACCAATATGTCGGAGATTCATCTGGAAATGGATCTGGACTGGTCTGAGTTCCTTGTTGGACTTCTGAGGTAACAGGACTGCGTACCTGATTTACCTTGTGATAAATATCACCGTTAAGCAATTCCCCACGATTCAGTCGACACGAGAATCACGGGCCGAAGTGCCCCTGTTCTCGGATCGAGGACTTGGTGGGTAATTTGACGGATTTTCTGTCATTGAAAACAGAAGAGAAGAAATGAATCGATCGAGAAGATGAAAATGAAAATTGAAGAATCGGTGGGCGCCAATGAAGAAACAGTGATCTAAATTGACCGGAATCAATTAGATCGGGGGTTTGTCTTTGCATAAAAAGGGTTAATCTCCTCGTCGATTCGGTGGTTGGTCAATCTACTTCTCCGGTGATCACTGCAAAACAGAAAGCCGTTAGACTCGCCACGGGGAAAATGAGGGTTCTCTCCATGACCACCCTCCGACGTGAGAATAAGTACAGTGATCTCAGGGAAAATGATGAAGTAGGTGTAAGTGAAAGTAACCTGTGAGATCATACCTGAAGCCTTTTATTTATAACCGGATTTTGGCGGGAAAATGGTGTAACAGAGAGAGTAACGGAAAGCACTTTTCCGTTGGCATTTATCTTTTCTTTCCGTCAATTGTTAACTTCACGTTCATGCACACGGATCGTGAGTCTGATCGACGGTTGGGGAGTTGCCACGTGGAAAGTGCTTTTGTGTAGATCCTCCTTCAAGTTAGTGCCATCATCGTGATTTAGATGAGCGTCTACGATTGTGGCACGTCACATTCGGTTGTAACCGAATGACCATGCACGATGAGCATTTAAGGCTTTCTAGTAGATCTACAGCTGTAAATTATTGTACCTTTGCCACGTGTCTATTCTGTTGCAACAGAAAAGATTCTTTTGTTCAAGTCTTGGTTTCAGGTGCGCAGAGATGTTTAGATCTACAGCTGTAAATTATTGTATCTTTGCTAGCCCGCGCAAGGGTGTTAGTTGAATGTTTGTCCTTTTCTCCGACGCATGGTCATTAAAGACTGTTCCTTTTCCAAATCTTGTTTAAAACCGTTGCGCGGCCTCGCAAGGTTTTTTGTTTAAGATGTTTTTGGAATGAAGTTAGGGTATGGCCCTATGCGCTTGCGCAGGGTTTTTGGGATCATACCCCTTCAAGAGCATTTTCTGCATCGGTGAAGAATCACGAACACTATTGCTCTTATCCAAATTCTCTTGTTTTCATCGTGTTATGTACCGAAGCCCAAGTCACCCTCCGAGTCCGTTACCAAGTCCAAAAGATGCATTTCAAGTGAAGCCCATGCATATGTGCATGAGAAAAGCACGTGTAGTCCAACCACTTTATTTTAAATGTTCAAGTTGTTAGTCATGTGTTAAAATAAAAGGGAAATAAGGGAATGCCCATGTTTTCCATGTAACGTATTTTTTCATATTGTTAGGAGTAGTTGGTAACTAATTTGTGAGTAGTGGGTACATCTTATTAGGGTTAGTGGCATGAATGTTAACTATATATATAGTCTTGTACGTTTCCATTTGGGGATTATGAATGATAGTTATCAAAGTCTAATTATCTCTCTATTTTCTAGTATGGCTTCTATCTATTTTCTTTGGTGAATTAATCAAGAACCACATCACATCGCAATCGGAGAATTCTCTCTAAAGAAAAGGGATCCTAATTAGAATTCTCATTTTTTCTTTTTTTCGAATTTTGAATTCTATTTATTAGTTTATTTGAAATAGGTCGAAATTGAAATCAAATTGTATTATCCTTTCTATTTGATTATCTTTATATAATATATAATAATATATTGAATATGTACGTTTGTCTATGAACGACAACACTCGATGGCTGAAGGTAGAATGGATTTTGTTATGGACTTATGTCTGGTGAGTCATGTGTGTGTTAGGCAATGCCCATTGAGGGGGGTGTGATTTCTTTGTAATGCAATATTAGATTTATACTATAGACTACATACTAATAAGATTAATATTTATGAATACAAGATACATTAAGGTAATACAATGTATAAAAATAATACCAATGACATGTTAGAGACGTGAAAAAAAAAAAAACTAAATCGTTTTTAAAAATGTAATATAAATTTAATGTAAATGTTTACAGAAAGTTTAGGAGTTAGAATGGGATTGTGAAGTAATAACATGTGATAACTTAAAAATGTTTATGACAAGACATTAGAAAACCTTAAGCTCAAACAAAAAACTGGAAAAAAAAATCAAGAAATAAACCATTAATAACCCTGCTAGTAATCATGTACAAATGCAATTCTTATATATATTTTTTATTTTCTGTATATTACTAGATTTCAGTTGGTTCCCAAAGTTATAGTCTACAATTATGTGTGCACTCATGCTATAAGCCTTTATAAGGTTCATGTATATCAGATTATTGGAAGATATATTTATGTAATAAAAGGGTTTCAAAATGCTCTCGTCTAGTGCGAGCAATCTGGTTTTGATATCATATTGAATACGGGTCACTTGTAAGCTGCTAAGCTTTCTGACCCGTATTCATATATGAGTATGCAAGTTCTTTCTTCTTACATGTCTATGCCATTAAAGCTCTAAGTTAATATGTCCAAATACATTGATATACACACACAAATCCAATAAAGTTGTTTCTTTTTACAAACTAACACGACCTACAAGCCGGGTTGATAGCAGATCATGCCAGTTGTTATCTAATCTGAAAACGAATTGGTGGTAGAAAAATAGATGAATAAGTACAAGTTTTTAGTGGCAACCACGTCGTCTAACACGACAAGAATATGATTGATATAATCTACGTTTGTGAAAAAAGATGACACATGTCCATATAGATGTCAAGAACCAAACAACATTAGGTTCGAGTTAACTCGTATAAATTTAACAGTATTGAGAACAAAAAAAAAACATCATCATAAGACTGAAACTCACTTCAGTTGAATAGCACGACATATGAACCTCTGTCCAAAATTCTTCATGCAAGTCAAATTTACTTTTCAACAGCAGGACATGGTGCACTTACTTTCTCTTCACCGCGGGTTGTGGTTCTGTAACAGAAAATATGATTCTTCATTTGTTACAAAGATCAAAACTTGAAATTGAACACCCAAAATCAAATGCAAATGCTAAATTCATTTTGTACAAAAAAGAAAGTACACTTTGACTTTCTAGGTCAAACCCATTAATACGTGTTATGCTAAGAGTACGATGCATGTAACTAACGATAAAAAAAGTAAATCACAGTTTGCGCCAGGCAGGTGGCTACATTTGTAATATATAAATTTATAATCGCCTCATGCAGAAAGCGGGTCAATTCTTAGTTTTTTTATATGATTAACACAAAAAGTAACTAACAATAGTGTGTGCTTCAATCATACTTGAGAAAGTTGAGCAAAACTTAACAAAGGGATACATCTTACCAGAAATGAGAGCCTTTGGTCGGGTCTTGAACAAAATCCGGTGACGAATAATACCAGTAACTTCCAATTCCACCCTTGATGAATTAAGGCTATCATCATTCTGATCTATTTCCATATCAGATTTTATAATCTTCTTCTTCAAAACAAGCAATGGTTTCTTCAAGGGGATCTTTGACCCACTCAGCTCATGATAACCAACAGTAAAAGTGTAACTTTCCTGAACCAATTAAGTCAGCAAGTTTAGATGTTATAGATAAAAAGAAAATCAAAACACCTACATCAGTAGAGGGTGTATACGAGCCAAGCCGCTCGTGAGCTACTACTCGAGACCATCCCACTAAACGCTCGAATCAAGCCAAGCTTAAACAAGCTCAAGCCTAAAAATAAGTTTGTTTAATAAATGAGCCTGGGCCCAAAGCTTCACTTATAGAGCTCAAGTTGCCTAAATGAGCCTATTATTATTTATATAATATGTAAAAAGAGTAAAATGCCCAAATGGTCCCTGAGTTTAGGCCACTTTTGTCACTTCAGTCCAAAAATGAAACTTTTTTGTATCTGGGTCCATGAGGTTTCATTTTTGTTGCCATTTTCATCCAATTGGCAAACCGGGTTAGAATTTTCTGTTAACTTCTCCCTTTTTATCGGTATCCTCATTTAAAGTAAGGGTATACTCATCATTTTATGCCATAATATATTTTAATTAAACGAGGAAAATGACAAAAAAAATAGAGAAGTTAACAAAAAATTCTAACTCAGTTTGCCAATTGGATGAAAATGACAACAAACATGAAACCTTGAGGACCCAGATACAAAAAGTTTCATTTTTTGACTGAAGTGGCAAAAGTGGCCTAAACTCAGGGACCATTTTGGCATTTTACTCTTTATATAATTTTAGTCATCATATATAACTAACCAAGAAATATTTATTTTGTTAATTATAATTATATAAATAATTATACTGAGTAAATTGCTAAAATAGTCCCTGAGGTTTGGGCGTGTTTGCCAGTTACATCCAAAACAACTTTTTTGTCCCATATTGCCACTCACTTTTGTGATTTTTTGCTATTTTCATCCAAGCGTTTAACTTTTTTTGCCAAAATTGTCCCTGGGATTTGAGATTTTTTGCCATTTTCATCCATAGAAAATATAAAGCAAATTAGACATTTAGATGAAAATGGCAAAAAATCCCAAAAAAATGAAGGGCAATATGGTACAAAAAGTTGTTTTTGATGAAACTAGCAAACATGTCCAAACCTCAAGGACGATTTTGGCAATTTACTCTATACTGAGTAAATTGCTAAAATAGTTAGTTAGTTATACTTTTGTACAAGTTAGTTAACTAATAATAAACAAGCCGACTCAAGTTTTAGAAATAGAGCAAAACACAAGCCGAGCTAGAGCTCTTGTAAACTAAACAAGCTCGATCTCGGCTCAACTTGCTTACATCCCTAAATTACTAAGCCATCAATGACCAATGTTAATAAATACTTTAACCTCTACCAAAACCCCCTAATTGAGACTTTGTTCAAAAAATAGTATTTACAACTTGTTTAACATCTAATAATCTTCACATAATTAACAACCAAATTTGCAGAAACAAAGTTGGACAAAACAATATACATGACGTTTAGTGCTGGTAAATCAACCACTGAAAGTAATATTAGCAAGTTATAATCGATCAATCATCAAGTAGTTATACAATTGGAAGAAGTACGTAGAATTACCTGAGAAGAAGGGCGGCAGAGAAGACCGATCTGGAGATTTTGCGTGCGATCTTGAAATGCCGGTTGAACTTCAACAACACCTTGCAATTCGATGATTGCCCATTCCAAACAACTCGATTCGCCGCAGCTACACTTCAATTTAATCTCCATATCAATTAGGCCTCGCTGAATTTGAGATCAAACTTTTCTAGGGTTTCGAATGTCTTCTTCTACCTATTGGGAATAGATTTGGCGGGAAATTGAAAAAGGCCCTGATTTTATATTATATTGAGCCGAACCTAGATTGGGCTTGTGCAAAACCGGTTTGATTTGGCTTGTTTAGTTTATCGAGCTGAAAATTCAAGCTAAAGTTTGACTGGTAAAAAGTTTCAGCTAACTCAAGCTCGGTTCGTGCAGTTTTTTTTTTATTTTCATAAATGTTATTATACGTATACAAGTATTTTTTACATAAAAACTTAAATATAACAATTAACATAGACTTATCTATTTTGGATGGGTCTTTAATTGTGAATAAAATCATATCCCGAGTGAAAACTGAAAAGTACTAATGAGATGGTTACTTTTAAAATTGACTTTACAAAGGCTTACGACTCGGTCAATTGAAAATTCTTATTGTGTAACTTGAAGGCGATGAACTTTCCTTTGTTGCACAGGAAATGGGTTGGGTCGTGCCTAAAGTCAAGTCGGGCCTCTATTTTAGTGAATGTGTCTCCTACTTCGGAATTTCAACCCTCCTGGGGACTCCGGCAAGGGGATCTTTTATCCCCATTTTTCTCTATCCTTGCTTTGGAGGCCTTGACTAGATTATGTAAAGGGCTTTAGATTGTTGCGTCTTCATCGGGGTATCTTTACCAAATGGGGTCCTACCATATCTCATTTGTGTTATGCGGATGACGTGTCTTTTTGGGGGGAGTGGTCCGAAGGAAACATGAAGAACCTTAATCGTATCCTCCGGTGCTTTTTTCTTTGTTCGGGCTTGAAGGTTAATTTAGCAAAGAGTAATCTTTTTGGGGTTGGGGTGAGCGAACAGGTGGTCCAAAATATGGCCTGAAAATTACATTGTAAGGTAGGGTGTCGGCTTTCTCTTTTCTCGGCATGCCAATTGGTGCTAACAAGAAGCATTCTATTCATCGGAAGCCCATTATAGATAGATTATTTCAAACTTTCGACTTGAAAAGCCCATTATAGGTAGTGTTGGCTACGCCAACGCCGCTACGGCGGTGTTGGGTTCTCTCCCAATCTACTCTCTCTCCATTTTCAAAGCTCCTAAAAAGGTGATCAAAGAGCCTGAAGCTGTTAGGAAAGATTCGTGTGGGGAAAAAGGGTGGGCGAATTAACGTTAGATGGTTCGTTTGGCGCAAAATGGTTAAATCAAAGAAATTTGGCGGTTTAAACATTGGAGACATTAGGAGTGCAAATTTGGCTCTCTTATCAAAATGGTGGTAGAAATACAAAGAAACTCGTCGGCTCTTTGGGTTTCGGTGGTTAGAGTCATTCATAGCAATAAACAGTTCTTGCATTTTGTTCCTTCAAATAATAGGTATGGTGACATTTGGAAAGATAATGTAGGTGTGGAAAAAGACCTTGAAGATATCGACGTGTCTTTAAAACGGAACATTGTCGTGGATGTGGGCGATGGTTCAAAAACCTCTTGGGGGGGGGGGGGGGGATCCTTCTGGTGGAACATTTTTGTGCGGGTTAAATTGTCTTCCCGCTTTCGGTTGATAACAGTTATTTCAAGTAGGTCGGGGAGTAGATGGGTTCCAATTTCTAGAAAAAAAAAAAGTGGTAGATTTGGAAAGAGAGATGAAAAGGAGTTTAATGGGAATTTTATCCCCGTTGAGAGAACAATTGAAGACAATAAGGCAAATTCGTTCTAATGTATTAGGAGTAGATCAAATTCAAGAACTTAAATTGGGAGAGGTGACAGGATTTTAATGTTATAGATGTAATTGTTTCTCGTTTCGTTTCTTTCTTGTACTTCTTTTGGGTTTTACGATCTTGTTGGCCCGGCCCGTATTTAATAAACCATCCGTGAAAAGAAAATGATGTATACAATCAATAAATTGCAAGCACGATCGTCAATAATGCTAGAAGGGACAATTCTTGTAATAAATATACCCCAATAACATAGATACAATACTCTATTAAAATTAAAACTATTTAAAAAAATTATCCATTTGTATTAAAAGTAATTTTCTAATGAAAAAACTGATGTCACTATATGGGACAACCTGGACCGTGATTTGATAACCATACCATGGTCATGATTGTGGACAGGGTAAATGAACAGGACATGGTAATTGAACCGGGATAGTTCTTATGAGTATGCAGTGACGGAATTAAACTGCTTTGTCAAAGGGTCATCAAAAGTTTTTCATCTCTACCGACTACGACTAGAGAATCAAGAGTCATGTTTCTCTAACAAAACAAGAAAACTTTATATATAATAAGCTGACAAATTCTAGCGGTCAGGGGGGTCATCGACCCTCTTGAACCTTCCTTGGTTCCGCCGGGGGGTCATCAGACCCTCTTGAACCTTCCTTGGTTCCGCCCTGTGAGTATTTAATGGTTTAAATGTTAAAATGCGCAAAGACAATCATAATCACCCTATTAGTGGCCGCATAAGCTTATGAAGCACGCCAGCAGGCGGACATATAAAGATCACAATTCCGCATAAAAGCCACATTACTCAAATACCAGAAATATCAAATGAGTACAATTATTAAGAGTCATTGATTTATGCTTAATTATAGAAGTTATAACCCTCATATTATTCTAATCATCCTTGCCAGCTTCCACTACGGTTGAAGCTTCTTCCTTTTCCTCTTTAGCTTCTGTGGGCTCTGTGGACTCTGCAGCATAAGCAGCAGCTGCGGTTGGCTCAGTGGGTTCGGCTGCAGTTGACTCAGTGGGCTCGGCTGCAGTTGATGTCTCGGGTGAACCTTCAGGTTTCTTAATGGTTCCAACCTTGACGTACTTGCTCATGAACTTGTATTCCCAATCTTGCAATGCGTCAAGCTCGAATGCACCAAGACCAGTGAGATCACCGTTCAAATCTTTTTCCTCGAATGACATTTTTGCAAGAGCCCTGCTAGCATCTTTTCCAGCAAATAGTGCATATGGCCCACCTGGCCCGTAAAACATCCTGAATGATATTTTAATTTACATCCATTAATCAGTGAACCGTCAAAAACATAAACAAGCAGAAATGATGAACAAGATAACAAAGGGTCGTGTAGTGTTGACTGTTGACCCACAGGCACCTTTTGTATACTCTTTTAAAAAAAATATAGATGTGTAATGCATTACTTTAAACATGATTACAAAAAAACTATATCATTACAATATAATCAATACACTGAGGAAACCAATTTAGTAGCTTGTGTACAATAAAAATACATTTTAGATGACTTTTGACCCGTTCAGCCCATTACCTTTTTGGCTAAACTTTGATTCACATAACCCATATCTATCCAAATATATAAAAAGTAGATATGAAGAAACGACAAGTTAAAACAAAATCGAGTGGCGATTGTGACGTGCCAGCCAACAAATACAGCAATTAGATGAGGAAAAAAATAAAAACTAAACAGTAAAAGGATAACAAATATTACCCTAAATGAGCATACCAAACAATAATACATAAAAATTTAGGTAAACTCGGTACATCACGGGGATTGCAACACTGCAATTCATGTTAGGTGAGCACATGCTGCAGAGCATGATCAAGAAACATAGTAGGTGTGAACTAAAACCCCTGCTAGTGTATATACACAAACATAAATCATAAAACGTGAACGATATGATTCAAAAATCATCATGAAACAACTCTTACAAACAGAAGTACCAACTAGGGGTGTGCACGGTTTGGTTCGATTATTAGCGTTAACCGTAACTGTAACCGAAGTCATCGGTCAATCGGTTCGGTTAATTCGGTTCATTTGTCAGTTTTCGGTTGGGTTAATAACCAAATCAAACAAGAGCTAAAATTTTTTGCTTAAAAAAATGCAATGGAGGTATAAATACATGAAGTAGATGTATAAATAAATGAAATGGAGGAATAAATACATGAAATGAAAGTATAAAAACATGAAATGAAAGTATAAAAACATGAAATGGAGATAGAAAAGTTAGAAATATAGGAAAATATAAATGGTTCGGTTAATTTCGGTTAACGGATGGTACAAAAAATTACCGATAACCGAATTTCGGTTAATTCGGTTTCGGTTAATTTCGGTTCGGATTCATCGGTTTTCGGTTCGACTATTACACACCCTAATACCAACTGTAATGCTATAGCATATAAAACTTTCATATCCATCCGAAACACAATCTAGAATCTAAGAACCAAACAATACTGAACTACAAAAACATATTTCACAAACCATAAAAAAACAGATCAATTAAAAACCCTAATATAATTAATTTTGACTGTAGCAAGTCCACATATATGAATTCACAGTGTATCAGAACTAGGTGTGCAAACGAGCCGAGTGACTCGCGAGCTACTCGAGATCGGCTCGAGAAAAAGCTCGAAATAATCCGAGCCTTATCGAGACCGAGCCGAGCTTGAGCCTAAAATAAAAGCTCGTTTGTTTATCGAGCCCGATCCTGACATGTGAAGCTCGTCAGGCTCGTCAAGCCTTAGTGTAAAAGAGCCGAGCCGATCTTATTTATATGTGTTTACTAGCTGACCCCGAACCTAAAAATAAGCTTATTTAGTAAACGAGCTCGAGCCCAAGCTTCAATTATCGAGCAAACGAGCTGAAAAGTCTATTATTTATATTTTTTTTATATAATATATTAGTTAATAGATAATAATCGAGCCGAGCTCGAGCTTGAGATGAGTCTAGCTCGAGTTTTGAAAACAAAACTCAAATCGAGCCCGAGCTCTAATAAATTGATCGAGCTTGAGCTCGGGCTCGGCTCGTACGCACCCCTAATCTGAACAATATAAGACACCAAAACTCACCCAAAATCAAGTCAAAAACCCTAATTTCAACTCTAATTTAGCATCCAAATCAATACAAATAAATCAAACAACTGAATCTCAACTTTTCCCCAAAAGCAAATCATGAACACTTTTTTTTTCAAAAAGGCTAAAAGTAATACAAAACAACACCTGCTTTGTGAGACATCATAGATCTGGCTTTTGATGGCCATAAGAAGGGGTTTTTGGGGATCGGTGCCGTCGTAGGCTTTCAGGTCCTCTTCGGAGATCTCGCCGAGCTGGACCGGTGGCGGAAGAGGCTGCACGTCTTCATCGAAGGATCTTGGCCGGTGTTGGTGGTGATCGGAGGATCCTCCGAACAAAACGGAAAAGATGTAGTAGACGGCGATACCGGCGGCGATTACGGTGAAGAAGGTGTTGGGAGAGAGTCCGGTGTATGCGGTTATGGATTGTTCTAGAGTCTCCAGGAATTCAACAGCCATTGTTGACTTGTTGGGATGATGTTTGTTGCTCTGGTTATCTGCTAGTAGGTGTTATATGTGTATATATATATATATTATACCTGTGAGACTAGGGCGTGAAAAGGGATTGTTATACGTAGTTGATTCAAGTCACGGTCGTAGTTGATGAGTACCAGTGTACCACTTGTATGATATCGTCTTTAGTAGGGTTACAACTGTGAATGTGTCACACCCTGGCTTTGCGGAAGCGTGGTTAATTTGGTGTGACTTCTTAATACCATAGCTTAACCATAACAAAGCTATATGAAATAAAACCATGCAAGATCATCCATTTAATTAAGTTTTAAAATCCAAATACAACAACATTGTTTTAACAAACACAAACATCAACATGACATAAACACAGTTTAAGGACTGTGACTTGTCCAGGAAAGAGTCACATTCCCCAAACCCGGATGACCTCGTAACTAGTGCAGCGGAAAACGTGTCATACCGCGCCAGATCCTTTAATTCCCTGAAATACATGTAAGTTGAAAAATCAACAATAATGTTGAGCGAGTTCATGTGTTTAGTATGTGCGCGCGAATAAACCTTTATAATCATTGTAAGTATGAATGTTTTGTAAACTTTGGTATGAAAGCAAATAAGGAAACATATCAGTTAATGTGTAACCACATGGTCCAACCTGCGGGCGCATGGGAGGGGATAGGACAAGGTCACCACATGGTCCAACCTTAGGGCGCATGGGTGGTGTTAAGACAAGGTCACCACATGGTCCAACCTTAGGGCGCATGGGTGGGGTTTGTTATGCTCAAATAGACCTATCACTTGTATCCCTCGATCGTACTACGAGGACTAATGTTCTTAAGATTTCACCTACCCAATCACATAACCTAACAGTTCCTTCCTTAGCTGACCATACCATTCGTAATTGTTCGTAGCAGTATGTAACATGTATTTCACCCCCGAAGTATAAAACTGAAAACAGTTAAGAGAAAAGGGGGACATGAACTCACAGTGGTGCGTCTCTACCAAGTATGCCTCCAAATCAAGCAGCTATGTGACGACCTACACGTACTAATTCTATTAGACGGACGGCCGTGCCTTAGCTTTATGGTTTAAGTTTTTGGGAAATAGTTAGGCAACTATTTCGTGTTTACATTCTGTATATACTTGGTAGTCGTTTTCCTTCCCAAGGATGGGGGATTTAATACATGTGTGTTCGTATAATTTCGAAATATATTATTAAGTCTCACTTAAAATATATTTTATTTCCAACTTCAAAATATAAATATTCTTCTCAAAAATATTATACTTTAATACATGTGATTTTCCCAAAATAATACTTAGTAATATTATTTTTACCCTAAAAATAATATTTACGTAGTTCACAAAATAATCATATACACTTATACAAGTGATGTTGTGAAAAATATATACTATATATATATATATGTACCACGTTTTATTTTGTGAAATCCCACCTCCGATATTTTGTAAATAAAGTCGTGGCGAAATTCATAGTTTGAAAACAAGTCGACAAGTATCTCTAACACTTATAGTGAAAATAATTCTAAGTGTTAGGTTTTTAGAAAAATTTCGCCAGAGTTTCCTCTGTAAATGGAGGTGGCCACGCTTTCAAGCGTATCATTTTCTTTTATAAATCAAACCAACAATTTTCTCAATCATCAATAAACATTGTTCAAACCATCAAACTAGTCAAAATAGATGTAAATCGCAAAAATACATGAACTTGTGGTTTTTCCAAAATATGTAGTATCTTTCCATCATTTTTAGTGGATCTTTATATAAAACAATCCGATTTTGTAAAAACCTCGTTTTTAGGGAAGTTCCGTCTTTACAACTTCTCGTCATCTTTTCAAAAATAGTTATTTTGTCGAAACTTTGTGTTACACAAGTGTTTACACACTTGTGTGTTTACTAAAATCATTCTTGTTTATGAAAGATCCGTTTTTAAAAGCGTGTTTTCTCTTGACACGCGGTCCTTTGAAAATACCACTTGTAGATACGTAGATCTACTAGTTTTAAACACTATTTCACAAGTAAAATCATTTTTACACAAGTTCAAGTTTGATGTGTGGTAGAGTTTCATCCTTTAACCCTTGTTACTTCCAAAACAACCTTATGTCATGATCCAAGATCATGACTAAACCGGGTTAAATGATGATCTGAGCTACCACAATATAGATCGGGTCCAAATAACTACACAAATCAAATACTACAAGTTTTACACAACACGTGAGCTTTTAACCAACATTTTTGGTGTTTTAGTAGACTTTTATGTATCATTTTGCGTGTTCATAAATTTTAACCGTCATATATCGTTTTAACCACTTTAGAATGGATCAAGAAGGCGTTTAGAGCAACTTACTACTAGCTCGAGGCTAGGGAAGAAACCGGTCGAAAAGTGGGTGGTTAAAAGCAATGTAAAGAGGTCCTTCGCCTTCCGATTGCACCAAGACTCCTTATACGTGATCCTTAACGCTTGTATGCCCTTGGAAATGGTTGAACAAAATCGAAAAATGGTTGGGTGTGGGGGGGATGTCTTCGGCCGAGAGCTCCAAGGAAGAAAGAGGGAGTGTTGTCTTGAGTTGTGAGTTGTGAATGATATGATGTGCACAAGGGTGATCTTATAGGTAATTACAAGCTTAATACCCAAAGGACTTCATGTTCTCTAGATATGAGACAAAAGGAAATAAAATATTCAAATGATGTACCATGGGGTCACAATGTGACCGAGTTCGGTCAAGGGGGGGGGGTAATCTAGTTCAAATCCAACCATTAGTTAGTTATAGTTAGGTTAATCTAGGTTAGTTTAGGGATTAACCTGGTTACTAGAGTGTTGTGCTTTATGACGGGTGTTAGGGTATTCAGGGACCCTAACTGGCTCAGAAAAAGATAAACAATGAAAATGACAATGTTTTCATGTTCCGGGTATAGTCCGGTTGTTCGGTTGGATAGTAATCCGTTAAGGTGCTTAACAAAGCTTTAAAGTGTTGTTAATATCCTTTTTAGTGACACAACTTAATTCCGACACTTTGGAAGGTGTCTAGTAACATTTTCCCCATGTTTTGGCACTGTATTAGGTAGCTAAAAGCTGAATTTTAAATTAAAGTGCTGAATTTTGTGCTTAGAGCACGTTTTAGGCACATCCAGTCATTGTAACTTATTCCTAGAGACGCAGTTCTACAACCCTTGTATCCCTACACTCACCACTAGTGTAGTAAAATATTTCTGGCTCATACAGGCCTTAGAGGCAGTGTCTGCCTGATGCTGGCTTTATCAGCATGTTCAATAGGTTATCCGTTATAGTGCTACTGTGCTTTTTGTGCATCATGTTTGTCACTAAGGTTCAGCATGTAAATAATGTAGTGACGGTAAGTAAAGTATGATGCAAGTAAGTACATGTATCAGTATTCAAGTAGCAGTTTATTCACAAGTTCAAGCAAGCACAGTAATTAAGCAGTAATTAATTATTAATTAAGTCGTACGGATACCTGGTTTAGTGAGGGTTGTCACATTCTCCCCCCGTTAGAGAAATTTCGTCCCGAAATTTTAAGTTCTGCTTGTAGATGCAGGGTTCTTAGGAAATAGGTGGGGGTATTTCTCTTTCATCTGGTACTCACGCTCCCAGGTGTATTCAGGACCATGTCTGGCATTCCAACGAACTTTGACGAGCTTGACACTGCTCCGGCGGGTCTTGTTTATTTTCCAATCCGTAACCTCAACCGGTTCTTCAACGAAATGGAGCGTGTCGTCAACATGAATCTCGTCGATGGGAATGGCAATGGTATCTTGAGTTGGACTTTTCTTCAGGTTGGATACATGAAATGTATCGTGAACTGAATGGAGTTCGGCAGGTAAGTCCAGCTTGTATGCTACCAGTCCTATTCTTTCCAAAATTCTGAAAGGACCAATGTAGCGTGGATTTAACTTCCCACGCTTTCCGAAGCGTGCCACACCCTTCCAGGGTGAAACTTTCAATAAAACAATTTCTCCAACTTAGAATTCCAAGTGTTTCCGGTTTGGATCTGCATAGGCTTTCTGTCTGTGGCGAGCTGCTTTGATGCGTTTTAGAATCTGCGCAATCTTGTCTGTCGTCTCTTGGACGATTTCGGGACCAGCAAGCTGCCTATCTCCTGCGTCAGCCCAACATAGGGGTGATCGGCACTTGCGTCCGTAAAGGGCTTCAAATGGCGCGACACCAATACTGGTGTGGTAGCTGTTGTTGTATGAAAATTCGACCAAAGGCAAATGCTTGTCCCAGCTACCGCCCAAATCCATAACACACGCTCTCAGCATGTCTTCCAAAGTCTGTATCGTTCGCTCGCTTTGACTGTCAGTCTGTGGGTGAAATGCGGTGCTCAGATTTAATTGTGAGCCAAAAGCTTCTTGGAAGGATTGCCAAATCCTTGATACAAATCTTCCGTCTCTATCAGAGATAATTGAGAGAGGCACTCCATGACGTGCGACGATCTCTCTCATGTAAATTTCAGCCAACTTGCTCGTATTATCCTTCTCTCTGATAGGTAAGAAGTGTGCTGACTTCGTTAATCGATCCACTATCACCCAAATAGTGTCATGGCCTCTTGGCGTTCTTGGCAACTTTGTAATAAAATCCATTGAGATTTGTTCCCATTTCCACTTGGGAATCTCAGGTTATTGCAGAAGTCCTGAAGGCTTCTGGTATTCCGCTTTAACCTTAGCGCATGTTAAACATTTGCTCACATAAACAGCAACATCGCCTTTCATCCTAGGCCACCAATAATAATCTTTGAGATCCTGGTACATCTTATCCGCTCCAGGGTGGATAGAGTACCGCGACTTGTGAGCTTCATCAAAAACAACTTTCCTTAAACCACCAAACAGAGGAACCCAAATCCTTTTCTCAAAACATAACGTTCCTTCCTCGTTTGGTACCAAAAGCTTCTCCATCCCACGGAGGTATTCTTCTTCAAGGTTTCCTTCCTTGAGAGCTTCTTTCTGCGCGGCACGAATGCGCAAGGGAAGATCGGTTCGAATAATCATTTCTAAAGCCCTAACCCTTATGGGCTTGATCCTCTCCTTTCGACTTAGGGCATCGGCGACCACATTCGCCTTCCCTGGATGATACTTTATCTCGCAGTCGTAATCGTTCAGCAACTCAACCCATCGTCGTTGTCTCATATTCAACTCCTTCTGGTTGAATATGTGTTGTAGGCTCTTGTGATCTGTAAAGATTGTACACTTTGTACCATAAAGGTAGTGTCTCCAGATCTTTAATGCAAAAACCACTGCGCCAAGTTCCAAATCATGTGTGGTATAGTTCTTTTCGTGCACTTTCAATTGACGTGATGCGTAAGCAATAACCTTTTGGCGTTGCATCAACACACAACCCAATCCTTGACGCGAAGCGTCGCAGTATACCACAAAATCATCTGTACCTTCCGGTAGTGCTAAGATTGGCGCATTGCAGAGCTTATCCTTCAATATCTGGAACGCTTCTTCTTGTTTGATTCCCCAATCAAACTTCTTATCTTTCTGCGTGAGGAGCGTCAATGGTTGAGCGATTTTTGAAAAATCCTCAATGAATCTTCGATAGTAGCCAGCCAAACCCAAGAATGGTCGAATCTCGGTTGGCGTCTTTGGCGTTTCCCAATTCTTAATCGCTTCGATCTTGGTGGGATCCACGTGGATTCCGTCTCCATTTACCACATGTCCAATAAATTGGACTTCATGTAGCCAAAATTCGCACTTAGAGAATTTGGCATACAGCTGTTCTTTCTTCAGCAGCTCCAAAATAGCTCTTAGGTGTTGCTCATGCTCAGCCTTCGTCTTTGAATAAATCAAGATATCATCGATGAACACTATCACGAACTTATCCAAGTACGGCTTGCAAACTCTATTCATCAAATCCATGAACACTGCAGGTGCGTTTGTTAACCCAAACGGCATAACTAGGAACTCGTAATGCCCATAACGAGTTCTGAAGGCTGTCTTTGGGATACTCTCCTCTTGTATCCTTAACTGATGGTAATCCAGATCGAAGATCGATCTTTGAATAAAAGCTTGAGCCTTGCAGTTGATCGAATAGATCATCAATCCTTGGCAGAGGATATCTATTCTTGATCGTCAGCTTGTTCAACTCCCGGTAGTCAATGCACATACGAAAACTACCGTCCTTCTTTTTGACAAACAGGACCGGAGCTCCCCAAGGCGAGAAGCTTGGTCGGATAAAACCCTTGTCTAACAACTCTTGAAGTTGTGTCGACAGTTCCTGCATCTCAGACGGAGCAAGTCTATAAGGTGCCTTAGCCACAGGCGCGGCGCCTGGAACTAAGTCAATGCGGAACTCTACTTGTCTCTGAGGTGGCAGTCCAGGTAAGTCCTCTGGGAAGACTTCTGGATATTCCCTCACGACAGGGATGTCTTCGATTCTCGGCTCGGCAGCCTTCTTATCCACAATGTGTGCCAGGAAGGCAACACATCCCTTCTGCAAACACTTTCGCGCTTTCAGGCAGCTGATAATTCTTAACGGCGTATCACGCTTCTCCCCGTGAACCACAATTGTTTCGCCATCTTTGGTCGGGATACGAACGACCTTTTCGTGACAAACTATCTCAGCCTTGTTGCCTGATAACCAATCCATTCCTACCACCACGTCGAAGCTTCCCAACTGGACGGGTAGTAGATCCAGAGCAAACTCACGCTCTCCCAATTTGATCACACAGCCTCTGATAACTTCATTGGCTTCTACTAACTTCCCATTGGCCAATTCGATTGAGTAGGGAATATCTAACTTATTAGCGGCTAAACCAAGCATATTCTTAAATTCTAACGATACGAAGCTATAATCGGCACCAGTATCAAATAAAACGGATGCATAGCGTTGGTTTACAGGGAACGTACCAGTAACGACATTGGGGTCCTGGCGCGCTTCCCTTGCTTCGATATGGAACACTCTTCCACGGGCTTGGTTTAACTCTGGGCAGTTCTTTTTAAAATGCTCAATATCACCACAGTTAAAGCATCCAAGTCTTTGCCCGTTTCCACCTCCATTTCCAGCTTGATTCGCATTGTTCCCTCGATTCCCGTTTCCTCCATTGTTCCCCTGTAGGCGATTCCCAATACCACCACGATTATTTCTATTCCCAAATCCTCCTTGGCCTCCCCGGCCAGCACTAGCCCAACAAGAATCCTTCAAGTAACCAGTCTTTCCACAAGCTTCACATATTTTTGGCCCGCATCGGCCAGAGTGATGGCGTTGGCAAGAGTTACACTTGGGATGTGCACCCATATATCCCTTTCCTTTCCTTCTAGTACCAGTCATAGCTTGAACCGGTGTGCTTGGTTCTCCTCTCTTGCCATCACTGCTTGTGCCTTGTTTGAAATTCGAGAACTTTCGTTTGTTACCTCCTGATGACTCGACGTGAGTCTCTTTCTTCTTAGCCTCGATCTCATCGAACTTGTTCAGGCGAAAAGCCTCCTCAGTGAGAGCCACGCTCAAATCGATTGCCTCAGTAATTGTCGCAGGCTTGGATGAGGTCACCATGCTTATGATTTGAGGAGCTAATCCCCAAATGAAACGTTCAATCCGCTTGAACTCCGGAGTGACCATGTAAGGTACCACATGCGATAAGTCATGGAACCTTTGAACGTATTCCGCGATCTTTGGACCTTCCATTTTCAAATGCCAGAACTCGGTTTCCAATCTTTGGATTTCCGCGCGAGAGCAGTACTTCTTGCGCATAAGTTCCTTCAGTTCGGTCCAGGTTAGCGCGTAGGCAGCAGCTTCACCAAGTGTCTGTACTTGCAAATTCCACCAAGAGAGGGCTCCATCCAAGAATAGCCCCGAGATATAGGTGACTTGCTGATCTAGCGCGCACTTGCTCATGCGAAGAACAGATTCGGTTTTCTCAGCCCAACGAACAAAAGCGACAGCACCTCCGGTGCCATCAAAGTTGACCGGTTTGCAGTCTAGAAACTGCTTGTAGGTGCACCCTGCACATACATTATAACACGTGAACGGCATTAGCATCGTTGCTATAGATATCCAATTAGGTCATGGTATGTCTAAATGACCTAGTATTACCATGAGGTGGATTGTTGTTGCCATTGTTGGTTGAGCTGCCTCCGCTGGGTCCTCCTTGCGAGGCGGCGTATTGTGCGATGGCAGCAGCGATGACTTGTTGGAGTTCTGCCTCATTGGTTGGCATCGGCGTTTGACGTCTCGGCAGCATCTTCTAAAAGATGGGTTTACGTCGGTCAGGCCATAGTAAAGATCCCATGTTATAATACGTAAGTCAGGTCATAATATAGCGTACGTATATAACGATAGTAATAGTACATAACATCTCATGTTAAAATCATATCAATCACACAACATCCCATGTCATAGAATATAAATAACCAAATCAAGCATCAAGTATGATGAGAATACTGCGATTGCCATATATCGAGACCACATAGTAAGCGTACAAGTACATCACAGTGTCATACAACATCAGTCGACTAAGGGCTACATCACCCTAGTCCAAAAACTATATCAAATCAGTGTCAGTACATCAAATACATGTCAACAAAAGTCAGAATCAAAATGTAGTCTCCAAAAATGTTGTGCAGTCAAAAGCATTCGCCGTCTTCTCACCAACGTCTACCCATACGGTACTGAAGAGCTCTACACGGATGGCGGTGGAGGAGGGGGAAAGTGAGTGTAAAACAAGCGACGCAACTGGAGCCAGTCCTCCTCCATGGCTCTCTGGGTACGTAACCAAGAAGCAACCTGCTGCTCAAGTGCCAAAAGGCGTGCAGCATAGTCTGGTGGTAAAGGTCGAGAGGGCTGCAAAGGAGAGTGGGTCTGACCCTGGCACTGACACGGCGGCGGCTGAGCTCTCTCAAGCTCCTGAATGCGCTGCGTGTGTGCCTCGTGCTGGGCAACAAAAGACATCAGAACGTCCTCAATAGTATACCCCATATGGAAAGAATGGTAGGGGTCGGTCGGTGGCATGGCAGAAGGTGACGCCCAAAGAAACGGCTCACTGGTGGGGTCAAAAGGTGCCACATGAAATGGAGAAACAGGGGAAAAAGTAGCAGACGGTGGTATAGCAGGGATAGATACCGGTATATGTCCAAAAGGGTGAGCCGAAGAACCTTCTCCAGGTCGCGCTGGAGGTGTAAACCGAGGAAATGAAAAGGAGGTATCAATGTGACGGGTATCAGTGATCTGAGGGGGAATAGGTGGAACCTCATCATCAACAGGAATCCACCCATGCTGGGCGTGCTCATCTCGTGGGCCAATCTGTGCCTCAAAAAGTGCACGATCAAACCGAACTGGCATAGGATCATGGTGAGGTGCAACAAGAGGGTCAACTGGTGCATCAGCAATAAGTGGGGGATCAACATGGTCAGCAGCAATGACATGATCGCCCTCCAACAACGGAGCATCTATAGGATGATCATCAATAGGTGGGTCAGCAATGAAAGGCTCAATAATAGGTGCGTCAGCATGAACTGGGTCGTGCTCAAACGCAGGGTCTAGAGCGGCTACCTGCTCAAGGGCCATGGCAGGCTCGGGGTCATCAAAGGCCATCTCAAAATCAAACTCGGGATCGATGGGATCAACTGGGTCTACTGGGTCGACTGGATCCTCCATAGGCTGATCCATGGGTATAAACTCTATATCCTCATCTGGGTCGAATCCTGTGGGAAAGACAGGATCGGAATCCTCCACATCCTCGTGGTCGAAAGCAAAACTAGGAATAGGGGCAACAGAGGATGCCTGGTCGGGATCTGATCCGTGAGAAAAGTGCTGCGCACTCTGAGTGTGTGAAGGTGCGGAGGCCACAGACTCGAAAGAGTCTGGGACCGGAGAGTGAGCAGGTGACTCCTCGGCGGGAGCAGCAGGAAGAAGGGCCTCGCCCTGAACCTCATCCTCTAAGGGCTCGTCATCAAACAGATTGACGTCGCCACCATCGTCGACGTCGAGAAGCAAATCGTAAGCAAGATATGAAGCCAAAGGTATGCGGCAGGGATCTCCACTAACGGTAGGTCCCCGGCCAAAGGGCCATCAGCGAGCTCATCAGCACCATCAGGTAAAGCAAAGTGCTGAAAGTCGTCCTCGTCCGTGCTAGTAACGTCGGATGTGTGGACCTCGCGCTCCGAAGACTCTAGGTCGCCTGATACTATAGGTCTAGGTCCTGTGGTGTCTGAGTCACCTGTGCCAGAGGTGTTCATGGTGTCTGTAACACAAATATGCACAAACAGTCAATCATACAATCAAATAGTCACATAAGTCACCAAGTAAGCATTCAAATAGTTCTCCTAGTCCCACTAGCCTCCCAGCCTCCCAGACTGCTCTTCCCAGTCTCTCAGACTGCTCTTCCTAGTCCCACTAGCCAATTCTCCCAGCCTCTCAGACTGACTTCCTAGTCCCACTAGACAACTACCTCGGCCTTTCAGACCGAGCCTCGGCCTCCCAGACCGAGCCTCAGCCTCCCAGACTGAGCCTATAAATAATAAATAAAGTGTGCTCAACATTTGTTTATAAAAAATTTTGGATCTGGACTTAAGTGGTATGCAGTAAAAATGTTTTCGTGAGAGCCCTAGTGATCATAGTCTAGACTCGAGAAGGAATCCTAGTTCGCTATGATCAGAGCTCTGATACCAAGCTGTCACACCCTGGCTTTGCGGAAGCGTGGTTAATTTGGTGTGACTTCTTAATACCATAGCTTAACCATAACAAAGCTATATGAAATAAAACCATGCAAGATCATCCATTTAATTAAGTTTTAAAATCCAAATACAACAACATTGTTTTAACAAACACAAACATCAACATGACATAAACACAGTTTAAGGACTGTGACTTGTCCAGGAAAGAGTCACATTCCCCAAACTCGGATGACCTCGTAACTAGTGCAGCGGAAAACGTGTCATACCGCGCCAGATCCTTTAATTCCCTGAAATACATGTAAGTTGAAAAATCAACAATAATGTTGAGCGAGTTCATGTGTTTAGTATGTGCGCGCGAATAAACCTTTATAATCATTGTAAGTATGAATGTTTTGTAAACTTTGGTATGAAAGCAAATAAGGAAACATATCAGTTAATGTGTAACCACATGGTCCAACCTGCGGGCGCATGGGAGGGGATAGGACAAGGTCACCACATGGTCCAACCTTAGGGCGCATGGGTGGTGTTAAGACAAGGTCACCACATGGTCCAACCTTAGGGCGCATGGGTGGTGTTAAGACAAGGTCACCACATGGTCCAACCTTAGGGTGCATGGGTGGTGTTAAGACAAGGTCACCACATGGTCCAACCTTAGGGCGCATGGGTGGGGTTTGTTATGCTCAAATAGACCTATCACTTGTATCCCTCGATCGTACTACGAGGACTAATGTTCTTAAGATTTCACCTACCCAATCACATAACCTAACAGTTCCTTCCTTAGCTGACCATACCATTCGTAATTGTCCGTAGCAGTATGTAACATGTATTTCACTCCCGAAGTATAAAACTGAAAAAAGTTAAGAGAAAAGGGGGACATGAACTCACAGTGGTGCGTCTCTACCAAGTATGCCTCCAAATCAAGCAGCTATGTGACGACCTACACGTACTAATTCTATTAGACGGACGGCCGTGCCTTAGCTTTATGGTTTAAGTTTTTGGGAAATAGTTAGGCAACTATTTCGTGTTTACATTCTGTATATACTTGGTAGTCGTTTTCCTTCCCAAGGATGGGGGATTTAATACATGTGTGTTCGTATAATTTCGAAATATATTATTAAGTCTCACTTAAAATATATTTTATTTCCAACTTCAAAATATAAATATTCTTCTAAAAAATATTATACTTTAATACATGTGATTTTCCCAAAATAATACTTAGTAATATTATTTTTACCCTAAAAATAATATTTACGTAGTTCACAAAATAATCATATACACTTATACAAGTGATGTTGTGAAAAATATATACTATATATATATATATATATATATATATATATATGTACCACGTTTTATTTTGTGAAATCCCACCTCCGATATTTTGTAAATAAAGTCGTGGCGAAATTCATAGTTTGAAAACAAGTCGACAAGTATCTCTAACACTTATAGTGAAAATAATTCTAAGTGTTAGGTTTTTAGAAAAATTTCACCAGAGTTTCCTCTGTAAATGGAGGTGGCCACGCTTTCAAGCGTATCATTTTCTTTTATAAATCAAACCAACAATTTTCTCAATCATCAATAAACATTGTTCAAACCATCAAACTAGTCAAAATAGATGTAAATCGCAAAAATACATGAACTTGTGGTTTTTCCAAAATATGTAGTATCTTTCCATCATTTTTAGTGGATCTTTATATAAAACAATCCGATTTTGTAAAAACCTCGTTTTTAGGGAAGTTCCGTCTTTACAACTTCTCGTCATCTTTTCAAAAATAGTTATTTTGTCGAAACTTTGTGTTACACAAGTGTTTACACACTTGTGTGTTTACTAAAATCATTCTTGTTTATGAAAGATCCGTTTTTAAAAGCGTGTTTTCTCTTGACACGCGGTCCTTTGAAAATACCACTTGTAGATACGTAGATCTACTAGTTTTAAACACTATTTCACAAGTAAAATCATTTTTACACAAGTTCAAGTTTGATGTGTGGTAGAGTTTCATCCTTTAACCCTTGTTACTTCCAAAACAACCTTATGTCATGATCCAAGATCATGACTAAACCGGGTTAAATGATGATCCGAGCTACCACAATATAGATCGGGTCCAAATAACTACACAAATCAAATACTACAAGTTTTACACAACACGTGAGCTTTTAACCAACATTTTTGGTGTTTTTAGTAGACTTTTATGTATCATTTTGCGTGTTCATAAATTTTAACCGTCATATATCGTTTTAACCACTTTAGAATGGATCAAGAAGGCGTTTAGAGCAACTTACTACTAGCTCGAGGCTAGGGAAGAAACCGGTCGAAAAGTGGGTGGTTAAAAGCAATGTAAAGAGGTCCTTCGCCTTCCGATTGCACCAAGACTCCTTATACGTGATCCTTAACGCTTGTATGCCCTTGGAAATGGTTGAACAAAATCAAAAAATGGTTGGGTGTGGGGGGGATGTCTTCGGCCGAGAGCTCCAAGGAAGAAAGAGGGAGTGTTGTCTTGAGTTGTGAGTTGTGAATGATATGATGTGCACAAGGGTGATCTTATAGGTAATTGCAAGCTTAATACCCAAAGGACTTCATGTTCTCTAGATATGAGACAAAAGGAAATAAAATATTCAAATGATGTACCATGGGGTCACAATGTGACCGAGTTCGGTCAAGGGGGGGGGGGGGGTAATCTAGTTCAAATCCAACCATTAGTTAGTTATAGTTAGGTTAATCTAGGTTAGTTTAGGGATTAACCTGGTTACTAGAGTGTTGTGCTTTATGACGGGTGTTAGGGTATTCAGGGACCCTAACTGGCTCAGAAAAAGATAAACAATGAAAATGACAATGTTTTCATGTTCCGGGTATAGTCCGTTGTTCGGTTGGATAGTAATCCGTTAAGGTGCTTAACAAAGCTTTAAAGTGTTGTTAATATCCTTTTTAGTGACACAACTTAATTCCGACACTTTGGAAGGTGTCTAGTAACATTTTCCCCATGTTTTGGCACTTTATTAGGTAGCTAAAAGCTGAATTTTAAATTAAAGTGCTGAATTTTGTGCTTAGAGCACGTTTTAGGCACATCCAGTCATTGTAACTTATTCCTAGAGACGCAGTTCTACAACCCTTGTATCCCTACACTCACCACTAGTGTAGTAAAATATTTCTGGCTCATACAGGCCTTAGAGGCAGTGTCTGCCTGATGCTGGCTTTATCAGCATGTTCAATAGGTTATCCGTTATAGTGCTACTGTGCTTTTTGTGCATCATGTTTGTCACTAAGGTTCAGCATGTAAATAATGTAGTGACGGTAAGTAAAGTATGATGCAAGTAAGTACATGTATCAGTATTCAAGTAGCAGTTTATTCAGAAGTTCAAGCAAGCACAGTAATTAAGCAGTAATTAATTATTAATTAAGTCGTACGGATACCTGGTTTAGTGAGGGTTGTCACAGAATGCATACACGATTCGGGTGGTGTCACCCCTGTGAATGCAAAATTGTTGGAAAATACTCCTCTAAAGCAGACCACTCGAGCAGTTATGAGGAATTTAGTGGGTAAGCGTTTCGGCCCACGATTCTCACAACGTGATGTCCTCTTCTTTGCTCCACGTAATCGTTGCCATTTTTTTTGAAATTTTTGAAGTGGAAATGTGTAGAAAGTTGAGAGAAATTTAGATGAATTGTGAATGAGGTAGTTTATACGGGGGAAGTAATTTATTTTTAAAAAGTAAAAAACAAATAAAACTTACCGTTGACACACAACGGCTACTACCCACACCCACTCACGTTGTGCCACGTCGCCCCACGTTCTCCACGCCAATTGAAATCCTACCACCTCAAGCCCCAGGCCATTGGCGGGTCAGTGTGCATGACGTGGAGAGGCAACCACTCCGAGTTTCCACGCACACACGTATTGGGAGAAATCTCATATTTATTGAGAAAACCAAATAAACTTTAACCTCTCAACATTTTTTTTATTTTGAAAAAAAAAACACTTGTAGTATACATGTTTTTAAGATTTTTGAGCAAAAAAAAAAAAACAAAAACAAAAAAAAATGTCGAGAGGATATCTTTTTAAAAAATAAACAAATTTTACGCAACGCGACTGTAACATATAATTATTACATGCGAGTGTAACATATGTTACACATGATTATTACATATGTTACACAATAACTTGTTTATTTAAAATTTGGTCGGCGTTTTTTATTTTTATTTTTTTGCTCAAAACCCTTAAAAACATATATATTACATGTGTAATTTAAAAAAGAGTTAAATGCCATTTTAGTCCCTATAGTTTGGGCAGTTTTGCCAGTTTAGTCCAAACGTTTCATTTTTAACATGTGGGTCCAAAAAGTTTTCAGCATTGCCATTTTAGTCCAGCTGACTAACTCCATCCATTTTTTAATGTTAATTCGAAGGGCATTTTCATCATTTTCCTAATTGTTTATTTATATTCATATATAATTTATTTATTTGTTTTTTTTGTTATCAAGTTTTCAACCATATTAACCCAACTCTGTTCCACCTCAGGCACATATGCTCTATCTCTCTGTAACTATGACACCACCACTATCACCAAGAATTATCCCCACCACCACCTCTATCCAACCACCACCACCACCACCTCTATCAGACAACCACCACCACTATCTACATTCGGCCATCACCACCAGCCCCTATGTTTGGCCACAAAATTCATCCTCACCACAAAATTCATCCTCACCACAAAATTCAACCAGCCCCTATGTTTGACCACATATGTCCGGCGACCAACATCACCATCAATTTCCGGCCACCATCCCATGCCACACTAATGTTTGCAAAAATAAAAAATGTTTCTCTACATAAAAAAAAATCAATTATTTGCAAAACCCCAACAGGAAAAATAAATTAGGAGCCGCACCAGATCTCGATCGTCTTGTTTATTACGGTGAAGGATCATAGTCGCATTAGCACCATCGGTTTTGGTCAGATCTGAACGATTTTGTGTGGAGACAAGGGTTGTGAGGGGTGGCTATGGGCGGTGGTGGTTAGAAGTTGTGACTGGTAGTGGTGATTAGAAGTGACGGCCGACAATGGTAATTAGCGGTTGTGGTAGATGTGTGGTGGCTGTGGTGTTTGGTGGTGGTGTTTGCCATTTTAGGTTTTCAAAAGCTAGTGCATATAGATAAAGTGAAAGTGCAGATGAATATGATGTTTGGGATTTGTTTTAAAGCTTTAATTAAAATAATAGAAGAAATGACATAATTGCCCTTTGACTAACAGAGGTAATTGGATGAGGTTAAGTGGGTTGGACTAAAATGGCAATGCTAAAAACTTTTTGGACCCACATGTTAAAAATGAAACCTTTGGACTAAACTGGCAAAACTGACCAAACCACAAGGACTAAAATGGCAATTAACTCTTTAAAAAATGTTGGATGATTAGAGTTTTATGAGTTTTCTAAATAACTAAAGATTTCCTATATAACTTTTACCGGTATAAACATAGTGTTCATGGATGTCATGGTGGGTTATTACAACTTATAATAATTGTCCACAGCTATGGACGCCTATGGTTTAGTAAAATAAGTTGTTAGCTTAGTAAAACTAGATGTAACGCCCGCCGTGTTGTGGCTGGGTTTACATTCGGATATCGCATAAGCCAAAAGGTTGTTCAGTATTTTTTGATCTGTTACGGCATCGATGCTCGCTAGAGCAACCAAGGGAAAACTCTAAACACAAACATGGAGTCCAAGCGTTGTATGATTTTGAATAGATACAAACTGCATTTACAAAAGGAGGTAATATAATGATATGTTAGCATAAGACCACTCTCAGACCGTTGACAATCCTTCTAATGATCCGTTGACAGTCCTTCTAACGATCCATTGACCTCCAACTCCACACTAAATACTTGTAGCTATTTTCCCACTTCACAACTACATAGCCACTTCTCAAACTTTCCCTAAAAACAACAACATGATAACAATCATCAAATTTAGCAGTCATATTAAATAAACTTTATAGTCCGAAGCAAACTCAAGGTATCATGAAGGCTTCCTCTGGGAATGATCAACCAAAATGAACATATAACTAGGGGATTTGTTCACTCATTTTTGTCAGTTTTTAGGCGAGAAACCACCTGAATTTGCGCCTAAAAGGTGGGCTTTCAAGTCTTGTGCGTTGGGTTGGGCTCCGCTTATGCGCCCGACCACTCGCCTTGTGTGCTTTTCACAACTATGGTTCATCTTGAAGATAAAAGGCCCCTTCTTCCATGTTTAACTTACATTAACGCTATAACAGGAATTCTATTGAGCTCTAAAAAGCCAATAGATAGCATTTTCATTAATGTTTGTGATTTGGCGCCAAGGTTGTACCGTGTATGTTTAAAAAAAACTCACATTTCTGTAATCGAAACAAATTTAAGACTAAATTTAGTATAAATGAAAAGTGTATTGTACTTGGTTCATTTGAATCTATAGGTCTGAATTTAGTATAAATTAAAATTGTATTGTACTTGGATCATTTGAATCCATAGGTCAACATTCAAACTATTTAACAACAATTGCTTTGATGGTAAGTGGTCATGGTCATGCCTTGCAGGAACTTGTCAAGTCTTGACTCTTTAAATAAAAACACTATTCTCATTTTTAATGAACGATTTATATAGCACGTAGGCCATAGTAATGTTAAAGATATTACAACTTATTAAATATATAACATTCAAAGTTATTGAATATTGTATTTATATGACAAGATTATATTCAAAATACATCATGTAAAGGTTGTTGCCGCTTGCAATGCACTTAAGAAATGTGCATTGAAACTTTTTTTTGTAATTTATTTCTTGCTACCATGAATTAACTTTTTGTATTAAAAAACAATAAACTTGACAAATTCAATTAATTTGTGAATGTGCATTGGACTTAGAAATTTAAAGGTCATACGTAAAACCACGTTATATTATTAATTTATCGATATAATAATATCTCGTTAAATTAATAAAATATCTCAGTCCCAACATTATTAATTTATAGAGGATTTACTGTAGCTTCTTCTGCAACTTGTTTTTAGATTTTTTTTACATATTTGGAAAGCAAACACCTGAAGGGCGGGATTATTTTGCCGGTCTTTATTCAACTCTTTTTCCTCTTGCTCTGTATATACTCCAACACATATTTAGTTATTTGAGGGCTTCCCTCTAGAGTGCTAGATATTGTAGATACCCATACCAAAACCCATAGAAATCCAGATAATCCAAATATTATAAACGGTCCACCTACACCACCTTGTGACATCAGGATTAGAGTGTTGGATATTTATGTCCGGTTCGATAAGTCAACGCTGCCGACCGGGTCTTGACCCGTAAGAGTTACACCTTGGGCAACGAACTAAAAATCCACTTAACATGTTTAACTGGTAATTACGAATGATACGCGGGTATTAACTGAGAGACGGGTACATGGACCGGGTGACACATGTATTTTTCATCTGGGCCATGTGTCGCACACACACACTCGTGCTATGCCACTTGTCGCACATGCATACTTGCATGGCCACTTGTTGCTTATGCATAATCTTCTCAACACTTGTCCCACTTCCAAGTGCATGACCACCATGTGTTGAACATGCATGAGGCTCCATTGTCTTTATAAGGGAAGTGTATGGACAAGAATTGAGGTTGGAAGAACTTGAACACAAAACTCTCACAACACCCACAACCTCAACCGGCCAAGACCGCCGCCGGCCAGAACCGCCGGCTGCTACCGCCGCAAGACCGTCGGCCACCTCCGCCGCTACCCGACCCATTTCTGCGTTTCGATAGTTCGTATAACTAGCACTTGTTCGTTGAACCTTGGTGTCTCAACCGGTTTTCACTAACCAAAGGTATATCTAAACCCTCTATGGTTGATGTTCTATTTGGTGTTTGCATGTTGGTGATCTTGTTCCATTACGGGTGCTCCTTGGTATAAAAGTGTTCATGTTATTTTGCTACATACGCTTCCGTTGCTTAAAAGGTATATATATAATTTTAACTAATTAAAGCTTAATTCATAAACAACATATATATATGTAATCTTAATTGTCAAAAATATTTTGACTAATCTTTGTAACAAATAAACACATTTATGAACCGGGTTCATAAAATAAAAGTAAAATTATGCCACAGTCTTCCTTCAGTGATATTAGAGCCGATGCTCACCACATGCAAATCGAAACCGATCTTATTTCACCGGAATAATAAGTCACAAACTTTAAAAGTCTAAAGTTTTTGATTTATTTTATCTTGGGCAATATATATATTTTTGGCCATATTTTATTTGTTGATTTTTGGTTGACCAAAAATTGCCCAAACATACTTTTGGTTATGTTGAATATGTAAATCGGGCCCAACCTTGTGGTTGTGTTTATATTTGGTTTTGTTCATGGTTTTGGCCCATTTTGCGGCTCAAATTTGTAATAGACTAGTTTATGGTTTTGGCCCGTTTTGTGGTTCAAAGTTGTAATAGATAAGGTTCTTTGTTTTTGTTATATTTACTTGTTAAATATTGTTGATATGAAGACCCGAAGCAAACCCAAAGTAAAACCGAATGCCAAGAGGAGTCTTGGAGTTAGTGGGAGTTGCTCAAGACAACAAGATGCACTCAAGTCCATCCTTGTGGTTGTTTTGTGTGTTGTGACCGTGACCCCTTTGATCTTGCTACTTGGCTCTAGCAAGATCATAATCATAACCATATGATTTACATATTCATTTTTGCTATTATGATTGCCTTTAATAAATGTTATTACACTTCAACCTAATACCAAACGCATTCTTAAAAAAATTAAAAAAAAAATGAAATCGGGAAAAAGCAAGTTCTAGCAACTTGCATATTTTTATAACCACTAGAGTTTTAAAACATGTTTTTATCCCATCTTTAAAACTCATTAACTTAATAATATTCACTATTAACTTTAATTGGTTATTCCAAGTCGTGACAAACTTAGTTTTATAGGTTATCTAAAACTAATTGTCCCGAGGGCTGAAAGGGTTTTTTGGTTATGTCGCAAATTTAATATCTAAATTAAAACCGACTATAACGACCCTATTTGGTAAAAATTAAAATCAATGGTCTATGCCATCCTACTACTAGTAACACTTGGGGCATAATGCGTACCATCAGTGTTGGAGCCACATCACGACACTTGGTGTCTAGTTTATCCTTCCAAGGTGCAAGGGCTTTCGTCGACACATCCGACCCTTTCACATGTGATTGTTTTAGGACGACTATTACTTTTCTTCTAGTGTTTGCGTGCCCCAGCTGCCTCGGGAACAAAAGTGGCATAAATGAGGCCAAACGTATCAATGCAAGGACAATAAGTTATCCTCGCAGCCTCATAAACCTCGGGAGTTGTGCTTTTCTGACAATTGACAATCGTTGTCAGTCCGCTTGAACCTCTTGCTAATGTTGCGTGCCCCGGCCGCCTTTAGAAAGAGCTTCTAACCGGATTCTCATTCCTTATCGTCTCACCTCATGAAATAAGGAGATATACATCGAAAATACTAATTAAAATCACCTTGCTTGTATAACAGATGTCTAATGAAAACAACTCCTTCATTTTCAAGCCTATACTTGAAAAAGAAAAGAAATAAAAAATTTGAATAACACCAACCTTCTCGAATGGCATCGCAATCTGAGAATAGTTCTCAAGATAGAGGAAAACCTGTATATCTTAGGTGGCCCAGTCCCTACCGAGCCTGAAAGTAATTCTACTACTGCTCGCAAGGCACTGGAGAAACATAGCGAGGATGTCGTTGAGGTAGCCTGACTTATGAAAGCCACCATGTCTCCTGAACTTCAGAAGAACATGGAAGATAAGGCTGCTTATGACATGATCCAACAACTGAAAGGCATGTTCCAGAAACAAGTCCGACGGGAGCGATATGACACCATGAAACAGCTCATAAGCTGTAAAATGCTAGAAGGATCATGTATCAGTACTCATGTGCTAAAGATGAAAGGATACATTGACCAGATGAACAAACTTGGTTATTCCACAAAACCAACCAAGTTCTAATGGTCAAGTCTGGTGGTGTTAAGAAGCCCAATAACAAGAAAAGGAAACATAAGAGCAAAGGCAAGAGAAAAGTTGTTGTTGCTGCCAGAAATGCTACCAACGACAAGCATGTTGCAAAACCACACCCTCCTAGGAGCGTCAGTGCTTTGTATACAACCAAATGGGTACTAGAAGGGAAACTGCCCACGGTATCTAGCCAAGCTGAAGATGAACAAGGCCAATAACATTGGCACTTCTTCTAATATTCTCATTTATGTTATCGACACTTATTCAGAGATGCAGAGGAAATACCCACACCTATTCCAGTAGACCTCGAGGACGAGTTCTAAAACAAGGTGGGGAGGATATGATAACCCTCCTAAATTATTACCGACACTCCTAAAATATTTAGAACGTTCCTATAAGTCCTAAAATATACCCCGTATATGAATAATGGACCCTAAATACTTTAATTTTATAAAAATAAAATAAAAACAAAACTCAGGGGGCGCTCACGGGCCGCGAAGACCATTGTGGTCTCTTACGCGGGGCGCGACAGCATGGCTACGAGACCGCACCCTGAGATGCCACGTGTCCTCACTCGTGTTGAACCTACCCAATGACCAGACAAAGCTAGGCCCTACACACCCTAGGTCGCGGGGCGTGAATGCCTCTTGTATATCCTTCGCGGGCCGCGAGGAAACCCAGATCAGCTCCTATAAATTGGGAGCATCGGCCTTCATTTTCCGACGCTCAAAATCTGAATATCTCTCTCAATTTCTGTAGTATAACAATTATACCCGAGCATTATACCCCCCTAATTAGCGAAGCTCTGCCTTGTTGTAAGTATTTTAACCCCGGTTACATATTAGATACGCTTCCCGATTGATCTAGTGCTCCGTAACGGCTATCGAGGTTCTGCCCGACGTAGTCGTTGGAGTTCTGTCTCGGGGAGGGTATAACAAATATAAATTGGGTTATTATACTAACGTGTGTGCATTGTTTAATTAATAGATTATAACCAGGAAACCACAGGGAAAAATCTAAAATAGCAATGTGAGTAATCTCCTTTTTGTGTAAACCTTTTTGCAAACTGTTTTTACAAAACCGCAATGCTTTACATTATAATTAAACAGTGATTGAGTATTTGTAATTCTACAATTATCGTTGGTATGTTGGGGTTTTGTATACAAAATTTGTTACTACACTGTGAGTAGTAACATGACCACAAGTTGGGTTGACAGTACTGTCACACCCCGATTTCCACGTGTCACCGGTGGGCCCGGTGGGGGAGTATCGTGACGTGGTTGGCAACGTAATAGTCAAACAACACAATATAATAATGCACAGCGGAAGCAAATTTAAAATAAGATACAACCGAATTTATTTATTGTAAACAAAGTCACAATCATTCGGTGTTTATCCACAGTAGGATCGAATTAAAAACATTGTTTATGGTTCAACAGACTTCGGCATCTAAAGCTTGCGAGACTTCTACTGATGCTTAAGAGAATCCCAGCCTATTTCGCCTAGTACCTGCATTTAATCTTTTTGGGAAAATACGTCAGTTTACACTGGTAAATACATTCAACTGACTCATTTTATAAAATGATTGAAAATTGGTTTGGATGCACATGGCATAAACATTTTTATTAACTTGGGAGAATTATTTAATATAATAATCTTGTGAACGATTTACATGTTACTTATGCGTTCAGTAGCCCGGACGTATCCGGGTTAAAGATCAATAGACACACCACTTTAAGTGAGTTATACACGGGAGTACGCCTACACCCCGTGCTCAGGTCGTGGCTATCTCGTAAGATAATGCCGAGGATATCCGGGACATGGTCATTAACCCCCCAAAGGCTGTAAAGTAAACACATCTGTTTAAAACGAGCCGATCAAATTATTCAATTAACCACTAAGCGTGGAAGATTTGATGCTCGATCAAGCGGTACGCTATGTACCGTAACCCAAGCCCGTATAGGGAAAATAAGTTAAAAGTATTTACCTTTGCAAGTATAAATCCTTAATCGAATAAATTGCAGATAGCTTTTACTGGTTCTCTTAATCTGGAATGAAGGTTAAATATAACCTATTAGAATACTAACGGGCCTTTAATTAAGCTTAAGCTTAGACCGGTCAGTTTTAATGATACGGTTCGTACGCACGATTAAGCGAAGACCGGATAGAATGTGATTTAGACCCGAAAAGTTTGAGGACTTGTTTAATATGGGTTTACTATTCACATTCTGGATTTTGAGATAAAAATGATATCGTTTGACCCGTTTCGGCTAGTTTATGCAAACTAGTTACATAAACCGAACCGAACGCGTATAATGCATAACGGGTAACCGAAAGGGTCGCGAACAGGTTTCCTAAGTTAATACGCTTTAAATATGTTGTGATATCATTATGATATCTTCCATAATGCCCATAACGAGTTTAATCCTTAAATATGCCTCGTAGGGGTATTTCGGTCATTTTAAGGGTTATAAAAGAGATTTATAATACTTCTGAGATACGGGTCTGATTTAATCAGCAAAATTATTAATTTTAACAGACCACAACAGTTGGTGAAGAGTCTCATTTCCCAAAATGGTTTTAAACCCAAATTATGCGTTTAATACGCGTATGAAGCCGTTTTAAGCGACGTACGGTTTAAAATACCATTCTGAGTTTTCTGATCAGCAAAACAGGCTCAAAACACTCTATTTATTTTTTTAAATCAGTGGCAATTGGATTGGTATCAAACGGATTCGTAAAACTCGTTTTATGGCCTAAAAGGGCATATTCGGTATTAACCGAATCAATGCGATAAGCCTAGCTTAAGATCAGTTTAAAAATAATTAAAAATCTTCAAAAATCCCAAAATATTATTTAACATCAGTGGGTAAAAGTTTTGGTACCGAAAATCGGGTTTAGATAGGCTATGCGCTAATCGCGCCGTTTAATTAATAAAAAGCTTATTATTTACGCTAATGCGCATATCTCCTAATCTAGTCCTCCGATTGACGTGAAAATTTACGTACATGTTTAATAATCAGTAACTAAGATTATTGTACTTCCACATTTTCAAAATTCTCGTTGTATGGTCATAAGGGCATTACGGTCCAATTTAAGCGATTAACGGAAACGTGTGCATGCATCGGATAATCAACGAAACAAGTACAGAGACTTATACTAACATGCAACCCTACTCTAATGAAGCACTAAGGCATCTTCGAATCAAACTAAAACGGGTCAGAATCGAAGTCAAAGCAAAAGTCAAGGTTTTGCGCCTTTCGGTTCCGAACCGGGTTTTAACAGAAATTTGTCGAGTCGGGCAAGCGTAGACAAGTTTTCATACTTATTACCATGTTATATTAAGGTTAAAACAGGTTACACACCTCTCGGATCATTAATCGTGCATTAAATCATATTTTGTAATTCTATTGACTTTTTCGGTCAACGTTTGACCCGACAAACGACCTAGTTAGGTCTGGAATTGGTACGCGCCCTTATAAGGGTTTAATACCCATATAATTACCTATCTAACGGTACGTTTAATTCGACATACGACTAAGATATCGATACTAAATCACGAAGTCAAACGTTAAGCGCGATATATTGACTTTTAAGCTAATAATGAAGCTAGAATTAATTGAGAAGGGATTAGAGACTTACAAACTGATTTATGGTTGCTTAGGAAGGCTCTTGATCAGCTTGGATGTTCCTTAGATGATCAGATTGTTTGCAAATGATGTGAGGAATGTTTGTGAATGAATGGGTTTCTTTATATACAAGATTCAAGCACCACCACAAGTTGACAACAAAGTCTAGGGCCATCCACAATTGATCAACACTTGTAACTAGTGTGTAGGGATGTCTAGGGGCCATGCACATGCAAGAGAAACCGGATTAGAGGGTCACATTCGCGCACAACAGCCAACAGCAGGTAAGCTGTCGCTGGGCAACCCCTCGCGTAGCGCGAGGGTCCGTCGCGCTACGCGACGCCTTCTTCAGATCAATTTGTTGTTGTTTGTTGGTGGTTCGAAAGGGCATCAACTTGCACGACTTTGGGACTTTGTTTTGGCAACAAGGGACCTCTATTATGGGTCTAGTACAGTTCCTTACCCTACCAATATCCTTTGTTTCAAATGATTGTATTTACAAGACCCGTAAACAACGGTTTACCATTCATTTTCTTCTTGGGATCAATCATGCTTTTCAACATCCATTATTGTGAACCCAACTTCTGAATTGAGAGTGTAATAGATGTGTAAATTATTATATCGGGTCTTGGGATTTATAATTGAGGTCGTTCAGAGGTAACGATTTAACATGACGCCACTTTAAATCCTCCCGAAAACATCTTTATTAAATCCGGGTTTTCAACGCGTTTTTGTTTGACATGACACGTGTCGTTTTAATATTAAACCCGAAATTTGCGAGGTGTTACATCCTCACCCCCTTAAAATAAATCTCGACCCGAGATTTACTGAAACAAATAAGGGTATTTTTCTTTCATGGTGGATTCTAATTCCCACGTATATTCGGGACCTCTACGGGCATCCCATTTGACCTTTACAAAAGGTATATGCTTTCTTCGGAGCTTCCTTACCTGTCGATCTTCAATCGACAAAGGTTTTTCCACAAACGTTAAGCTCTTATCTATTTGCACATCTGTATGTGGCATGACATGTGAATCGTCAGCGGAACACTTCTTTAGATTGCAGATGTGGAACACATTGTGAATTCCACTGAGCTCTTCTGGTAAGTTCAACTTGTAGGCAACTGACCCGACACGTTCGATAACCTCGAAAGGTCCTATGTATCTCGGGCTTAGTTTGCCTTTCTTACCAAATCGCATCACCCCTTTCCATGGTGACACTTTAAGTAGGACTTTGTCACCTACTTCGAAGTGAAAATCCTTACGACTTGGATCCGCGTAACTCTTCTGCCTATTTCGGGCAGCTTGGAGGTTGTTACGAATCTGGACAATCTTGTCCGTTGTTTCGAACACGATTTCTGGTCCTGATAACTGGACTTCTCCAACTTCCGCCCAACAAACTGGCGATCTACACTTTCTACCGTATAATGCCTCAAACGGCGCGGCCTTTATGCTGGTGTGGTAGCTATTGTTGTAGGAGAATTCGATCAATGGTAGGTTCTTATCCCAGCTACCTCCCAAATCGATCGCACATGCGCGTAGCATGTCTTCCAACGTTTGAATAGTACGCTCACTCTGACCGTCTGTCTGAGGATGGTAAGCCGTACTAAAGTTCAAACGTGTGCCCAAAGATTGCTGGAAACTCTTCCAAAAGTGTGACGTGTACCTAGTATCCCGGTCAGAGATAATAGCTACAGGTATGCCGTGTAGGGCTACAATCTTGTCAACGTATAACTGGGCTAACATATCGGAGCTATAAGTCTCCTTGATGGGTAAGAAATGAGCTGAATTAGTCAGTCGGTCAACTATAACCCATATCGTATCATTGCCTTTTCTTGTCTTGGGTAACTTGGTAATAAAATCCATAGTTACCATTTCCCACTTCCACGTAGGAAGTTCAGGCTGTTGTAGCAAACCTGACGGTTTCTGATGCTCGGCTTTGACTTGCGCACATGTCAAGCATTTTGCTACATGGGCGGCCACAGACTTTTTCAAGCCTATCCACCAATAATTTGCCATTAAATCCTGGTACATCTTATCAGCTCCAGGATGAACGGAGTATTTGGAACTGTGGGCTTCTTGGAGGATGACATCACGAAGTCCTCCAAAAATTGGAACCCATATTCGTCCGTTTAACCGTAAAATTCCGTCCTTGCTAAGAGTTAACTGCTCCTCAGTTACTCCTAACTTTTCATTAGGATAGTTAGCTTCCAACACAGCTTCCTTCTGTGCAGCTAACACCCTTTCTATCAAACTGTTCTTTATCTCCATACGCTTGGCGTTAATTCGAATGGGTTTAACCCTTTCCTTTCTGCTCAAGGCATCAGCGACTACATTCGCTTTGCCGGGATGATACTTGATTTCACAATCATAGTCATTCAAGGTTTCCATCCAACGGCGTTGCCTCATGTTTAATTCTTTTTGGTTAAACAGATGCTGGAGGCTCTTGTGATCAGAAAAGATCACAAACTTGATTCCATAAAGATAATGCCTCCACAGTTTTAGTGCGAATACAACGGCACCCAATTCCAAGTCATGGGTGGTGTAATTCTTTTCGTGCACCTTTAACTGTCGTGATGCATAGGCAATAACCTTGCCTTTCTGCATCAGCACACACCCCATGCCAGTGTGTGATGCATCACAATAAACTACAATTTCTTCAGCGCCTTCAGGTAAGGTAAGCACAGGAGCGTTGCTCAATTTTTGTCTCAAAACATCGAAGGACTCTTGCTGCTTAGGGCCCCAAACGAACTTTACTTTCTTCTTGGTCAAGGAAGTTAGGGGTGCAGCAATCCTTGAAAATTTTTCAATAAAACGCCTGTAATAACCTGCCAATCCCAGGAAGCTACGAATCTCCGTAGGTGTCTTTGGCTCCTGCCAATTCATAACAACTTCCACTTTAGCGGGATCCACCTGGACACCACGCTCACTAACCACGTGTCCAAGGAATTGGACTTCTCGTAGCCAAAATTCACACTTAGAGAATTTGGCGTAGAGCTTCTCCTGACGTAGAAGTTTGAGAATACAACGAAGGTGTTTCTCGTGGTCAGCTTGGTTCTTAGAATAAATAAGGATGTCATCAATGAAGACGATAACAAATTTATCTAAGTAAGGCTTGCAGACACGATTCATGAGATCCATGAACGCGGCTGGTGCATTAGTGAGCCCAAAAGGCATCACTAGGAACTCGTAATGACCGTAGCGAGTCCTGAATGCAGTCTTGTGAACGTCTTCATCCATAACCTTCAACTGATGGTATCCTGACCTCAGATCAATCTTTGAGAAGTAACTTGCCCCTTGAAGCTGATCGAACAAATCGTCGATCCTGGGCAATGGATATCTATTCTTGATCGTGACTTTATTAAGCTCGCGATAGTCGATGCACAGACGCATCGACCCATCCTTCTTTTTGACAAACATGATTGGCGCTCCCCAAGGAGATGAACTAGGTCGAATGAAACCCTTAGCTAGCAATTCATCTAGCTGCGTCCGCAACTCCTTCATTTCGGTGGGTGCCAATCTGTATGGTGCTCTAGCAACTGGTGCCGCTCCGGGGATGATGTCGATCCTGAATTCAACTTGTCTATCTGGTGGCAAACCAGGTAGATCTTCAGGAAACACTTCTGGGTATTCAGAGATGACAGGGATGTCTTCTAACTTCGGTTTGGGCTCATCGATAATTACCTGTGCCATGTAGATGACACAACCCTTTTTCAAACACTTGGAAGCCTTGAGCATAGTCACCTGCTTAGGCAGCCCATACTGGGTATCTCCCCGAATGGTAAGTGATTCACCAGACGGAGTCTTTATTACCACCTGTTTCTGGTTACAGACGATTTGGGCCTGGTTATGAGATAACCAGTCCATACCCAGAACTATGTCAAAACCGGCTAATTTAAACGGAAGTAGAGACAGAGGAAAAGAATGGTTCTTAATGGATATAACACATCCATCTAACACAGTAGAGACGGTTTCTACGGTACCATCTGCTAACTCTACCTCATAGTTCACTTTTAGGGTTTTGACAGTTAAATTCAATAATTTACAAAACTTATGATCTACGAAAGACTTATCTGCGCCTGAATCAAAAAGTACTCTTGCAAAGACATCATTTACAAGGAAAGTACCTGTTATGACGTTATCATCCTGCACAGCTTCTTTCGCATCCATCCTGAAGACTCTGGCGTTAGTCTTCTTAGCCTCCTCAGGCTTCTTGTTGTACTTAGGGCAGTTAGTCTTTATGTGGCCCTTTTCATTGCAACGATAGCATGTTGCATCTTTCATCTTCTTGCAATCCAAGGTTTTGTGTTCCTTGGACTTGCACAAACCACAAGCAAAAGACCTTGACTCGTTATTCGAGTTTGATTCGAGTCTGCACTTTCCAAAGTGCTGTTTCTTGCAAGTTTTGCATGTGGGCTTCTCTCCAGAACGATGCCCATCTTTCTTTGACTCCGATCCCTTCTTGTGATCACCGCTCCCACGGTGTTTCTTGTTCGACTTACGCGAACCATCATCTTCATGCTTCCTCTTCTCGGCATTCTTATTCCTCAGCGATCTCTGCCGGACCGCATCCAGTGTGAGGGATAAGGAAAGGTCAGTTACAGACCTGAAGGTAACTGGCCGAGAAGCCTTTACACTGGACTTGATCTCGGGTTCCAAACCACCAATAAAGCGAGCAATTCTTTTTGGCTCCGGGGTTACCAGGTAGGGAACCAGCCGAGACAGTGTATTGAAGCTTGTCAGATAAGCCTGACAGTCGAGGTTCTTCATCACCAATGATAGGAAGTCATATTCTATCTTTTCCACCTCATGTTGAGGGCAGAAATTTTCTTTGATCAGGGCAATGAATTGATCCCACGTCATGCTATAAAACGGGATCTTTCCGGAGGCCTCCATCAGAGATCTCCACCAAGCTAACGCATCACCTTTGAAGGACTGTGAGACAAATTTAACCACATCACCTTCAACGCATCCGCTGATGTCCACGACCGTGTCCATTTCATCCAGCCACGTCATGCAGTCTACGGCTCCTTTCTCCCCCGTAAAATCCCTGGGTTTACAAGACACAAAGTACTTATATGTGCAACCCTTGTTACGGTGTCCCTGATGCAGTACTAACTGCTGAGATGGATTACTTTGGTGGTTGGTGGACTGGCGATCATCACCGTTTTTCTTTGGCACATCCTTTTTGGGAGGAGGCTTGTTATGAGCCTCTGAATGTGTCCTTGGCTTTGAATGTGATACAGAGTGGGTCCGACTTCGGGTACTACTGTATTCTTCATATTGTCTATCTAAAGCTTGAGTAACAGCACCGTCTATTATTGCTTTTAGTTCAGCGCCCGTTAATGTAATCTGGGCGTTCTCATTCGGCTCCACAGGATGGCTATTGACTTCATTAGAGTTAGCCATTTGTATTGAACTGTTGCAGAAAACAAGGACAATAATTTATTTGGGAGTTTATTATGGAATTACCCCTTAGGGTAACTCGTTAACCATGGTAACAGAGACCATATTTGGCTAACTTATTAATCGTATTAATTTAGGATTTCAATTAAAATTTATCCTAAACATAAACAATAACAATATATATTAGCACATAAGGCTTGGTCACATGGACAATTTAAATTATAAGCTATGACTTCAGAGAATCAAGACTTTTAAGGTTTGAACCTAGTTCATTACCTTTATTAGACAGGGAGTCAAAGCTACCACTGTCTTTTGGCTCATATGGAAATGAGCAGGGCCCGTAGGCATTATATTACCACGTATGGTAAAATATGATCATCTTAATTGATGATGTACCCAGGATTCAGAGGTCATTAAACTGGGTTAGGAATCTTCTAAGGAATTCCTTTATAAAAATGACGTATGTGATTTTAACGAATCACTTCTGCCAGGAGTGTTAACATGTTTTAAGATGTTAACAGGGATTGAATCTTTTAAACAGGTCTTACCATTTTGGCCCGGTCTTATATTTGACACGTGGCTAGGTTTCACACTTTAAGATCCTTAATTAAATAAATTTCATAGGCAGATTAATTTAAAAGGAATGATTTTAATTTATTTATTTCATTTACAATTTATATATGCACATAATGGCAACATGAAATTTATAAAACAAACATTCCATTAATTATACATAGGTTACATATTGCCCTAAACGGGTCTTTTTACACAAACCATTTCCCACGTAGGGGTCAAACAAGTACTTACCCGCGCAGGGGTTAAATTTAAAACACAAGTCCTCGCAGGGACTGATTACTTAAATAGATGTCCTCGCAGGGACTAGGTACAAAGATAAATGTCCACGCAGGGACTACATACACACATAAATGTCCACGCAGGGACTTAATTTTAAAGTAGACATACACACATAAAGGATTTACTGATCCTTCTTGCTCTTTCCCTTGATTAAGTTTGTCAAGGTCTTGAACATCCCCTGGTTACGCCGTCGGTCTTCCCGTGCCTCATGCCGCACCTCCCTAATACTTTGTAGGATCTCCTGATGCAGTGGTGGCGACATCTGCAGAGACGGCGGGGGTTGTTGGTAGTACGGGGGTTGTGTAGGCACCTGGTATCCCTGTACTGGGTAGCCTACTCCCCAAGGACCTCCATACGGTCCCTCCTGGTTAAGGGCGTTGTAATTAGCTGCTACTAAATACGGGTCGGCTTCAGCGTAACCGAGGTTAGTGTGAGTCAGTGGCTCAAACGGGTTGTACATCGAAGGACCCGTGTATGCCGGTATCAGGTTATCAAAACCTATTGGTGGCGGTTGCTGCGCGACGGGGTTTGATGGTCCACCTATCTGTGGAACTTCTTGATCCGGCTGATAATTTCTGCCACTTGATTGTAGAGGAGAGCTGAAATGAAACTCCTCTCTTCGTGTGGACATCCGGGCTCCGGTTCTCATACATCTTTGCGGTTGCGGAGGCGCCGGTTGAACTGGTGGCGGTGGAGGCGGTGGCGTAACTACCACAAACTGGTGATTCCCAGAGGAATCTTGATGATGCTGCTGTTGCTCATGCGGCGAAGAATAGTGAGGCTGCTGCTGCTCATGCGGCGAAGAATAGTGAGGTTGCTGCTGCTCATGCGGCGACGAATGGTGAGGAGGTGTATAATACCATTCGTGCCGAGTAAAGATAGCCTGGAAGCTATCTGGACCATTATAGGGTGGTCCGTGGTAAATGGAACTATCCGAGACCTCGATGGGGTGGTTGGGAGTTCCTGATGCGGGTTCTACGGGGTCGTCTTCCTCGTCCATATCGTTTCCTCCAGAAAATGGTCCTCCGGTCCCAATGGGTTAAAACCCACTGGTTCTTGTATATAATTCGCCGGGTTAAACTGGCCTTGAAAGAATGGAGTGGGGTCTCCAAAAGGGCGGTGCGACATAGATCGCTGTAACGGTATGTGCGAATGGTGTGAGTCTCCAGGCTCATTTTCTGATTGTGGCCCGTAGGAGTCTTGAGCGGGAGTCGTCGAGCTGTTCGAAACCGACCGTCTTGCTGGTTGAAAGAGACCTCTCTGGTTCCGTCGAGTACCATCACTCTCGGCGGGGATAGGACCTCGTGTATTCGAAGGTCCTGCTTCGTGATCGTTGGGGGCGGCTACCGGCCCCTTTCCACGCCCTCGCGTACGCAAGAATTTTGGAGGCATCTTTGTTATTCCTGTCAATAAAACATAAGATAACAATAACAAAAATATAAAATTTAAAGGACAAAACAAATACCGAAAAGGCGGAATTTGTCCTAAGTTATAAGTCTAGACTCGAAAGTTTAGATATGTGCAATTGTGTAACTGAGATTAAACACAAAAGGCTAGTGTTTAATTCACTCAGTGTTGGCTCTGATACCAACCTGTCACACCCCGATTTCCACGTGTCACCGGTGGGCCCGGTGGGGGAGTATCGTGACGTGGTTGGCAACGTAATAGTCAAACAACACAATATAATAATGCACAGCGGAAGCAAATTTAAAATAAGATACAACCGAATTTATTTATTGTAAACAAAGTCACAATCATTCGGTGTTTATCCACAGTAGGATCGAATTAAAAACATTGTTTATGGTTCAACAGACTTCGGCATCTAAAGCTTGCGAGACTTCTACTGATGCTTAAGAGAATCCCAGCCTATTTCGCCTAGTACCTGCATTTAATCTTTTTGGGAAAATACGTCAGTTTACACTGGTAAATACATTCAACTGACTAATTTTATAAAATGATTGAAAATTGGTTTGGATGCACATGGCATAAACATTTTTATTAACTTGGGAGAATTATTTAATATAATAATCTTGTGAACGATTTACATGTTACTTATGCGTTCAGTAGCCCGGACGTATCCGGGTTAAAGATCAATAGACACACCACTTTAAGTGAGTTATACACGGGAGTACGCCTACACCCCGTGCTCAGGTCGTGGCTATCTCGTAAGATAATGCCGAGGATATCCGGGACATGGTCATTAACCCCCCAAAGGCTGTAAAGTAAACACATCTGTTTAAAACGAACCGATCAAATTATTCAATTAACCACTAAGCGTGGAAGATTTGATGCTCGATCAAGCGGTACGCTATGTACCGTAACCCAAGCCCGTATAGGGAAAATAAGTTAAAAGTATTTACCTTTGCAAGTATAAATCCTTAATCGAATAAATTGCAGATAGCTTTTACTGGTTCTCTTAATCTGGAATGAAGGTTAAATATAACCTATTAGAATACTAACGGGCCTTTAATTAAGCTTAAGCTTAGACCGGTCAGTTTTAATGATACGGTTCGTACGCACGATTAAGCGAAGACCGGATAGAATGTGATTTAGACCCGACAAGTTTGAGGACTTGTTTAATATGGGTTTACTATTCACATTCTAGATTTTGAGATAAAAATGATATCGTTTGACCCGTTTCGGCTAGTTTATGCAAACTAGTTACATAAACCGAACCGAACGCGTATAATGCATAACGGGTAACCGAAAGGGTCGCGAACAGGTTTCCTAAGTTAATACGCTTTAAATATGTTGTGATATCATTATGATATCTTCCATAATGCCCATAACGAGTTTAATCCTTAAATATGCCTCGTAGGGGTATTTCGGTCATTTTAAGGGTTATAAAAGAGATTTATAATACTTCTGAGATACGGGTCTGATTTAATCAGCAAAATTATTAATTTTAACAGACCACAACAGTTGGTGAAGAGTCTCATTTCCCAAAATGGTTTTAAACCCAAATTATGCGTTTAATACGCGTATGAAGCCGTTTTAAGCGACGTACGGTTTAAAATACCATTCTGAGTTTTCTGATCATCAAAACAGGCTCAAAACACTCTATTTTTTATTTTAAATCAGTGGCAATTGGATTGGTATCAAACGGATTCGTAAAACTCGTTTTATGGCCTAAAAGGGCATATTCGGTATTAACCGAATCAATGCGATAAGCCTAGCTTAAGATCAGTTTAAAAATAATTAAAAATCTTCAAAAATCCCAAAATATTATTTAACATCAGTGGGTAAAAGTTTTGGTACCGAAAATCGGGTTTAGATAGGCTATGCGCTAATCGCGCCGTTTAATTAATAAAAAGCTTATTATTTACGCTAATGCGCATATCTCCTAATCTAGTCCTCCGATTGACGTGAAAATTTACGTACATGTTTAATAATCAGTAACTAAGATTATTGTACTTCCACATTTTCAAAATTCTCGTTGTATGGTCATAAGGGCATTACGGTCCAATTTAAGCGATTAACGGAAACGTGTGCATGCATCGGATAATCAACGAAACAAGTACAGAGACTTATACTAACATGCAACCCTACTCTAATGAAGCACTAAGGCATCTTCGAATCAAACTAAAACGGGTCAGAACCGAAGTCAAAGCAAAAGTCAAGGTTTTGCGCCTTTCGGTTCCGAACCGGGTTTTAACAGAAATTTGTCGAGTCGGGCAAGCGTAGACAAGTTTTCATACTTATTACCATGTTATATTAAGGTTAAAACAGGTTACACACCTCTCGGATCATTAATCGTGCATTAAATCATATTTTGTAATTCTGTTGACTTTTTCGGTCAACGTTTGACCCGACAAACGACCTAGTTAGGTCTGGAATTGGTACGCGCCCTTATAAGGGTTTAATACCCATATAATTACCTATCTAACGGTACGTTTAATTCGACATACGACTGAGATATCGATACTAAATCACGAAGTCAAACGTTAAGCGCGATATATTGACTTTTAAGCTAATAATGAAGCTAGAATTAATTGAGAAGGGATTAGAGACTTACAAACTGATTTATGGTTGCTTAGGAAGGCTCTTGATCAGCTTGGATGTTCCTTAGATGATCAGATTGTTTGCAAATGATGTGAGGAATGTTTGTGAATGAATGGGTTTCTTTATATACAAGATTCAAGCACCACCACAAGTTGACAACAAAGTCTAGGGCCATCCACAATTGATCAACACTTGTAACTAGTGTGTAGGGATGTCTAGGGGCCATGCACATGCAAGAGAAACCGGATTAGAGGGTCACATTCGCGCACAACAGCCAACAGCAGGTAAGCTGTCGCTGGGCAACCCCTCGCGTAGCGCGAGGGTCCGTCGCGCTACGTGACGCCTTCTTCAGATCAATTTGTTGTTGTTTGTTGGTGGTTCGAAAGGGCATCAACTTGCACGACTTTGGGACTTTGTTTTGGCAACAAGGGACCTCTATTATGGGTCTAGTACAGTTCCTTACCCTACCAATATCCTTTGTTTCAAATGATTGTATTTACAAGACCCGTAAACAACGGTTTACCATTCATTTTCTTCTTGGGATCAATCATGCTTTTCAACATCCATTATTGTGAACCCAACTTCTGAATTGAGAGTGTAATAGATGTGTAAATTATTATATCGGGTCTTGGGATTTATAATTGAGGTCGTTCAGAGGTAACGATTTAACATGACGCCACTTTAAATCCTCCCGAAAACATCTTTATTAAATCCGGGTTTTCAACGCGTTTTTGTTTGACATGACACGTGTCGTTTTAATATTAAACCCGAAATTTGCGAGGTGTTACAAGTACCGTGGGTGGTAATTAAAGTAAGAATTGGAAACAAATGTAATTGCGAGATCGCTCTCAATACTGTGAAATGACAAACTCTGTTTTGATTAAACTGGGATTCACTCATCAGTATTTCACACCGACAAAATGTTTTTAAACGCGTTTTAGGTAACAAAATGTGAAAGCCAAATAGAAGCCAGCTGGACAGCACTGAAGGCTTGGAAAATGTGGCTATGAAAGTTACCTAAATAAAGAAGATGTTTTATTTAAATAAAATAGGGTTTATCCCTATAAACATGTTTGTAATAGAAACTTGGGTTTTACCCATGTGTTTATTATTATAAAAATATGGTATTTTATTCTGATAAAATATTTCCTAACTATGGTCCTGATGTAAATTCCGCTGCCAAAATGATAAATACCAATACCACTAAATCTGAGCTTGCGGCCGCCGGTTCCCAGGAAATAGGGGCCGGGGGGTGCGACAGAAGAAGTGGTATCAGAGCTTAGCCACTGATTTCAACTACAGAAGTGTTCTGCTTACAATGAAATTGTCAATTATGTTAGGAAATAATCTATGCAATTATGTGCATACGTGTATATTATTTTTTTGTTATTTGACAATTTTTTAGTTTACAGTATGAGTGATCAAGGTCCGTTAGACGCTTACCGTCAATTGTCCAGTTCCCCTAGAGACGAAGGAACTTCTTCCCAGCCTACCCCCTCGGGGTATTCAGCTGATATCGAAGAAGGGATTTTCGTATTCAAAGCGCAATCTGAGGAGCCATTCCCTACCAAAAAGAGAGGATGGTTCAGTTGGGGAGCTCACGAGCATAGAAAAAGAATGAGAAAGTTACAGCAACAGCGAGCTTTAGCAGCTGCGAATAGGGAGATGAACACCCAAACTCAAGATATACTCAATAGACGACTAGCAAATTTCCACATACTAGCGACCGCAACCACAGCCGCAGACCCGAATCTAGAACAAATCATAGCCCCACAACCACTACCTTTATTCCCAACACCACCCATGGAAATACAACAAAACCCAGGAGACCAGATTCCATTACATGCTTTCGACCCAGCCGACATCCCTAGAGTCTCAACACCCCATCCTCCAGTTTATGACCCATGGTTTGACGACCACAGGGATTACCCAGAATTTCATCCACAAGAAGAGTTAGTACCAAACCCAGTAGCACCCTATCCAAACCTTGACCCTCTAGATCCATATTTTGATAATGATCAATACATACGGGAAATCCTAGAGAACCCATACCCACATGAGGAACTGTCACGACCCCCGACCCACCCTGGACGGAATCGGAAGCCGTGAACAGTCCAGCGGTACCGGTGATTATTTTGAAAACGTTGCAGCGGAAATTTCATCAGGACCGTAAGTTAGGAAAAATATCAGAGTTTAGAAACACCGGATTTTATTTAAAGAGATGGGATAAACCCATATTTTATAAAGATAGCTTTAATAAGATAAATTTGTTTACATAAAACAATATTTCTTATTTTGATTTAATTAATAAAATAAGCCACTTCTTGAAGCCTTTCAGTGTCATATCCATCTCTTATTCCAATTACCTGAAAAATGTTTTAAAAAGGTTTTGTCAGCGATAATACTGAGTGAATTCATTCCATTTTTATAAAATATATTGTTATACCGTACAGTATTAAGGTTTTTATATTTGTTTATATTTACCCAACTTCAATCAGTATTTGTCAAATGCTGACAGTTTCAATGTGACAGTAATCATATCAATTATTAGCTCACTTTAGTCCAATAGTGAATTTATCAAATAATTCTATTTTACTATTATTCAATTTATCTGTCACTAGGCGATTCCTGTGACTATAATCATATCAATATTGATTATTCTTTCAATTAATGATTCTGGTCATATCACTGTTGATCATTTTTCCAACTAGTGATTCTATAACACTGTTGATCATTCTCTCAACTAGTGCTTTCGATCATGTCACTGTTGATCATTCTTTCAACTAGTAACTCAGATTATATTACTGTTGATCATTCTCTCAACTAGTAATTTCTATTCATAACACTGTTTGATCATTCTCTCAACTAGTGTCTTTGGACATAATTGTGTCCCGTGACATTTCTTTGTCAAATATATTACTTTTGGCATAAAACCATTTAATCCAGAAAAATGACATATATCAATTTATATCAAATTACTATAACTTATCAAATATGTTAATTAAATAATTGTAATATCATTATTTAATATTTTAACGTGACTAAGACTAAAATATAATCTTAGTAAAATGCATAATTTCCACTGTTATTGTAATCATGATAATATTAACTAACTTTCTGGTAATTAATAATGAGAATCAAATAATATATAAAATCTTTCATACCAGCAGTTAATATAAAAACTTAATTACTGTAAGTATAACTGGTAATTATTTAGGATTCTGTAAAATCTTTGTAAATATAATTGTTTTACAAAAAGGTGATAAAACTGTGAGAAAATAGAGTGGACTCACAAACTGTGAGAAAAGAGAAATGAACTCACATTGCAGATTTCTACGGGCAAAGCTTAGTCTATAGATAATCCTTGATATATATTGCAGATTTAATTTGAGCAGAGCTTAGCCTATTTCTTTAGCCTGGTAACCTAGTGCACACGAATTAGGTAATAACTAATACAGCATTTACGATAACTCACGAGATCAAATTCTTACAACGAACGACAAAGTGCAATACTTCATCCATCGAATTAACGATGATCCGTCAAATTAATGACGAACGACAAAGTACAATACTTTATCCATCGAATTAACGATGATCCGTCAAATTAATGATGAACGACAAAGTATAACCCTAATATGGGCGACACTTAAACATCCATTGAGTACATCGATCGATCGGACAATGAATCGTAATAGCGATTGAGTTAATACCCTGTATCGTAGCAGCACCCCCTACTAATTAGTGTTTTTGAGAGTAAACAGAGCATAATTCGGCGCACAAAGTGAATTTGAGCGTCGTTCTGAAGCCAGAATTCAAGTCCCAAACTCCTGTATTTATAGCCGAATTTTGTCCCTTAGGCGGCCCGCGTGAGGTTTAAGCTAACTTGAGGCGGCCCGCGAGAGAACTTATTTTTTGTATAGGGTTGCCACGTGTGGGACTAGGCCAGCTGAGTCGACGGTTTCTGAAAATTCAACTTGGACAACACGTAATTTGGATAATCGTCAAGTAGGGAATACCCCCCCCCCCCTGAGTTTTAGGGGCCCTAATCCTGATTCTGAAAATTTTAGGGTTCGCGTAGAATTACTTGGGTGTTTCAATTAGGGTTTCCTATTGAATAAAATAATAATATAACTAGGACTTTTAATGAGGGTTGTTACATTCTCTCCACCTTAATAAAAATCTCGTCCTCGAGATTTTACTGAATAAGTAGGAATACGTTTTCTTTATCTCAGGTTCCAGCTTCCAAGTGTATTTGGGTTATGATATTTCTTTTAGACTTATGTCATATTCCAGTCAATAAAAACAATATTAAGGTAGATGACACATAATTGAAATATCAAATTTTGTGAATATTAGTTGTATCATAAGTAGAATTCAAAGATTCAATTGAATTAGTTCAAGAAATCGATGTCAAACGAATGAGATGAAATGATATAATTTCCAATGTGACTATTTTCAAGCCAAAAGATATATGATCAAATAGATTTTTAAAATGAATATGAAGAACTTTTAGAATCAAATAAAAATTCTTTTGTCAAAAGAAAGCTTACTTTGATTGGCAACTGAAGAAGACTCAGAATCAACAATCTCAAAATGAAATAAAAGCATGAAAATGATTGTCAATGATCGAATCATAACAAGAGAAAAATCACTGTTGACATTTATTAAATTGCAAGGATACACCGAAATACAATAGAGTTTAGTGTATCATTGTCTTAATACATAATTGCATCAAGACTATTTTTCAATGATGAGTCAAACGAAATACATACGTGAATTTAAATGATTCGTATGCTTATGATTTAGCCCAAGCTATAAGTTTATAACGACGCCGCAAGGTGTCGTAAGGATTGAAATAATTCAATAATTACGGTGACTGAACAATTTCACCGTGTAATCAACTGAAAGCTCTAATGAAGTAATTTTGGATGTTCAGTTCGAATAGGATTTTCAAATGATAAGACCAAATGAAATTTTTAGAAATTTTGATAAATGATGAAAGAAACGTTAAGAGGTACACCGGAATATGATATGAATTTGTGTACACTTATCTTAACACATAATTGTATTAAGACTGTTTAAGATGATGAACCAACAGAAATTAAAATTCGTTCATCAGGAGTGAAAATGAGATTATCTGAAGATTCAAATTAAAGAAAATGCCACCACAAGGTGTCATAGTAATTGAAAATAGTAGCGGTGAATGAAACGAGTTTCACCATGCTTTAAATCAAATGAAGTAAATCCGAATGTTTCAAATAAATCTAGTAGGATTGAAATCAAAATATTTGAATAATGTTTTTCGATCAAAGATGATAAAACAATAAGGATTACGAAACGGTCGATTGTTGATATAAAAATTCTTTAAGAGATACACTGAAATATGAAATGAAATTGTATATCATTATCTTAGCACATGATTGTGTTAAGATTGATTTTATAGAATAAACCAACAAAACGGATTCAATATAAATAAATAATCAAACCCGTATATGAGATTAGCACAAGCTTCAATTTTTTTGTGAAAACGTCACCACAAGGTGATTGTGACCAAATAAATGATTTAGTGAAAGTGAAGACCAAACAATTCTGTTATGGTTTTGAATAGATGAAATACTTGACAAAATGGATTTATTCATAAACTTTTATTTGTACTAGGGTCAAATAATAACTTAACTTAGATATTACATATCAGCGACTACGTCTGGAATCATTTCTACTTCTTGCGTAGTAAGTACGAATGCTCGCGCGTTCTTCTTAGCTCCGTCTGTTGTTCTGGCCTTGTTGTCGGTTGCTTTGGTTAGTTTCGGGCAATATGGTTTGATGTGTCCTGTTTCTCCGCAATTGAAACAAACATTAGTTTTCCTTCTACACTCTTCCTCTATATGCCCAGTCATCTTGCAGAAGTCACAGTAGGATGTTTTCCTAAAACGGCATTTTCCTGAATGCTTTTTGTTACAGCTTCTGCAGATAGGTTGCTCCAATGACTGTTCAGTTCCTGTTTTCTTGTAGAATTCTTGGGAAATTTTCTGGGCTAACTCTTTCTTCTTGTTTTCTTCTCTTGTGCGAATTAGTCCATCTGTCAGCATGTTAGCTAGTTCGACTGCTTCTTCAATAGTCTGTGGTCTAGTGACCTTGACTATGTCTCGAATTTCACTAACTAATCCCCAAATATAACGAGAAATTAGTACAGGTTCTGGCGAAGCCAGAGTTGGTACCATTCTTGCATATTCGAAGAACGTAGTCGTATATTCACGACAATTCACATCTATCATTTTATGATTTAGGAACTTGTTAGCTATTCGTTCCTTTTCATAAGGAGGACAGAATTTCCTTTCTGTCATTTCCTTGAATTTTTCCTAGTTTATGGCATAAGCCATGCCACTTCCTTTTGCCTGAAGAATTGTATTCCACCATTCTAAGGCTTCTTCCTTGAAGAGATTAGATGCATACATCACCTTATCTTCTTCGGCACATTTGCTGATTGTAAGAACAGCTTCCGTCTTTTCCAACCATCGCAGAGCAGCCGTGGCTCCTTCATTGCCGGCGAACTCAGTTGGTTTACAAGCTAGAAATTCTTTGTAGGTACACCCGAGAGTCATCGCCTTCTTTTTCTTGGGAAATGGGGTTTTGATAATATCATCATTACCTCCATTGACACTATGGCTAAAACCATCGTCACGAGTATGCTTGCTACTCACAACTTTGGTAGGTTCTACGGTATTTTTAACAGCTTTAATTATTGAAGGTAAAGCATTAGCTATTCCTTGAGCTATTAAATTTTCTATAGCATTTTTATCCAAAGGATTTTCATTATTAACATGAACTTCTGGATTATGTGGTACTTCATTCGACATTTGAATTGCAAACATTTTCACATATTAACATCACAGAATAGTTAAAACAAAACAATACTTCCAGGATATTATATGTGCATATTGACATATATATATTCATATGTAACACATATGTTAATTTGTATCAGTTTCCTAACTTTATTGTTTAAGTTTAGGTATTAAAAAGAACACCTAATTAGCTTAAACAAGTGGCTCTTTGAGTTTGGCTCTGATACCACCTTCTGTCATGACCCCCGACCCACCCTGGACGGAATCGGAAGCCGTGAACAGTCCAGCGGTACCGGTGATTATTTTGAAAACGTTGCAGCGGAAATTTCATCAGGACCGTAAGTTAGGAAAAATATCAGAGTTTAGAAACACCGGATTTTATTTAAAGAGATGGGATAAACCCATATTTTATAAAGATAGCTTTAATAAGATAAATTTGTTTACATAAAACAATATTTCTTATTTTGATTTAATTAATAAAATAAGCCACTTCTTGAAGCCTTTCAGTGTCATATCCATCTCTTATTCCAATTACCTGAAAAATGTTTTAAAAAGGTTTTGTCAGCGATAATACTGAGTGAATTCATTCCATTTTTATAAAATATATTGTTATACCGTACAGTATTAAGGTTTTTATATTTGTTTATATTTACCCAACTTCAATCAGTATTTGTCAAATGCTGACAGTTTCAATGTGACAGTAATCATATCAATTATTAGCTCACTTTAGTCCAATAGTGAATTTATCAAATAATTCTATTTTACTATTATTCAATTTATCTGTCACTAGGCGATTCCTGTGACTATAATCATATCAATATTGATTATTCTTTCAATTAATGATTCTGGTCATATCACTGTTGATCATTTTTCCAACTAGTGATTCTATAACACTGTTGATCATTCTCTCAACTAGTGCTTTCGATCATGTCACTGTTGATCATTCTTTCAACTAGTAACTCAGATTATATTACTGTTGATCATTCTCTCAACTAGTAATTTCTATTCATAACACTGTTTGATCATTCTCTCAACTAGTGTCTTTGGACATAATTGTGTCCCGTGACATTTCTTTGTCAAATATATTACTTTTGGCATAAAACCATTTAATCTAGAAAAATGACATATATCAATTTATATCAAATTACTATAACTTATCAAATATGTTAATTAAATAATTGTAATATCATTATTTAATATTTTAACGTGACTAAGACTAAAATATAATCTTAGTAAAATGCATAATTTCCACTGTTATTGTAATCATGATAATATTAACTAACTTTCTGGTAATTAATAATGAGAATCAAATAATATATAAAATCTTTCATACCAGCAGTTAATATAAAAACTTAATTACTGTAAGTATAACTGGTAATTATTTAGGATTCTGTAAAATCTTTGTAAATATAATTGTTTTACAAAAAGGTGATAAAACTGTGAGAAAATAGAGTGGACTCACAAACTGTGAGAAAAGAGAAATGAACTCACATTGCAGATTTCTACGGGCAAAGCTTAGTCTACAGATAATCCTTGATATATATTGCAGATTTAATTTGAGCAGAGCTTAGCCTATTTCTTTAGCCTGGTAACCTAGTGCACACGAATTAGGTAATAACTAATACAGCATTTACGATAACTCACGAGATCAAATTCTTACAACGAACGACAAAGTGCAATACTTCATCCATCGAATTAACGATGATCCGTCAAATTAATGACGAACGACAAAGTACAATACTTTATCCATCGAATTAACGATGATCCGTCAAATTAATGACGAACGACAAAGTATAACCCTAATATGGGCGACACTTAAACATCCATTGAGTACATCGATCGATCGGACAATGAATCGTAATAGCGATTGAGTTAATACCCTGTATCGTAGCAGCACCCCCTACTAATTAGTGTTTTTGAGAGTAAACAGAGCATAATTCGGCGCACAAAGTGAATTTGAGCGTCGTTCTGAAGCCAGAATTCAAGTCCCAAACTCCTGTATTTATAGCCGAATTTTGTCCCTTAGGCGGCCCGCGTGAGGTTTAAGCTAACTTGAGGCGGCCCGCGAGAGAACTTATTTTTTGTATAGGGTTGCCACGTGTGGGACTAGGCCAGCTGAGTCGACGGTTTCTGAAAATTCAACTTGGACAACACGTAATTTGGATAATTGTCAAGTAGGGAATACCCCCCCTGAGTTTTAGGGGCCCTAATCTTGATTCTGAAAATTCTGAAAATTTTAGGGTTCGCGTAGAATTACTTGGGTGTTTCAATTAGGGTTTCCTATTGAATAAAATAATAATATAACTAGGACTTTTAATGAGGGTTGTTACAGGAACCAATGCCACAGTACCCTGACCCGATACCAACACCTGCACCACCCATGAGCACTGAGAATGTGCAAGAACTTCGCACCTTTGGTGAGGAGTTGTTAGATAATAGTGAACGGATAAGACAAATAGGGGAGAGACTCGTCTGGAAGTATGACGAGCGTTACATGCAATATTGGATGAACCCCTATCAATAGTAATAGTAACAACAATAATAATAATAATATATCTATATATGTGTGTGATTTGATAAATATATATATATATATATATATATAGGAACAGGATCATGAGAGAATGCCTCAAAGTGTGAGAATGGTGAGAACGATTCTCAGCCACAAGATCTTAGTGGTTTGTGGCTAAGATTGATGCGGTGGCATTTTTGTAAATAACAGGGGTCTTGGAACTACCAGGATGGGTAAAATAGGAAGATCCAATCAAAGGTGCACATGCTAATCACATGCCATTTTCCCCCATCATATTTAAACTACAATAACTTTTTTATACGTGATTATTTTTCGAAAAAAATTACACCATAAAACTCAGCGTTTTTTATCTTTCCAATGAGTATACAATTGATATACTTTTCGAAATAATTAACTGGGTTTTATAGCGTTTTTCTGAACTGGGTGTTTTATGGCGTTTTAAACTAGGTATTTTCATGGCGTTTTTCTGAACTAGGTGTTTTTATGGCGTTTTAACTAGGTATTTTCATGGTGTTTTTCTGAACTGAGTGTTTTATGGAGTTTTCAACTGAGTTTTTCATGGCGTTTTTTCTGAACTGCGTGTTTTACGGTGTTTTTACAGTACAAATTATGATTTTTCTGAGCTAAAAAAATATTAATTTAGGCGGATGTCTCAAAAAAATGGGTTTTTTGTTATGGCGTTTTAATTAAATGCTAATTAAATACTTGTGTTTACACTTGTTCACACTATAAGTTACACTTTGGACCCTGAAAATATAGCTTGGCGTTTTAACTAGTATGAATTCTTTTATTTCCAATCAAAGCTGCGTGTATGATGAAACTAATTAAATACTTGTGTTCACACTTGTTCACACTATAAGTTACACTTTGGACCCTGAAAATATAGTTTTTTTCTGTTATGGCGTTTTAACTAGGAGCTGCCTCAAAAAATGGTTTTTTTGAGCTGTTGTAAATTATAGCTCAAAAAATAGCTTTTGAGTGTTTTATGGCGTTAAAAAAATGGTTTTTGAGCTGTTTTAAATTATAGCTTAAAAATAGCTTTTGAGTGTTGGCGTTTTTTCTAAATTGGGTGTTTCTATGGCGTTTTATTTGAACACACAGTTCATGTGAGTGAGTTTTTTTGACAATATTACCTCTTAGTGTAATTTAACATCAATGCCACATGTCACCAACAAAATCGTTCTCACCGTTCTCACACTTTTCACCGTTCTCTCTAAATCCTGACCCTATATATATATATATATAATATATCCACTAAGATAGATAAACCAATAACTACCGATGCATACTAGTATTGTGTTTTAAATTCCAGTTATGGTTTGTAATAGATGCATAATATATAAAATAGAGTAAATGTCGCAATGTGCGACGATTTTGACCAATCTGTTGTGTTATGAGATTGTTTGCATTTAATATTGTTTTGTGATATTAATATTTGGTAATTGTTTACAATTCAGATGGCCAACGATGCAAATCGGGAAAACCAGAATAATGATAATCAGATAAATAACAGTGCCATTCGACACATAGTAACCCAAGGAATTAGAGATGCTATGCCAGTTATCATCCAAAATGTTAGGGAAGTGGAAAATAATAATAAAAGTGATAATGGAAGTAAACGATCACGTACTGAACCCAGTCACAGCGTGAACAATGGACCATTATTCCAATTGCCTATTCCAAAAAGAAGAAGAACCATGTCTTATGGTTGTTCTTACAAAGAATTCTGGTCTTGTAAACCAATAGAATTCTCGGGTAATGAAGGAGCCATTGCAGCTCTACGCTGGTTGGAAAAGACTGAAGCAGTCTTAAAAATAAGCAAGTGCGCAGAGAAAGACAAAATCATGTTTGCTTCCAATCTGTTTAAGAATGCTGCTTTAGAATGGTGGAACACTATTCTCCAGTCCAGGGGAAGTGACAGAGTCTATCATATGGAATGGACTGAGTTTAAGAATATGGTTAAAAGGAAATTATGTCCTCCCAATGAAAAGGAACAGATAGCTAATAAATTCTTAAACCTTAGAAAGACTGGAGTAGACTGTAAGGGTTACATTACTATGTTCTTCGAATATGCTAGAATAATGCCAACCCTAGCTTCACCAGAACCGGTATTAATCTCCCGTTGCATCTGGGGATTAATTAGTGAGATTAGACATGTAGTCAAGGCAGCTAGACCACAAACCATAGAAGAAGCTGTAGAACTAGCAAATACCTTGACTGATGAACTAGTAATTACATAAGAAGAGAATAAGAGGAAGAACCTAGCTCAGAAACTTACCTAGGAATTCCGCTATGGCAATTCCAACCGTGGGTAGAATGTAGGTTCTACTTCAGCACCCTATTGTAAGGCCTGTAAGAGGAAGCATTCAGGAAGATGCTCCACGTACTGCATTTTTTGCAAGATACCAGGACATAAGGAAGAATATTGTAGAAAGAAACCCAACAATGGAGTGTGCTTCAACTGTGGAGAAAAAGGACATATCAAGCCGAATTGTCCGAAACTAGCTTTAGCCATGAACAACAAGACTACTAAGTATGCTAGGGCATTTATTCTGACAGCTGAAGAGGCAAAAATGATTCCGGACGTGATTGCCGGTACGTTTTTAGTTAATGATGCTTTTGCTAAAGTATTATTTGACTCTAGTGCGAACCAAAGTTTTATTAATACTTCATTCTGCAAAATTCTCAATCAACCATTAACTAAACTCCAACAAGAATGTCTAGTAGAGACAGCAAATGGAGAAACCATTAAGATTTCTGAAATCTTACAGGGAGCAATAATAGAAATTTTAACCCATAAGTTTATTGCTAATCTTTACCCAATGAATCTGGATGGATTTGATATTGTATTAGGAATGGATTGGTTCGTAACCAATAAAGCAAGTATTCTATGTGATCAAAAGCCAATCCAAATAAGTTCACCAAAGGGTGAAAAGATCACAATTAAAGGAGATAAGCCCTCTAGATCCGCAAAATTCATCTCCGTGATGAAAACTGCAAGTTGTGCAAGGAAAGGATCCCTAGTCTATATGATTTCCATAATCATTAACACTAAAGGAAAAGAATTGAAAGATATTACCATAGTATCTCAATTCTCAGATGTTTTTCCAGAAGAACTACCAGGACTACCGCCAGACAGGGAAGTTAAATTCAGAATTCATCTGCTACCAGGGACTGCACCAATTGCAAAGGCACCCAACCGTTTGGCGCCAGCAGAAATGCAATAACTGAAGAAAAAGTTGGACGAACTTCTGGAGAAAGGATTCGCACAGCCGAGTTCATCACCGTGTAGAGCACCAATCTTGTTTGTCAAGAAGAAAGACGGATCAATGCGTATGTGCATTGATTATCGAGAGTTGAATAAGGTCACGATTAAAAATCGGAATCCATTACCGAGAATCGATGATATGTTTGATCAACTGCAAGGAACTCGATTCTTTTCAAAGATCGACTTACGCTCAGGATATCATCAATTAAAGGTACAGGAAGAGGACATTCCTAAGACCGCCTTCAGAACAAGGTATGGCCATTATGAATTTACTGTCATGCCATTTGGTCTAACCAACGCCCCAGCCGCATTTATGGACATGATGAACCGAATATGTAAGCCATATTTGAATAAATTCATAATTGTCTTTATAGATGATATTCTAATTTACTCTAAGAGTAAAGAGGATCATGCAGCGCATCTGCATACACTTTTAAATTTACTGAGAAAAGAAAAGCTTTATGCTAAATTTTCAAAATGTGAATTTTGGTTAAAATAAGTGCAATTTCTTGGACATTTAGTTAATCATGAAGGGATTCATGTGGATTCCACAAAGATTGAAGCGATTACTAAATGGAAGTGCAATTTCTTGGACATTTAGTTAATCATAAAGGGATTCATGTGGATTCCACAAAGATTGAAGCGATTACTAAATGGAAAGTCCCTGAGTCACCAACGGAGATTAGAAGTTTCCTAGGACTAGCCGGTTATTATAGAAGGTTTATTCGATATTTTTCTAGAATAGCCATTCCTTTAACCAAGTTAACCTGTAAATCTGTTAAGTTTGAATGGGGACCAAAACAAGAAGAAGCCTTTAGAATTCTTAAGCAAAGATTAACCAACGCACCCATACTAGCGTTACCAGTAGGAACTAAAGACTTTGAAGTCTATTGTGATGCTTCTAAGTTAGGTTATGGATGTGTGTTGATGCAACAACAAAAGGTTATAGCATATGCCTCTAGACAACTTAAGAATCATGAAGAAAACTATACAACCCATGATTTAGAATTAGGAGCTGATGTGTGTAAATTGCAACATATAAAATACATCAAATAAGGTATAAAACTAACCCTTTTTTAGTACTAATGTTGGAAAAAGTGTGTTTTTGTCTTCCTTTTGTATTTTCAGGATTAAAATAGCATAAATGAACAAAAGGAAAAAATATGCAGCAAAATCTAACATAATTACAAGAAAAGGAACAAACGTGGCATGCCCGACCCCTCGACAGCATCTTCCCAAGCAAAAAAACAAGAAAACAGAAGGCTGACCACGGCCCAGTGCCCAGCGGACACAGGGGCGTGGTCAGTTGTCTACATAAAGGACAAGGCTATAGAAGCTTCTATTCCTGACACGGGGGCGTGCCCAGCTCGACACGGGCTATGGTCAACGCTAAGATTCACAGAATCCAAGCAAATCTTGATAGTACAGATACGCTTCGGGACACGAGGCCGTGCCCAGCGAACATGGGGCGTGTGGAGCTAATGCAGACAAACTACAATTAATGAAGAAAGAGAAAGTGGATGGACACGGGGCCGTGTCTGGGCTTCTGTGCAGGCTATAAATAGAGGTGCTTGGTTCACTTCAAAAGCATCCCTTGGCAAACCACCTCTCTCCCACTTCACCCACACTCCACCACCATCACAACACCCACATCCACCACCATCATCCATCATAGAGTGTGTGTAGTAGTCTTGGGATCCAAGATTGATAGTAAGAGTTCTTGACAATCATAGGCCATGTTTTCCTAAGTCTCTTACATCACTTGGTGAAGACAAGCATTTAGTGTAATACTTTTGATTTTTAATCCTTTCGCACTTTTTATTTGGTTTTGTATTAATGACTTTAACAACTAGTTTCTTATGTTGAAGGTGAAACTTCCTTATCATTTGTCCGTGGTGTCTTGGCATTATTTTACTGTCTATATAAAATAAAAGATTTACACCATTCATATCTCTACGGTCTATATAGAGATATGTTGGCTACCTGGTCGGGGGTTAAGGGAATGGTTTGGTAATGTTCTTGCCTTGTTCAGTGTATAGATCCTGTAAGGACCTGGGTCAAGCTTACTAGGACCTCCTTCGATACCCACTGGTATTGGATGGCGGGGGTGCGAATGGCTTGATCCCCTCATATGTAAACTACTATTAATACATTAACCCAACTACTTGGGATTGTATCCCTGCTGACTCAAACCACTTAGGCGAGGGTAACGTCACCTTCAAAAGAGGGGCCTACCACATTACGCATTAATACCTTAATTAATTATCTTTCAATATTCCGACCCTTTAGGATTGTATCCTTGCTGATTCAAACTACTGGGTTGAGGGTAACGTCACCTTCAAAAGAGGGGCCTACTACTATAACTAAGATAATTTCTTAAAAAGTGCAAAAGTGCGGAAATCATCAAAGGTTACACTAAAGGCGAGTCAGATCCAAGTGATTCATCTTGTCTATCTGTTTTTATTTTATTTTTATTTTTCAGCATTTTTAGGTTTTATTTTCATGTTTAAAACCTTTTCTAAAAAAATTGATTTGATTAGACGTTGAGGATAAACCGGTACTAAAAGCTCTTGTGTCCTTGGACGACCTCGGTATCTTACCAACGCTATACTACGCTCACGATGGGTGCACTTGCCCATATGTGTGTTTAGTGTTAGTAGAATATCGTGTTTTATAAATTTAAAACTTGCCTAAAGTGTTAAAAAGGGCTTAAAATATACGTAAAAAATTATAACACACCACACACATCAGGAGCCATAATTTTTGCCCTTAAGATTTGGAGACACTATTTATATGGAAATAAATTTGTTGTCTTCACTGATCATAAGAGTTTAAGGTATATTTTTGGGCAAAAAGAGTTAAATATGAGACAAAGACGCTGGATGGAATTTCTTAGTGATTATGATTGCAATATCCAGTATCATGTAGGAAAGGCTAATGTAGTAGCTGATGCTTTAAGTAGAAAGTATCATGAAAAACCAAGGAAAATACGTTCTCTTAAATTAAATATGCAGATAGATTTAAACGAGCAAATTAGAGACGTACAAGAATCAGTAATCAAAGATGATACTGAAAAATTAAAAGGAATGATTAAGGAACTAGAACAAGGAACAGATGGAATTTGGAGATTCCATAAGAAAAGAATGTGGATACCTAAACTAGGAAACCTACGCCATCGAATATTAGACGAAGCCCATAAGTCTAAGTATACGATACATCTTGGAAGTGATAAGATGTATCAAGATTTAAGAAAGAATTTTTGGTGGATAGGAATGAAAAAGGATATAGCAGCTTATGTTGCCAAGTGTTTAACCTGTTCACAGGTTAAAGCTGAACATCAGAAACCCTCAGGATTATTACAGCCATTGGAAATGGCTGTATGGAAATGGGAATTGATAACAATGGACTTTGTTACCAAATTACCCAGGACACGAAAAGGTAATGATACAATCTGGATGATTATAGATAGGTTAACCAAGTCTGTTCATTTCCTACCAATGAAGGAAACATTCGGTATGGAACAGTTAGCCAAGTTATATGTTAATGAAATAGTTTCATTACATGGTATTCCTTTATCAATTGTTTCTGATAGAGATAGCCGTTTTACTTCTCATTTTTGGACAAGTTTCCAAAAAGCAATGGAAACCAAGCTAAATCTAAGCACCGCTTATCATCCTCAAATGGACGGACAAAGCGAAAGGACAATTCAGACGATGGAAGATATGCTTAGAGCTTGCGTAATTGATTTCAGAGGAAATTGGGACGACCACTTACCATTAATAGAATTTTCTTATAATAACAACTATCATACCAGTATTAATGCTGCACCTTTCGAAGCACTTTATGGACGAAAGTGCCAAACTCCAGTCTGTTGGGCAGAGATTGGAGAAAAGCAATTGTCTGGACCAGAAATCGTACAAGAAACTATGGACAAGATTATTCAAGTCAAGGAATGACTGAAAGCAGCACGCGATCGACAAAAGAGTTATGCTGATAACAGGCGAAAGCCATTAGAGTTTCAAGTAGGAGATAAGGTTTTATTAAAAGTTTCTACTTGGAAAGGAGCATGGTTGTAAAAGTCTCGCCTAGGCTCTGAGTACTCCCCGAGTACCCGCTACAAGGTAGGCTGCCGAGGCACGAGTACTGTTCTCCCAGGCCAATTACTCCCCGAGTAATCTCCGCCTAAGCCGAGTACTTCCCGAGTACTCCCGAATCCGACTAGGGAGCGCCTAACGACTTTTGCAACCATGGAAAGGAGTAGTCAGATTCATCAAAAGGGGAAAGCTAAGCCCCAGGTATGTTGGACCTTTTGAGATTATTAGAAGAATAGGACCTGTAGCTTACCAGTTACAACTGCCAGAGGAAATTGTGTTGAACCTACCCAATGACCAGACAAAGCTAGGCCCTACACAACCTACGTCGCGGGGCGCGAAGGCCCCATTGTAAGACCCAGCCCGTAACCCGGGTGATTATGCACAATTGATACACTTACAGCGGAAACAAACTAAATTTTCATTAAAACTTATAATAGTCTGAGTACAACACTTTATTTATTTACAAACTTTTGGCAACTAAGAACTCATTGATCTTCTAAAACTCCACAACTGTCAAGTAGTTCCTATAGCTTTCCTCATGACTCACTTGAGATAAGTATACTCAAAACGACGTCAGATATATACTGGTGAGCTCATACTATACAATTTTTATAAAGACAGACCACAGTTTAGATTATATGCATACACAATATGGGCATGTGACCACATTATAGTCAAGTTGGGCCTCATTGAACCTTATAGGTCACATTTGACTTGTCACAAACCACCGTACAAGAGACATACTGGTCCTCCAGCTGTGTCCCCCTACGGCCGTCACATAGGTATGAGTGTGTGTCACTGGATCTTATAAGCACGAATTGCCTGTGGGTACAACACCTTATTACCCTTCCCAGAGTGACACACCTCATTAAGTATAATAGGATCCCATATACCCCTACTGACACATGCATACTGCAGCATTCTCATTATTACCAGTTATGGACGAGTATACTATCACAGTTTAAAAGACAAGTATGATGACTCACCTGATTAGCAATTGCTTAACAGCCGCTAGTACGACTGGGTTATGTCTCAAGGTCCTGACACAATTACATAATCCTAGGTTAGGTAATGGTACACCTAACTAGTCATTATCATGGTTGGATATTGGTTAGTGCTGCCTTGTTTAAGCATGGGTGATCAGTCCATGCCTAACTAAGGCTAGGCTACCCAATACCCGCCCCTGACAATAACCCTAGTACCTAAAAATAATACTAACACTACTACTACTAATATATTATTACTAATAATAAAACTAATATTAACTACTAAAAATATAAATAATAAATAACTAAACATAAACTTAAATGAGAGTATACCTCAAAACTATCTACGGCACGTTGATGTAGAGTTTCCCTACTCCTGCTCCTACTCGTGCTCCAAAAACGACTACTAACAACACCCAACGGGGTATCGTATACTCGGGATTTTCAATACTAGAGCGTTCCCGTTAAAATTTTGGTGTATCTAAAATCCTACAATTTAACTCCTATATATATGTGAAGCATGCAAGCACCTCTCTGGCTTTCTGGGCGATGTGGGACAATTGACGTGCTAGCTAGCTAGCTTGACGTGCTAGCTAGCTTAGTTATATTATTTCAGCTGCTTCACTCGTTTTTCTTGTATAACTTTTAAAATATGACGTTTTATAAAACGACGAATATGTCATTAGAACGGGCATATTTTTATCTACGTTTTAACCTAAGTTTCATTAAAAACGGAGTAAGGTCAAAAATAATATATTTAATTATTAATATTAAACAGTCTCCTATACTAGCTAAGGCTTGTCAAGATATTTCACCTTTCATACCATCATCTTACTCGTTTAACAGTATATGAAATATAAATTACATATTTCATACGTTTATAAACTGTATATTAAGGTTCGGGGTATTACATCCTTCCCTCCTTACAAAAATTTCGTCCTCGAAATTTGTCATCACTTAAAAAGATGAGGGTACTTATCTTTCATTATGTTTTCTAATTCCCATGTAAAGTTGGGTCATTGACGTGCGTTCCACTTGACTTTGATTAACGGGATTTCCTTTTTGCGTAACTTTTTAACCTTCCTATCTTCGATTTGTAGTGGTTCTTCAATGAAGTTGAGTTTGTCGTCAACCTGTACGTCTTCCAGGGGTATTTGTTGGGCTTCTTCCACTAGGCACTTCCTTAAATTTGATACATGAAAAGTATTATGTATTCCTGCCAGCTGTTCAGGAAGTTTTAGCCGATAAGCCACTGGTCCTACTTTGCTTGTTACTTCAAACGGCCCTATGTATCGGGGTTTCCACTTTCCCTTCTTTCCAAACCGAATCACTCCTTTCAGAGGTGATACCTTAAGCATTACTTTATCCCCTAGTTGGAACTCTAGGGGTTTACGCCTCTGATCTGCATAACTCTTTTGTCGATCTTGAGCACTTTTCATCCTTTCTTTTATTTGCTGGATCTTTTCTGTGGTCTCCACAATGATTTCTGGTCCTGATAGTTGACTTTCCCCTACTTCCGTCCAACAGATAGGAGTTCGGCACCTTCTTCCGTATAAAGCTTCATAAGGTGCAGCTTTGATGCTGGCGTGATAGCTATTATTGTAGGCGAATTCGATGAGTGGTAGATGAGTGTCCCAACTTCCACCAAAATCAATTACACAAGCCCGAAGCATATCTTCTAATGTTTGAATAGTCCGTTCACTCTGTCCATCCGTCTGAGGATGATATGCAGTGCTTAGATTAAGCTTGGTTCCCAACTCTTGTTGGAAACTTTGCCAGAATTTAGATGTGAAACGACTATCTCTGTCTGATATGATCGATACAGGCACCCCATGTCGTGAGACTATTTCTTTGATGTAAATTTGAGCTAGCTTGTTCATCTTATAGTCCTCACGAATTGGCACGAAGTGTGCAGACTTGGTCAGTCTATCCACTATTACCCAAATAGTATCATAACCGTGACTTGACCTTGGGAGCTTCGTGATAAAATCCATGGTGATTTTCTCCCATTTCCATTCTGGGATCTCTGGTTGTTGCAAGTATCCAGAGGGTTTTTGATGTTCTGCCTTCACCTTAAGGCATGTAAGGCACTTTTCCACATAATGGGCAATAGATCTCTTCATTCCTGGCCACCAATAATCCCTCCTTAAATCCTTATACATCTTGTCACTGCCAGGGTGAATGGAATACTTAGACTTATGGGCTTCCTCTAAGATGGTATCCTGCAGTCCTCCAAAATTAGGAACCCATATCCTATTGTTGAACCTAAGGATATTATCATTTCCCATTGTCAGTAGCTTCAGTCTCCCAATCATTCTTTCTTTTACAATAGGATTCTCTTTTAAGGCTTCTTGTTGTATATTCTTAACTTGATCTAAGAGACTAGTTTTAACCTCTATTCTGGTTGCATGAATTCTTATTGGTTGAGGTTTCTCTTTTCTACTTAGAGCATCTGCTACTATGTTCGCCTTACCTGGATGGTATTGGATCCCACAGTCGTAATCACTTAATAACTCCATCCATCGTCTCTGACGCATATTGATCTCCTTCTGCTCAAATATATGTTTTAAACTTTTATGGTCACTATAGATAGTGCACTTTGTACCGTAAAGATAGTGCCTCCAAATTTTCAACGCGAACACTATGGCACCAAGTTCCAAATCATGGGTTGTGTAGTTCCGTTCATGAATCTTCACCTGTCTAGACGCGTAGGCAATCACTTTGCCTCTTTGCATGAGTACACATCCCATACCATAGTGAGATGCATCACAGTAGACGACAAAATCTTTTATTCCCTCAGGAAGTGACAGTATTGGGGTGCTACATAACTTATGCTTTAACGTGTTAAAGGCTTCTTCTTGTTTAGGTCCCCAATTAAACTTAGAGGCTTTCTGGGTTAGTGTGGTTAATGGTGTTGCAATCTTTGAGAAGTCTTGAATAAACCTTCTATAGTATCCTGCTAACCCCAGAAATCTTCTGATTTCAGTGGGATTCTTCGGTACTTCCCATTTCTTGATGGCCTCGATCTTTGCAGGGTCAACTTGTATTCCATGTTCATTTATCACGTGGCCTAGGAATTGTACCTCACGTATCCAAAATTCACACTTAGAGAACTTTGCATAGAGTTTTTCTTTCTTGAGCAATTCAAGGACTGCTCTCAGGTGTTGTTCATGTTCCGCGTCATTCTTAGAGTAGATAAGGATATCGTCAATGAAAACGATCACAAACTTATCGAGGTAAGGTTTACAAACCATGTTCATGAGGTCCATGAACACTGCAGGTGCGTTGGTTAATCCAAATGGCATTACCAAAAATTCATAATGACCATACCTAGTCCTGAAGGCAGTCTTAGGTATGTCTTCTAGTGCAACTTTCACTTGGTGGTATCCAGACCTCAAGTCTATTTTAGAGAAATAGCTTGCCCCTTGTAATTGATCAAACAAGTCGTCGATCCTGGGCAAAGGGTATTTATTCTTTATAGTGGCTTTATTCAAGTCTCTATAATCGATGCACATGCGCATCGTCCCATCTTTCTTCTTGCCAAACAAGATGGGTGCTCCCCATGGTGACGAACTAGGTTGGATAATCCCCTTGTCAAGCAACTCTTGTAGTTGCTTCTTGAGTTCTTGCATTTCTGTTGGGGCTAGTCTGTACGGCGACTTAACAATCGGTGACGTACCGGGAACTAGGTCAATGCGAAACTCAACCTGTCTATCCGATGGTAGTCCCGGGAGCTCATCGGGAAACACTTCGGGGTATTCTCGTACTACTGGCACGTCCTCGACCTTCTGCTTTTCTGTAGTGTTTACGACATATGCTAGAAAGGCAAAATACCCTTTCCTTAGGCATTTATGTGCTTGGGCTATCGTGATGAGGTTCTTAGTCTTGTCAGTGCGGTCTCCCAATACAGTTAGCTGTTTGCTGTTGGGTAATCAGAGTCGGACGATCCTTTTGTCACATATAACTTCCGCATGATATGGTGTCAACCAGTCCATTCCTATGACTATGTCGAATTCTCCAAGTTCCATAGGCATTAGGTCTATAGGGATAACATGGTTGTTTAAGCTTATTTTACAATTCTTAACTATGTCAACTATCTCTCTTTGACTTCCATCAGCCATTTCTACTGTAAAGGCATGATCTAGGTTTTGGGATGCCTGGTTCAAGTAAGGTCTAAAGGTAGTCAACACTAGACTTCTATTTGCACCGGTATCAAATAACACACGCGCATATACATCATTTACGAGATACGTACCCGTTATAATGTCTGTATTGGTCTTGGCTTCTTCCGTGGTGAGTACAAATGCCCGCCCTTTTGGCTGATTTGGTTGTGTCCTATCATTTCTTTTGAGTTTGGGACATTCAGATCTCATGTGGTTAGGGTCTCCACATTTGAAACACTTCTTCTTTTCCTTGCATTCTTGAAGAGCATGACCTGTCTTTTTACAATTTGGACAAGGAAAACGGCATTCCCCCGTATGAAAGCGTTTGCAATTTTGACATTGAGGAAATGTTTTAGGCCTTTTAAAGTTGTTATTCCGGGTGTCCCCCTTTCTTTCTTCCCACTTCCTTTTTGGTGCATGAAGGGGTATGGTCCCAAAAATCTGTGCAATCCTCCTGCAAGGTCACGCGAGACCATACTCCCTATTCAACAAATTTCTTATTGTCAACCTCGCGCGGACTACAGCACAATCTGTTTTACTCGGCGCGAGGCCTAGACAATAAGAAGCTCCAATAATAACACTTAGCATACTGAAAAAGCACTCAGTCATCCAAACCCCGCGCGAGATAGTTACGTGCCCAGCAAGAATCGCGCAGGGAAGCAGCGCAAGGCTGTTCCAGATAGTACACAAGGTACAAGTGGCAGAAGAAAAGAGCCAATCAACATCCTTCTGGCCCTGCTCAATCGTGCTCCACGATCATCTGACATGCAGGAGACAAAAAGTACTTAAGGAAGCCTACATGCACCAATCATAAGGCAGAGACAACTGCCCCATGATCTCCACTTACCTGCTGATGGCAGAAAGGCGGCCAGGCCGACAACAGTGACACGTGGCTCCAATCACATTGCGCCAGCTCCAGAAAGCTCCTAGAAGCCACTAACGGTCGACACCAGTGAGACAAGGAGCATATCCTCCATGTTGTCGCCTTCAGGCCCAAGGCCCATCAGCCCATATCCTCTTACACCTCTCCGGCTATAAATAGGGACCTCACTTCACAGGTTAAACATTCCATTCCCTCTACTCTCACTCTTAACACTTAATTATCTCCCCAAAACAGTCGCTTATTCTCACGCCGGAGCCCGGTTAAGAGGGAAACCCCCACATTCCCCTCTTCACGAGTAACGGTGTTCTGTTTTGCAGGATTTAGACGATTATTACGAAGCTCAGAAAGCCATTTGAAGATTAACCACTATGGTAGGAACATAAACCAAACTAATTAGTCCCTTAATTAGTTCCGTGTTTCTTCATTGGCGCCCACCGTTTTTTTACAAATCACTTTCATCTTCTTTTTTCCTGAGTTTTCGTTGTTTTTTCTTCCTTCGACCATGGCTGGTCAAGGAATCATTCCTGAGTTTGTTGGTTTCGGAGCAAACTCTAATGCAGCGTTGGGGGAGGGTAATCAAAATGCCCAACCTCAACACATCGAAGAAATTGGCGAAATCGAAGTAACCAACACGGGGGGACCACGCGGGAGCATCACCCGCATCACTCAAACGGTAACCCAAGGAAACAACGGCACTGGACCTTCAAACCCAGCTCCACCTCAGAACATTTCGGCGCTACTAGGGCTACCAGAGGGCGAAACCCCAGCCTCATGGTATGCCAAGCAACTTGCCACCATTAACGAGGCATATCAATCTTTGAGCGCACAACAAGCAGTCTTAACGGCAGAACCGTCCTTGGTTACACCAACCGGCCCCAGTCACGGGGCGCGCCAGATACCACCACCACAAAACATCCAAGGAAGAGCTAACAGACCTCCCCCTACCCGAAGACTAAGCATGCAGGACACACGCGATACACGGGGAGAAACAGAAAGCTATTATGACTATCCGTCAAACGTCCAAAGAGGCCCAGTTCATAGCCGGCTCACGCCGCGCAACATGAACAATGAATGGGACGATACTGACCCGAACGATCCAACTTGGCAAGACGATGAAGAATCTTCAGTGTTCAATCGTTTACAAAGGAACCATGAAAATTACAGACCACGACAACACGTCGGGTACACCGAAGAGGCGGAGCGCGGCTTTCGCCTCGCCTATCGACCAGCTGAAGCTGTAGAACATTCAAAGTACATTCTAAATATCGCGCTGGCGCCACTTTCAAGAGAGAAGTTACCTCCGACAGTTGGAAAGTTTAACGGACTGACTGATCCTGATGATCACGTCATAGTTTTCATGAGCGTAGGTTGCATGGGAGGATGGAATATGCCCATGTGGTGCCATCTGTTTATTCAAACGCTTACAGGGGCTGCTCGCGCCTAGTTCGACAGCCTTCCTCCGGGAAAGATTAAGTCATGGGTGGATTTCAGGACACAGTTTTTGAATCACTTCAGTCAACAGAGACGCTACCAGCGCGATACAGCCGAGGTAGAGGACATCTGGCGCATAGATAACGAGGGTCTGGAAGATTTCATCACTCGCTTCAACAAAGAGTGCTTGGAAATCGGTGGCGTAAGTGAACAACTCATGCGTTGCCACTTCAAAAAAGCCATTCGCTGCGATAGTCTCATCAGAACTATCACTTGGAGAGATGGAATGCCCAAAGAATGGGATAAGCTCATGGAAGCCGCGAAAATAGTCACGCAGACTGAAGAGTCACTCGCTGCAAACAAGAATTATTATGCTGAAGATTGTTTTTCTAAGGGGGGCCATTCGCGCGACAACAACAGACGAAACAAAGGCAAAAACCCTTGGTGGAAAGCCAATCACTCCAGCAGTTATAGCGAACGACCTCGTTATGAAGAACGGTCCCGCTACAGAGAAGACGCGCGAGATACTATTGATCGCATTGGTTATTGGAAAGCAGTCAGGGATGACAACCGAGAAAAGCACTGGACTCCGCTCATAAAAACACCGAAAGAGGTGCTGATGACGGAGAATCATGATTTCAAGGCTCCAAGGCCTATGACAAACAAGAAGGGGCAAGACCCCAACCTGTACTGCGACTTCCACAAAGATACCGGACACCTGATAGATGACTGTTACAGTTTACGTCAAGAGATAGAAAGAGCGCTAAAAAGCGGGAAGCTAAGTCACCTGGTGAAAAACATGCGCAAGGAAACTCGACAGATCCAACGCCATGATGAGGGGAATCACAAGAAAGTCCGACGTTTAGAGACTCATATGGTCAACGGACCAAGATACAGCGTAAGGGAGAAGGGCAAGCGCCCTTACGAACCCTCATAGCAAGAGCAACAGGTCATTTTCCCGATAGTGCGCGGCGCCACTCGACCCGTCGTCATTACCGGTATTATCGGCCATTATGAAACGGAGTATATCTTCATTGACCCGGGAAGTATGGCTGATATCATCTATGAGCAATGCTTTAATCAGTTTGACGAGGATGATAAAGCGAGACTTGAGCCAGTTGATTATCCACTGTCTGGATTTTGCAACGAAATGGTCTTCCCACTAGGCCAAATCAGCTTCCCCATCATGCTCTCTGATGGGAAGCATTCAAGAACAACAAATGTAAACTTCATGGTGATGCCTGTCAAGTCGAGGCATGATGTGTTGATTGGGAGAGAAACCCAAGGCGAACTGAACATGGTAACTTCCACGCCTAACTCAGCGATAGGGTTTCCAACCAAGACAGGGGTGGCGATTATCTATGCCAAGAAAGAAGTAATGTCCACAGAAGAGATGCGCCCAACAAAAGCGGAGAAGGTTTCAACAACCGAGCCAGAGAAATGGGTGTTAAACAACAAGTACCCAGAGCAAACGGTGACGATAGGCCATGCAATCTCACCAAACATCAGAACGCATCTCAAGCAACTCTTGTTCAAGAATATGGATATCTTCGCCTGGAATCTGGCCGACATGACTGGTGTCCCGCGCGATATTACCGAGCTTTGTTTAAACACCTACCCCTCTGTTGAGCCGAAAGTCCAAAGAAGGCGCAGCTTAGGGGCAGACAAAACCAAAGCAATGAATGAGCAAGTATGCGAACTACTCAAAGCTGGAATCTTGCGAGAAGTACGTTATCAAAGTTGGGTCGCGAACCCAGTGATGGTGGAGAAGTCTAGTGGAGGATGGCGAATGTGTGTTGATTATACCGATCTCAACAAGGCATGCCCTAAAGATTGTTATTCTTTGCCTGAGATCGACAAAAAGATAGACTCTCTCGCGCCATACAGATGGAAATGCTTCTTAGATTGCTATAAAGGGTACCATCAGGTTCAAATGAAGCTAGAAGACGAAGACAAGACAGCTTTTCGAACCGATCTAGGGATCTTCTGCTACACAAAGATGCCTTTCGGCCTGAAAAATGCTGGCGCAACGTATCAACGCCTGATGGATAAGACCTTCGCTGGAGATATCGGGAAGCATATCGAGGTTTACATCGATGATCTGGTGATCAAAAGTCCTGAAGAGGACCAAATGTTGAAAGACATCGAAAAAACATTTAACTCATTGCGTAGCGTGAATATGAAATTGAATCCAGTCAAGTGTTCTTTTGGTATGGAAGAAGGGAAGTTCGTAGGCTTCATAGTCACAAATGGCGGCTTTAAGGTGAATCTAGAAAAGGTCCAGGCAATAGAACGAATGCCATCACCATGAACAATCAAAGAGATGCAAAGGTTGGTCGGCCGCCTAGCCGCGCTTAACCATTTTCTGTCAAACCACGCCGCGAAGTCATACCCTTTTATCAGCACTCTGTGCAACTGTGTGAAGAAACAAGAGTTCAGGTGGACCCCTGAAGCAGAGAAGGCTTTTCAGCAAATGAAGGAGTGTTTGATCGAACTCCCTACCCTGACTGCACCGTTCGAAAAAGGAGCCGCTCATCTTGTACTTGTCATCATCGGAAAAGGCAGTGGGATTGGTATTGCTTGTAGAAAGAAATGGAATTCAGACTCCTATCTATTACGTCAGTAGAGTGCTAACGGATCCAGAAACGAGATACTCAACAATGGAAAAATTGGTACTAGCGCTGCTACACGCCTCTCGGAGGCTGCGCAGATACTTTACAGGGCATGTGATCACCGTACTTACCAATTTCCACATCGGCACGATATTGCAAAAGCCAGAAACATCTGGGCAGTTAGCAAAATGGGCGATCGAGCTGGGGGGCCACAACATTTTATACAGGCCGCGCCCAGCCATCAAGGGTCAAGTCCTTGCAGACTTTATCACAGAAATCCCAGCGGAAAAAATCAAAGATTGCGAGATTGTTGAAACTCCCTTGAAAGATACATCTGAAGAGTTGTGGTTGCTATACATCGATGGGGCCTCAAACGAGGACGGAGCAGGAGCAGGTTTTTGCGCCTCGTGAGCCCTGAAAGACATGAATTTACGTACGCCATCAGGTTGGATTTTAAGAATACCAACAACGAGGCAGAGTACGAGGCATTTCTGGCAGGCTTACGCCTCGCCATAAAAATGGGAGCCAAGAATCTTCAAGCGCACGTTGATTCACTTTTGATCGCCAGTCAAATCAACGGAATCTATGATGCAAAGGGCGAAGTTATGGCCCTATATTTGGATCAGGCGAAAGAACTGCTTCAGAAATTCAAGTCATACAAGGTAGTACACATCAATCGTTCCGAAAACAAACCAGCTGACGCTTTGAGCAAGCTTGCTTCAACCTCCTTTCAGCATTTCGCAAAAGATGTAAGGATCGAAGTACTCAAAAATCCTTCAGTATTACTGCGCCAGGTAAATGTGATCGAAATAGGGCAGCCATCTTGGATGACCCCTATAATTCAGTATTTGCAAGAAGGAATACTCCCTAAGAGCAAGGCAGAGGCAAGAAAGATTCAAAACAAAGCTCTGCATTATGAGATGAATGGTGGTATCTTATACCGCAAGTCCTTCTTGGGGCCACTACTGCGCTGCGTGGACCCCCCAAGATGCGAATTACTTGACCAGGGATGCACGTCGACGCCCTGAAGGAGCTGCGCAAATGCGACTCCTGTCAGCGACATTCTCCAAAAACCCTACGCCCGAAGAACGAACTTATCCCTGTATCCACTGCTTGGCCTTTCCAATAGTGGGGAATCGATATGGTGAGACCCTTCCCAGATGCCCCTGGCGCCGTCAAGTTCATAATCGTGGCCGTTGATTATTTCACTAAGTGGGTGGAGGCCAAAGTTGTCGCCTCAACCACTGCAATGATGGTGCGCAAGTTTATTTGGGAGCACATCATTTGCAGGTTTGGTCTCCCACTCAAAATCGTCACAGACAATGGTACCAATTTTGCTTCTGAGGACCTTCAAAATTGGATGAAGGAAATGAAGATCGAGCATACCTTCTCATCCGTTGCTCACCCTCAAGGCAACGGTCAAGTGGAAAGCGTTAACAAAAGTATCGTCGAGGGGATAAAAGCCCGACTGGGCACAAAGAGAAGAGGCTGGGTAGATGAGCTCCCAAGCATCCTGTGGGCTCATCGAACCATGCCGAAGATAAGCACCGGCGAAACTCCTTTCAGCCTAGTATACGGCTCGGAAGCAGTTATCCCGGTGGAAGTTGGACTCCCCTCACCGTTCTTGACAGCAGTCAACACGGTTGATAACGAAGCAAAGCGCCGTCTCGATTTGGATCTACTGGAAGAAAGACGCGAGATTGCGCGTATTAGAGAAGCGAAATACAAGACACAACTGGAAAGGTACTACAATGCGAGAGTCCGCATTTGTACCTTCACTCCAGGAGAATACGTTTTCCGAGACAACGAAGCTTCAAACGCTGAACACCCCGGAAAGCTAGCACCCAAATGGGAAGGCCCATACTTGGTTCACGGAGTGCTAGGAAAGGGGGCATACAAATTGCGCACACTGGATGGACACATCATCCCGCGCACATGGAATGCGCAACAATTGCGCAAGTGCTATATGTAACTACCCTAGGCCATGCGCCATTTCTCTCATGTCGGCCACGCGCCCTTTTAACTTCTTATGTTGGCTAAACGCCCTTTATGTTGCTTATCTACAATGTACGATTGGCCTAAGCGCCTGTTTCCTGATTAATGAAAGCATACGACATGTTTTCTTTTATCATAATGCTTCTTGAGTTACAAATGCATGTTAAACTTTTGATTAGCACAAAAACACTTCAGCGAATTACGAGCTCTTGAATTATGCCTCCGAGGTCCTCCGCGAACATAGCGCGAGACCGGGCAATCACACGCACACAAGAGCTACACTTACATTTATTCGCGCTAACTTAACCAAAGTTTCTAACAACAGTGCAATAATTGTAACGAGACAGAATAAGCTTAAACATCATATTTGATAAGCGCAAGCACACAACGATTACACAGAAATCAACGATCATTCATCTGATACAAAACAAGCGCGACCGCGCAAATGTTATCAAAAACCCAAAAATTACAAGGCACAAAGCCTGAAAACACTTATCTATTCAAAGCCATCACCGGCATCATCATCATCACGCTTATCACCATCGCCATCATCACCCGCGTTTTGCTCTTCGTCAGATAATTCAACGGTTTCTGGTGGATCAAGGATGCCCTTTAACCGTTGACACCAATCATCATGCTTCAGCGCTTCAGTAACCAAATTCATCACAGGTATGGACAGATGGTCATAACCATGTTCAGCGCGTGCTAGCTCAGCCTCAGCTTGATCAGTCACTGAGCAGTGACTAGTGTCGAACTCCTGTCCGAGCATCGCTGTAGCATGTTGCGCACACTCAAGATAGCCTCCACGATGGCCGACCGCACGGGAAGCATCTATAACAGCTGCAACAGCCTTATCTAGCTCTCCAGCATTCAATATGGAGTTGGCCATCTACAACAAACGAAACACGTAAGACAACAGGTTTTAAGGAATTAAACAAAAGTTAAAGAGAGAAATCATACCAGAATTATTCCGCGGCCGCGCAACCACTCGGCTTCAGAGACCAAAGTATCAACGATACCTTGAGCTTCGGAGTAGTTGTTTTGCGCGACATTGAGAGCAGTGGTGCTAATGTCTCGCGCCTCCTCAGCTTTTTGTTTGGCCTCTTCAGCAGTGGCAGCCTTAACCTTCTCAGCTTCAAGGTCGATCTCCAAGGACTCGCCTTTGTCCACTTGCTCTTGCAAACGGCGCTTCAGCTCAGCGATCTCGACGTCCTTAGAAATCAAATCCTTGTCTTTACCAGACAGTTGGGCCTTCACCTCAGCCAATTCAACCTGCAAGGGATAAAAGACTCAGTTAAACTGCTAAACAAAAGTATAAACTAAAAGAGAAGTGTCTCGAACCTCAGTCTGCTCCTTAGCAGCCTGCGCATCCTCAACCTTCGCCGTCAGCTCAGCAACCTTGCCTTCAAGCCCGGTAATCTTGTTGCGAGCTGCGAAGGCGCGTTGGTTATCTTTCTCACAGATTTTCTTCCATTCTGCTCTCTCCTTCGCCAGCAGATCTTCGGCAGCTCGAAGCTTACCCCTTAGGCCCTCGCGCCCCCACTCCTCCGATTTCCGGTCAGCTTCGAACTTTGCCCTCTCCTCATCAAAAGCAGCTTTTGACTTTTCAAAGTCACTAGCATGCCTTAGTATCCGCTCGCGATACTTCTCCCAATCGTCCCTCTCCCTAACCATGGTTCGCCACTCGTGAACAATTTCTTGGTTAGCAGCTCGGGTGTTGGCCTCACCAACAACATAGGCGTGATACAACCCGCTGTGGGTTCGCGCCCTTTGACGGTCAACCTCAGCAGGAGGAATAGAATTCAGCAGCCAGTCGCGGCAAGGCGCGAACTCGAGAAAAGTATCTTTTTTCTTTAAACCCCATGGCGGTTGGTGCGGAGCGTCACCACGGCTCTCTTCCGTAAAAGACTTGTAATAAATATCCCCCAAAGTATCCCGAGGGCCTATTGGAGAGTGCGACGGCGCGCCGTGTTTTCCCACACAAGCCTGACCAGCCGCCGAACCAGCACCCGCGCCGCCTGCAGTAGAAATTCCAACAGACTTGTCGGCAGTAGATTTCTCCTTCTCCTTAGTTTTCTCTTTCTCTTTCTCTCTTTCAGCAGCCTTTTTCTCTTTCTCCTGCCCAGCTCGCCTCGCCTTCTCCTCATCAGCCTTTTTCTTCTCCTCCTCAGCCTTCTTCCGCTGGTCGTCAGCTTTCTTCCTATCTTCCTCAGACTTATTCTTCTTTGTCGCAGCAGCTTTCTCTTTCTCGACACCGACAACATGTTTGGCCCTATCAGACTCCACAACAGTTTTAAAAGGTTTGATGGTAACCTTAGGCCTCTTCTGCGCCGGCTCTACGGGATCTGTAAACACGACACCCTTCTCAGGGGTCTTCTTTTTGGCCTCTGCAGAAACTGGGTGTTAAAAAGATTAAAAGTAACAAGGAGCAAAGAAACTAAAGAACTAACCAGGAGAAAATTTGTAAAGGGAGCGCAAGTTGCTCCGCTTCCCAATCAGGGGAGCCTCACCACCCTGCGGCGCAATAGAAGCACCAGCGGTGGTCTCACTCCTATTTATTTTCCTGCTGATCAAATTTGCAGCAGCCTCCTCCTCCTCTACTTCTTCTTCCTCCTCTTCATCATGCGCAACAGAGGAAGGAGTCGCACCATCATCTGGGTTGCGAGAACCCGTGCTCCCGGAGCTCTTCGAACCAGCTCCTCCAGTTTTCTTCTCGCCTATACGCGACAAACCTTCAAATGAATCACTGATAATAACGTAATCCTCCAAGTTACTTTGACGAAGGCGGAGAGTACCTTTGTCAGCAGCGCTAGCGGTTGCGCGACTACTCCCAGCTCCCTTGCTGGTCACCTCAGGATCCAAGGTGATAACCTTCTTCTTTCTCACAGGCTTTTTCTTCTTATCTTCAGGGTCAATCCCCAAGTCGCGTAACACACCTGCAAAGATGTTAGACCACGAACTTAGCTCTCCATTTGATGATCCCACAGACTCCTCGCTGGAAAGATAGACAATCTCTTTCCCAGCAGAAGTCACAGAGCGCAAGGGGCGAGGGTTAGGTATATGCGCACCTTCGGTTGCAGTAGGCGGAGCGGCGAATGCATCAGCAACTTGGTACATGCAATTGCCCTTAATCTGGTCATACCAGTATTCTTCTCCAGCCTGAAGCGGGCGGACGCCCATGGAACCGCCAAAGGTGGGGAAGGCAGCTTGATACAGACGTACCTATACACGTCAGATTATATAAATAAACACAAAGTTACGAAACAGGAAATCAACAAAACTAAGGAAATTACTAACCTCTATCGTCGATCATCAAAATGGGAACTTCCTTGCTGTCAGGCAGCCATTGATCGCTCATCCGCGCCGCGACCAAGACGTTCTCACCAAACACTCGGTTTGGGGTGGCAGTAAGCTCCCGATACCAAGCCTCAGTCTTGGGGATTGCCAGATCTTCTTTCACAATCGCTTCAGACCAGGCGCGAAATGTCATGGCGATCGGAATCACCTCCTCGCGAATATAAAAGAATTTTGGTTTCCAGTCGTGGAAACTCTTGGGAGGGTTAAGAAGTACCTTCTTTGCAGCGCCTCGACTGGCAAATGAGTAAAACCCCATGTTTCAAATCAACTGATAAAACACTCTAAATCTCTCCACAGTTGGCTCTATGCCATGGGATCGACAGAGAAATTCGAAGTGCCGAACCCTAACCATCCCAGGAGGACTCAACTGGGAGATGTGAAATCCATAGAACTGCAAAATATGTGCCATAAAATTCGTCGCCGGCAACCAGAAATTGCCCTGATGAAAGAAATCTTCGAATAATGTAATATACCCCGGTGGTGCATCGGCGGCTGTCTGGCCCTGACCGGGGTACCTGGCATCCCATTCCGGTGGAAACCGAAAACCCCGTACTATCTGCTCAAAGAGGCCTAAGTCCCACCTGAGAACGGGAACAGGGTCTTCTTCTCCGGAATTTTCTTCTTGACGTTCTTCAGCCATAGATGTCAAAGAAGAAAGTTTGAATATTTCTTCAAGAATTTGAAGATCTGCTACAATGTTCTTCAAAGGTTGAAGATTCAAAGGAATTCGAGAGCAAATAGGAAAGAGAATACAACAGAAGAAGAGAAGTGGTTTCTTCTCTCCATCTCATCGGATATATATACCCATCGCATTTAATGCGATGGGTAAACGTGCCGAGATCGTCGTGCACGTGACCAATCAGAGGATGACACGTAAGGCGAGAATCCCGGAGTGACGGTTACCACGCGCGCGTGGAGCTCACTCTCCTGACGGAATGACCAACCATCAGAGACAACTTGATGACAGCCGTGTAAGTGGTCAACTCAAACGTCACCGTCAATGACGTTTCTCACCAACTTGTCAGAATTCAAATTTCTAAGGTTTTCCCGCCAAAAATTACTACAGACTTCATGCAGAAGCTACTAGGGTCGCGCAGTATTAACAATGACTTAATAACCCTGCGCACTTACACCCAAAGGCAGTAACCCACCTGGAACCAAACCTGGTAGTCGCGCCGTAGTAACCAATAAGAGTTTACATGCGCCCCATCTACCAACGCCAAGGAAGCATTTTCTACAACTTTTATTTTTTCTAAGTCCAGAGCTCCAACCACTTGCCTCGCGCATGGTGCAGCACTGGACTGGGGGGACTTGAAGGGGTATGGTCCCAAAAAGCTGCGCAATCCTCCTGCAAGGTCGCGCGGGACCATACTCCCTATTCAACAAATTTCTTATTGTCAACCTCGCGCAGGCTACAGCACAATCTGTTTTACTCGGCGCGAGGCCTAGACAATAAGAAGCTCCAATAACAACACTTAGCATACTGAAAGAGCACTCAGTCATCCAAACCCCGTGCGAGATAGTTACGTGCCCAGCAAGAATCACGCAGGGAAACAGCGCAAGGCTGTTCCAGATAGTACACAAGGTACAAGTGGCAGAAGAAAAGAGCCAATCAACGTCCTTCTGGCCCTGCTCAATCGTGCTCGACGATCATCTGACATGCAGGAGACAAAAAGTACTTAAGGACGCCTACATGGCACCAATCATAAGGCAGAGACAACTGCCCCATGATCTCCACTTACCTGCTGATGGCAGAAGGGTGGCCAGGCCGACAACAGTGACACGTGGCTCCAATCACATTGCGCCAGCTCCAGAAAGCTCCTAGAAGCCACTAACGGTCGACACCAGTGAGATAAGGAGCATATCCTCCATGTTGTCGCCTTCAGGCCCAAGGCCCATCAACCCATATCCTCTTACACCTCTCCGGCTATAAATAGGGACCTCACTTCACAGGTTAAACATTCCATTCCCTCTACTCTCACTTTTAACACTTAATTATCTCCCCAAAATAGTCGCTTATTCTCACGTCGGAGCCCGGTTAAGAGGGAAACCCCCACATTCCCCTCTTAACGAGTAACGATGTTCTGTTTTGCAGGATTTAGACGATCATTATGAAGCTCAGAAAGCCATTTGAAGATTAACCACTATGGTAGGAACATAAACCAAAGTAATTAGTCCCTTAATTAGTTCCGTGTTTCTTCAGTGCGGGAGATTCAGCCTGCCGCATAATCATCTCGGCAGCCATGACGGCGCCAGCCTCAACAGTTTCTGCAAAAGTCTTGGGGGATTTGGATTTGATAAACACCCTCATTTCAGAGGGTAGACCCCAAATAAACCTATTGATCAGTTGTTCCCCAGTCAATGCTAAATAAGAAACCAGTCGAGATATGTCGTTGAAACGAGAAACATACTCTCGATAGGTTTTATTTCCCATTTTTAACTGAAAGAATTCCCCTTCCAGTTGCTCAGTCTCACTGGGAGGACAATACTTAGCAAGAAACTTATGCATAAACTCCTCCCACTTCATCTCCTTAACCTTTTCTTTTCCCTCTGTTCGGACCACAATGTTCCACCAGTGAAGGGCTTCAGTTTCAAACATATGTACGGCGAACCGTACTTTGTTGCGGTCATCACACTCACATATGTCTAATACTGACTCCATTCTGTTGAGCCAGTCTTGAGCTTCTAGTGCTCCCTTTCTTCCGTCAAAGGACTGAGGTTTACAGGACATGAAGTGCTTATAAGTACATTCCTTTTATTTGGAATATTCACCTTTTCCTTTTGGTGGCATGGTTGCAATAGTGTTTTTCCTTTCGCCCATTCCTTCCCTTTGTACTGGCGTGGAGGCTGCTGAGCTTTCTTCATGTAGTTCTCCAGATTGGTTAACATTACCGGTTTGTGCATTCTTCATTACCTTAGCCACTTCCACAGCTATATTGTGGATATCCTTAGTATTTAGACGCATGCTTGTACTAGACCGGGACCTGACACTGTGAGGGGGAGTTCGAGTCCTAGAAGAGCCTTCATCTCTCCTTCTGTTATTCTGATTATTTCTAGACCCTTGTTCATCTCTATGTTCAGACATTGTCTCTTTCCTATAGGAATATGAGTATAAAGAGTTACTAGTATGTATGATATATCACTATAATATAACAACTATATACATCACAGATATATATATATATATATATATATATATATATATAGCACATAAAAAGGCACAACATGGTTTACTTCTTCTAGCGTCACTCAATTGACTATGCAAGTACTTTTCCTGAGAACATGTTATTTGGCCTAGTCTGAGTGTGCTATTAATCTTTAGAGAACTGCTGGTTAAAGCTTAGGCATTCCTGCAATACCTAATTCACTAAAACCTCGGGCTCTGATACCAACTGTAACACCTACCCCGTAACCCGGGTGATTATGCACAATTGATACACTTACAACGAAAACAAACTAAACTTTCATTAAAACTTATAATAGTCTGAGTACAACACTTTATTTATTTACAAACTTTTGGCAACTAAGAACTCATTGATCTTCTAAAACTCCACAACTGTCAAGTAGTTCCTATAGCTTTCCTCATGACTCACCTGAGATAAGTATACTCAAAACGACGTCAGATATATACTGGTGAGCTCATACTATACAATTTTTATAAAGACAGACCACAGTTTAGATTATATGCATACATAATATGGGCATGTGACCACATTATAGTCAGGTTGGGCCTCATTGAACCTTATAGGTCACATTTGACTTGTCACAAACCACCGTACAAGAGACATATTGGTCCTCCAGCTGTGTCCCCATACGGCCGTCACATAGGTATGAGTGTGTGTCACTGGACCTTATAAGCACGAAGTGCCTGTGGGTACAACACCTTATTGCCCTTCCCAGAGTGACACACCTCATTAAGCATAATAGGATCCCATATACCCCTACTGACACATGCATACTGCAACATTCTCATTATTACCAGTTATGGACGAGTATACTATCACAGTTTAAAAGACAAGTATGATGACTCACCTGATTAGCAATTGCTTAACAGCTGCTAGTACGACTGGGTTATGTCTCAAGGTCCTGACACAATTACATAATCCTAGGTTAGGTAATGGTACACCTAACTAGTCATTATCATGGTTGGATATTGGTTAGTGCTGCCTTGTTTAAGCATGGGTGATCAGTCCATGCCTAACTAAGGCTAGGCTACCCAATACCCGCCCCTGACAATAACCCTAGTACCTAAAAATAATACTAACACTACTACTACTACTACTACTACTACTACTACTACTAATATATTATTACTAATAATAAAACTAATATTAACTACTAAAAATATAAATAATAAATAACTAAACATAAACTTAAACGAGAGTATACCTCAAAACTATCTACGGCACGTTGATGTAGAGTTTCCCTACTCCTGCTCCTACTCGTGCTCCAAAAACGACTACTAACAACACCCAACGGGGTATCGTATACTCGGGATTCTCAATACTAGAGCGTTCCCGTTAAAATTTTGGTGTATCTAAAATCCTACAATTTAACTCCTATATATATGTGAAGCAAGCAAGCACCTCACTGGCTTTCTGGGCGATGTGGGACAATTGACGTGCTAGCTAGCTTGACGTGCTAGCTAGCTTAGTTATATTATTTCAGCTGCTTCACTCGTTTTTCTTGTATAACTTTTAAAATATGACGTTTTATAAAACGACGAATATGTCATTAGAACGGGCATATTTTTATCTACGTTTTAACCTAAGTTTCATTAAAAACGGAGTAAGGTCAAAAATAATATATTTAATTATTAATATTAAACAGTCTCCTATACTAGCTAAGGCTTGTCAAGATATTTCACCTTTCATACCATCATCTTACTCGTTTAACAGTATATGAAATATAAATTACATATTTCATACGTTTATAAACTGTATATTAAGGTTCGGGGTATTACATCCTTCCCTCCTTACAAAAATTTCGTCCTCGAAATTTGTCATCACTTAAAAAGATGAGGGTACTTATCTTTCATTATGTTTTCTAATTCCCATGTAAAGTTGGGTCATTGACGTGCGTTCCACTTGACTTTGATTAACGGGATTTCCTTTTTGCGTAACTTTTTAACCTTCCTATCTTCGATTTGTAGTGGTTCTTCAATGAAGTTGAGTTTGTCGTCAACCTGTACGTCTTCCAGGGGTATTTGTTGGGCTTCTTCCACTAGGCACTTCCTTAAATTTGATACATGAAAAGTATTATGTATTCCTGCCAGCTGTTCAGGAAGTTTTAGCCGATAAGCCACTGGTCCTACTTTGCTTGTTACTTCAAACGGCCCTATGTATCGGGGTTTCCACTTTCCCTTCTTTCCAAACCGAATCACTCCTTTCAGAGGTGATACCTTAAGCATTACTTTATCCCCTAGTTGGAACTCTAGGGGTTTACGCCTCTGATCTGCATAACTCTTTTGTCGATCTTGAGCACTTTTCATCCTTTCTTTTATTTGCTGGATCTTTTCTGTGGTCTCCACAATGATTTCTGGTCCTGATAGTTGACTTTCCCCTACTTCCGTCCAACAGATAGGAGTTCGGCACCTTCTTCCGTATAAAGCTTCATAAGGTGCAGCTTTGATGCTGGCGTGATAGCTATTATTGTAGGCGAATTCGATGAGTGGTAGATGAGTGTCCCAACTTCCACCAAAATCAATTACACAAGCCCGAAGCATATCTTCTAATGTTTGAATAGTCCGTTCACTCTGTCCATCCGTCTGAGGATGATATGCAGTGCTTAGATTAAGCTTGGTTCCCAACTCTTGTTGGAAACTTTGCCAGAATTTAGATGTGAAACGACTATCTCTGTCTGATATGATCGATACAGGCACCCCATGTCGTGAGACTATTTCTTTGATGTAAATTTGAGCTAGCTTGTTCATCTTATAGTCCTCACGAATTGGCACGAAGTGTGCAGACTTGGTCAGTCTGTCCACTATTACCCAAATAGTATCATAACCGTGACTTGACCTTGGGAGCTTCATGATAAAATCCATGGTGATTTTCTCCCATTTCCATTATGGGATCTCTGGTTGTTGCAAGTATACAGAGGGTTTTTGATGTTCTGCCTTCACCTTAAGGCATGTAAGGCAAATTTCCACATAATGGGCAATAGATCGCTTCATTCCTGGCCACCGATAATCCCTCCTTAAATCCTTATACATCTTGTCACTGCCAGGGTGAATGGAATACTTAGACTTATGGGCTTCCTCTAAGATGGTATCCTGCAGTCCTCCAAAATTAGGAACCCATATCCTATTGTTGAACCTAAGGATATTATCATTTCCCATTGTCAGTAGCTTCAGTCTCCCAATCATTCTTTCTTTTACAATAGGATTCTCTTTTAAGGCTTCTTGTTGTATATTCTTAACTTGATCTAAGAGACTAGTTTTAACCTCTATTCTGGTTGCATGAATTCTTATTGGTTGAGGTTTCTCTTTTCTACTTAGAGCATCTGCTACTATGTTTGCCTGACCTGGATGGTATTGGATCTCACAGTCGTAATCACTTACTAACTCCATCCATCGTCTCTGACGCATATTGATCTCTTTCTGCTTAAATATATGTTTTAAACTTTTATGGTCACTATAGATAGTGCACTTTGTACCGTAAAGATAGTGCCTCCAAATTTTCAACGCGAACACTATGGCACCAAGTTCCAAATCATGGGTTGTGTAGTTCCGTTCATGAATCTTCAGCTGTCTAGAGGCGTAGGCAATCACTTTGCCTCTTTGCATGAGTACACATCCCATACCATAGTGAGATGCATCACAGTAGACGACAAAATCTTTTATTCCCTCAGGAAGTGACAATATTGGGGTGCTACATAACTTATGCTTTAACGTGTTAAAGGCTTCTTCTTGTTTAGGTCCCCAATTAAACTTAGAGGCTTTCTGGGTTAGTGTGGTTAATGGTGTTGCAATCTTTGAGAAGTCTTGAATAAACCTTCTATAGTATCCTGCTAACCCCAGAAATCTTCTTATTTCAGTGGGATTCTTCGGTACTTCTCATTTCTTGATGGCCTCGATCTTTGCAGGGTCAACTTGTATTCCATGTTTATTTATCACGTGGCCTAGGAATTGTACCTCACGTATCCAAAATTCACACTTAGAGAACTTTGCATAGAGTTTTTCTTTCTTGAGCAATTTAAGGACTGCTCTCAGGTGTTGTTCATGTTCCGCATCATTCTTAGAGTAGATAAGGATATCGTCAATGAAAACGATCACAAACTTATCGAGGTAAGGTTTACAAACCCTGTTCATGAGGTCCATGAACACTGCAGGTGTGTTGGTTAATCCAAATGGCATTACCAAAAATTCATAATGACCATACCTAGTCCTGAAGGCGGTCTTAGGTATGTCTTCTAGTGCAACTTTCACATGGTGGTATCCAGACATCAAGTCTATTTTAGAGAAATAGCTTGCCCCTTGTAATTGATCAAACAAGTCGTCGATCCTAGGCAAAGGGTATTTATTCTTTATAGTGGCTTTATTCAAGTCTCTATAATCGATGCACATGCGCATCGTCCCATCTTTCTTCTTGACAAACAAGATGGGTGCTCCCCATGTCGACGAACTAGGTTGGATAAACCCCTTGTCAAGCAACTCTTGTAGTTGCTTCTTGAGTTCTTGCATTTCTGTTGGGGCTAGTCTGTACGGCGACTTAGGAATCGGTGATGTACCGGGAACTAGGTCAATGCGAAACTCAACCTGTCTATCCGATGGTAGTCCCGGGAGCTCATCGGGAAACACTTCGGGGTATTCTCGTACTACTGGCACGTCCTCGACCTTCTGCTTTTCTGTAGTGTTTACGACATATGCTAAAAAGGCAACATACCCTTTCCTTAGGCATTTATGTGCTTGGGCTATCGTGATGAGGTTCTTAGTCTTGTCAGTGCGGTCTCCCGATAGAGTTAGCTGTTTGCTATTGGGTAATCGGAGTCGGACGATCCTTTTGTCACATATAACTTCCACATGATATGGTGTCAACCAGTCCATTCCTATGACTATGTCGAATTCTCCAAATTCCATAGGCATTAGGTCTATAGGGATAACATGGTTGTTTAAGCTTATTTTACAATTCTTAACTATGTCAACTATCTCTCTTTGACTTCCATCAGCCATTTCTACTGTAAAGGCATGATCTAGGTTTTGGGATGCCTGGTTCAAGTATGGTCTAAAGGTAGTCGACACTAGACTTCTATTTGCACCGGTATCAAATAACACACGCGCATATACATCATTTACAAGATACGTACCCGTGATAACGTCTGTATTGGTCTTGGCTTCTTCCGTGGTGAGTACAAATGCCCGCCCTTTTGGCTGATTTGGTTGTGTCCTATCATTTCTTTTGAGTTCGGGACATTCAGATCTCATGTGGTTAGGGTCTCCACATTTGAAACACTTCTTCTTTTCCTTGCATTCTTGAAGAGCATGACCCGTCTTTTTACAATTTGGACAAGGAAAACGACATTCCCCCGTATGAAAGCGTTTGCAATTTTGACATTGAGGAAATGTTTTAGGCCTTTTAAAGTTGTTATTCCGGGTGTCCCCATTTCTTTCTTCCCACTTCCTTTTTGGTGCGGGAGATTCAGCCTGCCGCATAATCATCTCGGCAGCCATGACGGCACCAGCCTCAACAGTTTCTGCAAAAGTCTTGGGGGATTTGGATTTGATAAACACCCTCATTTCAGAGGGTAGACCCCAAATAAACCTATTGATCAGTTGTTCCTCAGTCAACGCTAAATAAGAAACCAGTCGAGATATGTCGTTGAAACGAGAAACATACTCTCGATAGGTTTTATTTCCCATTTTTAACTTAAAGAATTCCACTTCCAGTTGCTCAGTCTCACTGGGAGGACAATAATTAGCAAGAAACTTATGAATAAACTCCTCCCACTTCATCTCCTTAACCTTTTCTTTTCCCTCTGTTCGGACCACAATGTTCCACCAGTGAAGGGCTTCAGCTTCAAACATATGTACGGCGAACCGTACTTTGTTGCGGTCATCACACTCACATATGTCTAATACTGGGTTTATTACCATCTATTTAATAAATAAAAATCTGATGTTTCAAAACTCTGATATTTTTCCTAACTCACGTTCCTGATGAAATTTTCCGCTGCAATATTATCAAAATAACCACCGGTACCACTTGACTGCTCACGGCTCCCGCTCCCAGGGCAGGGTCGGGGGTCGTGACAGAGGTGGTATCAGAGCCACTAGTTTAAGCAAATAGGTGTTGTGATGATAATACCTAAGCTTAAACGAAAGAGTTAGGAAATTGCTATTAACTGGTAGGACACATGATAGTATTTAGACTTGAACCTAAGAAAAAATTGCCTTAGTATAAGCTTCGAGATAAGCTAATTGCTTGCGTAGATAAAGTGTGATGGGTGTTGGTATGCCGTGTGGATGATGACTAGAACATTGTGAGTATGATAAATAAGCGATAACACTTGGCCACTGTTATTTCTTATTTATTAGTACTACTTGGTTCTGGAATATGATCCGTCATGTGAATACTAATTTCCTTGTTCTTTGATGAAAGCCCTAATAAAAGATTCATTTTTAAATCATGAATTGAGAAAATTCTATTTATGGGAAATACAATGATAATTACCTCTCTGGCAAGATTGGGTATGGTGTGGCAGACTCTCCAGCTTGTCCAGATAAGATGGGGTTACCTCTCCGGCGAGAACAGGGTAAGATGGGGTGTATGATATGTCAAACAAGTGACAGAATTCCCTAAATAGTATCATGAGTTGATTTCTGACTTGTTTTTGGAAACATGAATCTGTTAAATACATTGACCTTATGAATGGTATGTATATTACAGTATGTGAAAAATATGATTATATAGATCTATATATCTATAAGGAAATCCAAAAACCATAAGGATTGACAATTTAGAATAAATCACAAGCATGTGTGTCACTAATAATTCCAGATTTCTTGATCAGGAATCTCTTGTATACATCTATAATTCCGATATCAAAAACTATTTTATTTGATCATCCGTCTCGTAACTCGTGCGACAAGATAAATGATGTAAACCCTTTAAGTTGAGACGCCATCGAAAGTATAAGAATTCCCCTTGCGTTACCTTAGACTATTAACACAAGCAGGAAACATGTAACTAAAAGTTCTGCTAGGCACCAAACATCTAAAAACTTACGCTAAAAAGTATAATTCTTCTTTCTTTAAGAACTCTTGCGAAGATAAAAGTAACCACGACTAGATGCACTTACAAAGACTCTCTTCACCTATAATCCTACTAAGATTACCAGTAATAAAGAAGTTGTTACGACAATACATGGGCTGCAAAGGACTAAAGTTGTCCAAACCATTAGTATATACGCCAAGAAGGATGAAGTGATGTATGCTTCAAAAATTAGGCATTAAAATAGTAAGACCTGAACTTCCAAAACATAAGATCAAGACATACGCCATGAAATGGAAAGAATGAAAAGAACTGACAGAAAGAAAATTATGTCTCCTTCATAAAAAGGAACAAATGGCTCTGTGATGAAAGTTACAAGATATGCACGGAAGTAAGGCATAGTGTATATGGTCTTGATGATCATTAACACTAGAGGTAAGGAACTGAAAGAAATTCTGGTAATATCGGAATACTCTGATGTTTTCCAAGAAGATCTACTTAGGAGGAACTCAGAATTCACCTGATACGAGGAACAACACCGATTATTAAAACACATGTATCATTTGTTAAGAAGAAAGACGAACAAATGCGTATGAGTATCGATTTTCGGAAATTGAATAAGGTCACAATTAAGAATCGATACCCATTACCAAGAATTGATGACTCATCCGAGGAGCTCATTATTTACTCAGGATACTATCAACATTTTAGACTTATCCCGGATAGTCATCCCGTTACCTAAGTCAATAAGTAAATCCGGAGACATTATTTGTAGGGTAGTTAGTTCATTATAATTACAGATCATAAGAGCTTAAGATATACTTTTGGGCAAAAAGAATTGAACATGAGGCAAAGCCGATGGAGGGAAATTTTAAGTGACTACGACTGTGATATATCACGAAGGTAGGGCTAATGTAGTAGCCGACGCTTTAAGTCATAAGTTTCATAAGAAGCCGAAACGAGTACATACTCTTAGATTAAATTTGCAGATAGGTTTAATGGAACAATTAAAAAGTACCCAAGAAACAGCAATCAAAGATTTAAAAAGGAATAATGAAGGAATTAGAAAAAGAAACTAATGGAAATTGGAGATTCCATAAGAAAAGAATTTGGGTACTAATCAAGGAAACCTATGAGAAAGAATTCTCGAAGAAGCTCATAGAACTAAGTATTTGTTGTATCGTGTAAGTGATATGAGGTATCAAGAGTTTTATAAGAATTACTGATAGATAGGAATGAAAAAGGGTGTAGCAAAGTTATGTCTCTAAGTATTTAATCTGTTAGCAAGTTAAAGCTGAATGTTAGAAACCTTTAGGTTTACCTCAACGATAAAGATATCAGTATGGAAATGAGATTGATAACAATGGATATTGTTACCAAATTACCCAAAACAAGAAATGACACAATCTGGGTGATTATGGATCGACTAACCAAGTCTGCTCAATCCCTACCAATGAAGGAAACACTTTAGTATAAGACACTTAGTTAAGTCGTGTGGGGACGAAATAGTCTCATTACATAGAATCCCGTTATCTATTGTATTAAATCAAGATAGTAATTTCACTTTTCATTTCTGGGAAAATTTTAACCCAACTTATTTTGAGCAGTGTGAAGGAACACTTCAAACATAGAAAGACATGCTAAGTACATGTGCGATAAATATTGATGAAAGTAGGACTATCATTTATCACTCATAATATTTTTCAATAATTGGCCTACAAGTATTAGTGTTACCCATTTGAAGCACTTCATGGATGAAGGTACCATCTAGTATGTTGAGCAGAAATATGAGAAAAACAACTATCAGGCCATAAGATGGGCAAACTATTAGAATTTCAAATCAGAATAAGAATGATACTAAAAGTCTCTCCGTGAAAAGGGAATAGTCCAATGCGGCAAGAAAGAAAAGTTAAGTCTAAAATTTGTTGAACCATTTGGAATCATTAAATAAATTGGATCAGTAGCTTATCAGCTAGAGTTACCAGAAGAAATGACAGGAATACATGATGTGTTTCATATATGCAACTTAAGGAACGCCTAGCTGATAAAACTTTACTTGTACCTCTTCAAGATATAGAGGTAAATAAAAATTTAAGTCCATTGAAAGATCTTACAAGTCAAAGATAAGAATCTCAAAGCATGGAAAATGGTTCTGGTCAAAGTAAAGTGGAATTAAAAGCAAGGACCAGAGTATACTTGGAAACTAAGATTTGTGTCAAAGTAAGAGTATTCCTCCCAATCTCAAGGATGAGATTTAAAACAAAGTGGGGAGGATGTAACAACCCACAAAAACACCCTAGAACGAGCCTTGATTGAAACCCTAAATGCGTACGATGAAAACCGAAACGAAAAATCAAATAAAAATGAAATTTTGTCCCATCGTGGGCCGCGACCAAATAGAGGAGATCTCTCATGAGGCGCGAGAGACTCGTTTCAATCCAAACACGTGTTACGCCACGTGTCACACACGTGTCAGACCTACTCGATGACCAGCCAACCCTACGCATAGATGGGACTTCCTCGCGGGGCGCGAGAGAGAGAGGGACGGGGCTCATGGGGCGCGAGCGAGTCTCCGAATCAGCCTATGTATTGAGGCTTCCAGCTTCATTTCAAAACGTTCATCATTTCTTTCTCTCTCAAAGTCCTAGCAGGCGAAAATTATCGGGAATAATACCCCTAAACCCTGAAACTCTGCCCGTTATTAGGGTAATAACTCTAATCACTGGTACGATATTTTATCCGATCGATTGAAACCGATCCAATGCATGTTTAAGTACTGCCTGTATACGGCTATACTTTGTCATTCGTTGTGGGTTATGATCTCGTGATTATCGTTAAAGTTGAATTAGGTTAATACGCTAATACGAGTTCTATTGTATCTAGAAATTATAACTTATAACCAGGGAGCTGTTAAACTAGAATACTTAGCGATTAAGTAAACTTAGTAGTTAAGTAAACTTAATGGTTAAGTAAACTTAGTAGTTAAGTAAACTTAATGGTTAAGTAAACTTAGTGTTTAAGTAAACTTAATGGTTAACTAAAACTTAGCGGTTAAGAAACCTTAATAGATAAGTAAAACTTAACAGCTAAGTAAGATTAAGTAAATTAATTAATTAATCAGCTAAGTAAGATTAATTAATCAGCTAAGTAAGATTAATTAACCAGCTAAGTAAGTTAATCAGTTAAACAGTTAAGTAAAGTTAAACAACTAAAGTTTAACAACAAGATATACATGAGGTAGATAATATCTAAATACGTATATATGGGGTATGTATTATCTAAGGAAAATATTATCTAAGAAAAATAATATATAGGGAAGGTTCAACTGAGAAATGTTTTATCTAGGGGAAGTTCAACTGAGGAAGGTATATATGGGTAGATAACACCTAGGGAAGTTCTATATGGGGTAAGACTTATCCCTTACCTATAAATAGGAAGCTTAGGATTCATTTTTCTTTGCTCAATCCTTCTATTCTTCTCTCTATACGTTGGTTTTCTAACCAATAATCACCGATGCGATATTATGTCCGATCGATTCGGGAACCAACTAACGAATGCCAAAGTGCTGTCTAAATAAGACTATACTTTGTGAATTTCGTTAAGGTTCTGATCTCGTGACCATTGTTAGGTTTGATGTGGTTTTACACTAATATGTATTCCACTTTGTTAAACTAAATGTTTAACTATCAGAAAACTCTGATCCATAAACTTACTATCAAACAAGATGTTTAATCATCAGAAGATTTAGAATCAGGAGGCCTGTTAAAACAAGACAATAAGACCTACAAGGTGAGGCATTCTATTTTTATTAAAGTGTTTTCCAAAACCCTAAATGTTTTTCGTTATATTTACATTAATTAAGTCTTTGTTATCTTAAATTACTGACGGTACGTGGGATTTTGTATACATCACTTATCTAGCGTCACTTTTAGGTGAACGGACCTAAATAGTGATACACGTCACTATTGGGTGAACGGGCCCAATAGTGATATGACCACAGTCACAGATCCGGTCGAGTGACAACTGGGTCAGCGAATTATAAGATAGAAGCAATTGTAATCGCTCTTAATACTGTAAATTATAACAAATTTGTTTTTGTAAAACTGAATGAACTCACCAGTATTTCCTGCTGACCAAGTGTTTTTAAAACGCGTTTTAGGTGATTACAATAGATTGGAATAAGAGTTGTGATACGACACCGAACGGCTTAAAGAAGTGGCTTATTTTATCAAATGAATTAAATTAAATTAAATTAAATGTTATTTTTATGTATTCGGGTTTATCCCATATTAAAGCCACCTTTGTAAAACATGGGTTTATTACCATCTATTTAATAAATAAAAATCCGGTGTTTCAAAACTCTGATATTTTTCCTAACTCACGTTCCTGATGAAATTTTCCGCTGCAATATTTTCAAAATAACCACCGGTACCACTTGACTGCTCACGGCTCCCGCTCCCAGGGCAGGGTCGGGGGTCGTGACAGCATGGGCGTAAACCCGATTTGGAATACCTTAGAGTATGGGGATGTGATGCATACGTCACAAGTGATTCTGATGATAAGCTCGATCCTCGAGGCGAAAATGTTGTTTTCGTCGTATACTATAAAAGAAGCGGATATTATTTCTACTATCCTGATGCAAATGTATTTCCATCAAACGGAAGGGACATTCTCTCGAGGAAGAACTTCTTAATCGAGAAACTAGAAATAATGTGGTTGATCTTAAAGAAATTCAAGAACCAAAAACAACCTCTAATGTAGTCGGATTGTCTGATCAACAAGTAGTTGTTGCCAATGAATCAGACATAAAACATAAGCGTTTGCAGAAGTAGTAGAATTCGCAAGAATATGATAGATGTCTATGGCGTCTAAAAGGTCTCGAAGTCTTATTAGTAGTTGAGTCTAATGACGAACCTGCTACCTACAAATCTGTAATCTTAGATTCGGAATCTGAAAAATGGCAAGAAGCCATGAACGTCGAGATGCAATCTATGCATGGCAATCAAGTATGGGACTTGGTTGAGCTACCCCCCGAATCTCGGGCAGTAGGGAGCAAATATATTTTCAAGAGAAAAACTGATATGTATGGAAATCTACACACTTATAAAGCACGGCTAGTTGCGAAGGGTTTCACTCAAACTCAAGGTATTGACTATGATGAGACCCTCTCGCCCGTTGCTATGATTAAATCAATCAGGATATTGCTTGCCATAATTGTGTACTGTGATTACGAAATATGGCAAATGGATGTCAAAACCGCTTTTCTTAATAAACATCTCTCTGAAGATGTCTATATGGTTCGGTCTGAAGGTTTCGTTGATCCTAAATATCCAACTAAGGTGTGCAAACCCAATAAGTCCATTTATGGACTCAAGCAAGCATCTCGTAGCTGGAATCTTCATTTTGACCAGAAGATCAAAGAGTTTGGTTTTGTCAAGAATAAAGATGAGCCTTGTGTTTACAGAAAGGTTAGTGGGAGCACCATATCATTCCTCATCCTGTATGTGGATGATATACTAATCCTTGGAAATAACATCCCTATGCTTAACGAAGTTAAACACTATTTGGGATCTTGCTTCGCAATGAAAGATCTTGGAGAAGCTGCTTACATTCTAGGAATGAACATCTATAGGGATAGATCTAAGCGGCTTCTAGGGCTAAGTCAAATAACGTACATAGACAAAAATGTCGACACGCTTCAAGATGGGAAACTCCAAGAAAGGAGGTGTTCCTATGACTAAAGGAACCGTGTTGAACAAATCGCAATCTCCTTCAACGGACATTGAAATTAAGCAAATGGAAGTAGTTCCATATGCTTTAGTGATTGATTCAATCATGTATACTATGTACTAGACTTAACGTCTCGTATGCTTTAAGCATGACCAGTCGTTTTCAGCACAGTGCTGGCATTGCCCATTGGACTGTAGTAAAGAACATTCTGAGGTACTTAAGAAGAACCAAAGATATGTTCTTGGTGTTTGGAGGAGTGGAAGAGGAGCTCACTCTAAGGTGTTACACTGATGCTGGCTTCCAAAGTGACCAAGATGATTCTCGCTCACAATTAGGATTCGTATTCACTCTCAATGGAGGAGCTGTCTATTGGAAAAGATCCAAACAAAGTGTAGTGGCGGATTCAGCCACTGAATCCGAATGAATAGCTGCATCAGATGCTGCGAAAGAATCTGCTTGGATTTAGTAGTTCATCAACGACCTCGATGTGGTTTCAAGTATTTAGAAACCAATCTAGGTGTTCTGTGATAACACAAGAACCATTGCTCAAACAAAGGAGCCTAGATCACAAGGTTAAGCACATTCTAAGAAAGTTCCACTATATACGGGAAATACTGGAATGAGGAGACCTCTTAATAAGCAAAATAGACATAGATCAAAACTTAGCAGACCCGTTCACTAAACCGATGTCTCAGGACAAGCATGGGAATGCTATCGGTCTTAGATTGGATAACCATTTGTTTTGAATTAGTATTTGGATGTATGAACATTCAAACAGTTGTACCTTTTGAATTCACCTTTGATTTACTGGCTAAATGCAAAGTTTGAATCTTACAACTGTGTTCGATTTTGATACGTTTAATCCATGAATTTTGTATTCTAAAATATCCATAGTCAGTCAGACTCGTGGGAACGACTCTGAATTAAGACTATTCTGACTTTGGACTCAAGGGGTTGACTTCTAAACTGACAAACCTCATTGTGAATGACGTTGGATGAAACTCGCATCAAATCATCTTCATGGATCTTGGTCATAAGATGTATTTGATTTAGGTATACTCATTTAGTATCCTCTGACCTAAGATACATACTAGAACTTTCGTTTACTAAAGACTATTCTTTGATCAATGTCAAACACTGTCGCGTAACTGCCAGTCATAAAGGCATTGGTTGGGAGTGGTTCTGAAGTTCAGTGGGAGTTGTATGTAGTCAAGATGGAATTCTGTACTCTTACATTATATGTAACAGTTAGACACCGGGGCGCCCTCGTTGATTCAAACTGGTGAAGTAAGTGTAAGGCCTTACCCAAACTTTCTGTGTGTTTGATTGGACCACATTGATTCTTGAACGAGAACGATAATGATTGAACGCCATATGAGGTTGAATCTGATCCATGTCTCATTGTTCAATTGATGTCTTTTACAGAAAGGATAGATGAAAACAATTGCCATAAGTCTATTGTCTTCAAGTAGCAAGCCGTTGCTAAAGGAAAGATACCTTGGTTAGTGACTTTAAAGTGTCATGACCTGTTTGGGGCAGCTATGTGTAGCTAGAGCACCGCTGGCTATCTGCGTTGAGATCTTATCAGAGACCGTCCAAGTGGGAGCTGTTGGATATTTATGTCCTGTTCGATAAGTCAACGCTGCCGACCGGGTCTTGACCCGTAAGAGTTACACCTTGGGCAACAAACTAAAAATCCACTTAACCTGTTTAACTAGTAATTACGAATGATACGCGAGTATTAACTAAGAGACGGGTACATGGACCGGGTGACACAAGTATTTTTCATCTGGGCCATGTGTCGCACACACACCCGTGCTATGCCACTTGTCGCGCATGCATACTTGCATGGCCACTTGTTGCATATGCATAATCTTCTCAACACTTGTCCCACTTCCAAGTGCATGACCACCATGTGTTGAACATGCATGAGGCTCCATTATCTTTATAAGGGAAGTGTTTGGACAAGAATTGAGGTTGGAAGAACTTGAACACAAAACTCTCACAGCACCCACAACCTCAACCGGCCAAGACCGCCGTCGGCCAGAACCGCTGGCTGCCACCGCCGCAAGACCGCCGGCTGCCACCGCCGCAAGACCGCCGGCCACCTCCGCCGCTACCCGACCCATTCTCGTATAACTAGCACTTGTTCGTTGAACCTTGGTGTCTCAACCGATTATTCACTAACCGAAGGTATATCTAAACCCCCTATGGTTGATGTTCTATTTCGTGTTTGCATGTTGGTGATCTTGTTCCATTACGGGTGCTCCTTGGTATAAAAGTGTTCATGTTATTTTGCTACATACGCTTCCGTTGCTTAAAAGGTATATATATAATTTTAACTAATTAAAGCTTAATTCATAAACAACATATATATACATGTAATCTTAATTGTCAAAAATGTTTTAACTAATCTTTGTAACAAATAAACACATACGTTTATGAACCGGGTTCATAAAATAAAAGTAAAATTATGCCACGGACTTCCTTCATGGAGACAGCGTGAGTCTAATATCACTTACAAGCTGGAACCTAGCCATCGCAAGCCCAACAACCCTCGATCGTTCCATTTCTGGAAACCATCTAAAAAAGTGAACCAAATTTGACTGTTAGAGATATAACATTATGAGGCATAACTAGCGAATATAAAACACATATGTTACAATACCATCATCATTTGGATATGTAACAATCAAGATTTCTGGACCTTAGTGAAAACTGCTTCTATATGGCATCCCATATATAATTTTAGTTAGGGGAATACATAAAGGAAACAATACAAGCAAGAAAACATCACTGGTAAGAACTAAACTTGACAAAAGGACTCATGATGCCTCATCTTCTTCCTGTTAAATAACCATTGTTCAAACTTTTAGACATGTTTTTTTATTGGTCTGCTATTTATTTTGATGCAGGTGACTTGAAAAGGATCTTTGAGACTGATCTCGGGATTGTTTCTCAATGTTGTTTAACAAAACACGTGTTGAGGGGCGGCGGCTGGTGGTGGTTGTGTGGAGAGGGGCAGATGAATGGGACTAAAAGGAGATTTGACTTATTCGTATTCGAGTTTCGGTCCCTTAAGGGTAGTATGGTCTTTTAACCATAATCCAAAACTGTTAGACTAACAAAACTTTGATGGAGGGACTTGATTGAGAGCAATTGACAACGTCAGAGACTGGACAGTTCAATTTTTTCAAATGAGGACTGAAACTGTGATTCGATGTAAAACCCAGGGACTGAAACTATACTTTACTCAAAAAAAGAAAAAAAAAGGAATATTGGATTTTAATAATCCCAACTATTCGTCGTTGGCCGCCAACAGTCCCAACTTCAAAAATAATCACTGACAGTCCCAACTATTGACATATTGTCCACCAATAACCCTGACTTTAATAATTTGATCCGATCTAAGGTTACAAAGAGGTTTGGGACGAAAATGTTGAGTTTTCCGGCAAAAAAGTTGAGTTTCCCGGAGAAAAAGGAGTTTTTCGGCGACTTTAATAATTTGGACTTTTACTAGAAAAATGTTCCCAAAGGTCCATAATAAGGTAAGGTACAAAGAGGTTTTGGATGAAAATGTTGAGTTTTCTGGTCAAAAATGAGTTTTCCGGCCAAAAACGTTTTTCCGGCGTTAGGATTGCCAGTGGTTATTTTTAAAATTAGGTGTTGGCGGCCAACGGCGAATAGTTGAGATTATTAAAATACAAAGGTCCAAAAAAAAGAAAAAAAAAAAGCTATGTAAAAGTTGGGCTCATCGTGCAAAAACGGTCACAAACGCACCAAACCTAACCGAACAATTTCCCCCCTTTGTGAGTCGATTCCAAGGAGCGAAAATGGGTGGAGGAGGAGACCATGGGCACGGCGACTTCCGAACCAAGGTCTGGACCATGACCGGTGGTCCCAACTGTCGCCCTCTGCACTGGAAGCGCAACACCGCCATCGCCATGGCCGGTATTTTCCTCGTTTGCATCCCCATCGCCATGAAATCTGCCGAGCTTGAGGTCTTTTCCTTTTCACCGATCATCTTTCTTTCTAACTACTTACAATCTGGATTTAGGCGTACCTTCACTTTAGATCGGTTACTAGTTTTTATTTTTTATTTTTTTAGGGTTTGTAATTGTTAGGGTTATGTATACTCTAATTGTTGTTGGTTCATGTTGATTTTCAGGTTATCTAGGTGCAGTTGTGATTTAGGTTCTTACTTTTTTTATGCAATATTTGGTTTGTTGATTTTTTTGTTTGTTTGTGTGGAAACTGTAATGTATACATCTTCATACCAGCATTAGTTAATTGTCTGTATTTTGATGTTTATGAGGTCAGTAAACAACTTGATGCTAGAATGCTAATGATCTTGTTAAAGTTGCGGTATTTATTTATTGGGTTAAATGCCATTTTAGTCCATGTTGTTTGGGTCATTTTGTAAGTTTAGTCCAAAGGTTTCATTTTTCGCCTGTGGGTCCAAAAACGTTTCACCGTTGCCATTTTAGCCCACTGGGTTAACCTCATTCATTTTTTCAGTTAACAAGAAAGGCAATTCAGTTATTTTATATGGCCGAATTGCCCTTCTAGTTAACAGAATTACATATAAAATGACCGAATTGCCCTTCTCGTTAACAGAAAAAATGGATGAAGTTAACACAGGGGACTAAAATGGCAACGGTGAAACCTTTTTTGGACCCACAGGCGAAAAATGAAACCTTTGGACTAAACTAGCAAAATGGCTCAAACCACAGGGACTAAAATGACATTTAACTCTTATTTATTTGATAATCTGGATTCTATGTGCGTACTATAACTCTGCACTAGTGATTTTAAAACTACTGCGATTCATCGTTTCAAACTTTGTGCGTATTTGATTACTTTATTGTGATGGTTTATTGACTTTCTGTTTTTGAGTAATTGAACTTGCGATGAATGAAACCTACCAGAAACTCAAACAAGGACTCAACTTGAAAGCACTTTTTGTTCAAGGATCATTCTTTTCACCGTCGGTTATCTTTCTATATGTATAGTCCAAATGGTTACTGGTTAATGTTCATTCTCAATTTACCATGTCAACTTATGTGGATGCATATGTAGATGTAGATGCAGTTGCACTTAGGTTCTTACTTTTAATGCAATATTTGGTTTGTTGATGTGTGTAAACTGTAATGTGTACATCTTTATACCCGTCCATTCTAGAGCATTAGACAACAGTCTATATTTTCATGTTTGTGAAGTCTGTCAACTGTTTGAATCTTTATGCTAGAATGCCGTTGATTTGATCTTATCAAAGTTTTAGTATTCTTTCCATTAATATGTATTCCATGCGCATACTATAACTCTGCATTTGTGTGTATCTACTGCAGCAACGACCACATATGCCTGTTCGCCCAGTTCCATCACAGATATGGTGCAAGAATTTCGGGAACAAAGAGTATTGAGTGTGTTTGTTTCTTTTTCACAAAATTACAAACCTTTGTTAGGCAAAATGTGGTTGCCTTTTCTTGAACATTGTGAGTTATGTCTTTCCTTGTGTTAGCTAACGCGGATACATATGCTACTATGGTTTTTGGTGCATAATGTTCAGTTTGAATAATAAAAACTTTTGTTTGCTCCATTATTTTTATGAAATCGGGTTTTAAAAATCGGTTCAGTTGGTTTGAGATGTATACTGATTGGTTACGGTTTATGAAACCGGGTTTTAAAAAATCGGCCCAAAATGTCAAATTGTTAAACTGAACCTTTTCGCTTGACCTAGCCAACCTGATCGTCCGTTTTGGTTTGTCTTCTGAAACTATTGTCATCGGTTTGGTCAAAAATTTCATCAAAACTGGACTGGACTGGACTGCGAGTTCCTACAGATCATCACTGAGAAAACGCTAAAAACAGATACGAGCCGCTATTAGACTGTTTATGTATGACCCCTCACACAATGCCATCAAATACCGTAAACATTTTGCAGGATCAACTTGTTCTGCATATACCGTTTTCAAGCCCTTTGTATCTCTACTTTCATCTCATTCTTTTGGAAATGCCATGAAAGATTTTTCCACTCATGCCATTTGTAAATTGTAAGAAAGACTAATGTGATTGTTGGGTAAACTTTTAGTACAAACGGAAATTCATATTCGTTGACTTATAAGTAGGAGTGTGCTTTGGTCAAATCTGGACGGTTGTGAAAATGAACCATCATCATTATTATACTTAGTAAATTCCACAAATAGCAAAGTTAAGGTAGGGTCTGAGGAGGCTAAGATGTAGACAGCCGAGGGGTAGGTTGGTCTGGTTTTCCCAGGTGAGAGCGTATTCATGTTGCGACGCCGGGTTCCATTAGTATAAAACAAATAATTCATTCAATATTCATGTCGTGATAAACATTGGTAAACATAATATGTAATTAATGCATGTTCATGTTCATGAAGACTTTGAGCGGTTGAGCCTCACATGTGAAAAGCATAAAAAACACACTGATAAACATTAAAGCTTTTCAATCTGCAGTAGCATGTTGATTAACATCAAGAGCATGTCGCGAATATATCAATAAAATGTACGATTAAAACCGACGAACACGACTAAAAGAAACAAATGATTATGAACTTGCACTTTATAATGTACATGATTCGATAACTTGATGACAGGTATTTTTCGAAAATAATGATATTTTTCGAACATAATGAAGATGTAGATGGACAATAATCTCGTTGACGATGTAAAGAAGGATATGTGATCATTTCGGTTGAAGATGTAGTCTTAATCGGTTCCTCAATAACCGATTTCTCATGCTGAAGATGAAGTCTCGACGATTGGTTTATGTAGTTTGCTAAATATGTTATGTATTAGAATTTCGGTTAGATATTTTATTAGAAATTTGAAATTTCAATTACCCGGTAAATCGGTCTTTCTTGGGTATTCTTCGGGTTTGGCCCAAACTAGACCGAAACCGAATAAGCTAAATAATGAGGATCAAGAACCGGACCGACTACTTGATTCGTCGAGTTGGTCCTCTCAGACCGAACCAAGATCTTGCTTGCATCCACTTATAAGTGTGCCAATTCTGATTTTGTTTCAAATGGGTTTAACCGAATCAGTTGCTGAAGTTCAAGTTTATTTTTACGTAAAATCTCCTAAATCACTTTATTTAAACATTTAGATTGGAATAAGATTAGAAAGAATAGTAAGTATTCATAATCCTTCACATAAGAGAATACATAACTGTTTGTGGGCAATCCAATAGCCTCCTTTTTTTTAAGGCTAACGAATTCTTCAAATGGCCTACCGGTGAAATTCACCACATCGGGATACACTCGCCTCTGAACTAGGAAAAACCCTCACCTAGGACTGAAGCCCGTGAATACTCACCCGAAGTCACGACAGTGCGGTGAAGTAAAACCCACTTAGTTCAAGGATCGAACTAGCGATCTCCACCTATTCGCCTAGTCTCCCATCATCACCAGGTGCCGCAGAAATAACAGGGATGGCAGGAATCGAACTTGGATCTCTTAGAACACCAAGACTCTCTCCTACCCTCCACCACCACCTTATTGGCCCAATGGCCTCATTTTGACGAAGACTTATTAACCAACCGGCCCATCTTTTTCAACGTGTATTGTGAGTATATTTTTTAATTATTATTTAACTTGTATATATCACAAAGTTGGATTTTAGACAAGCTTTCGTTTATTAAGGGAACTTTTTTTTAAAGAAAAATTTGGATCACTACAGATCACTATCACTGGAGTATTATTATGCCATTGGCGGAACCATCAAATCATATCCATCTGCCTTTACACCAATCGGGAAGGACACCCATAAATCTAGAAAAAAAAAAAACCCTTGTTGGAATCGAACTCAGGACCTATTGGTCAGTCTTATCCCATCCTAAGATGTTATTAGGCTATAGTGCCATGGGCTAAGGAAACTAATTCATAAATTTTCCAAAAAGGATATTTTTTTTAAATAAAAAAGATTACTTGTTTCTAATAGATTAACTGAACGAAAAGAGGGACACGTTTTGTGAAATATGAGTAGAAGTCTCTAATTTTTTTTTTTTTTTTTTTACCCATAGTAAATACAACATCATAATCAAATAAGCAATTTAATAAAGTTACAAAAATACTAATTTTATGAAGTGTCATGGATCCGTGAGTATATAACAAATTCCGGTTTGTTACCAATGGTCTTCATCATGGGCAATTATAGTGAGACATTTTTACCTATTGTCAAACCAATGTATTAGTATGATTGAACGTAGAAAAAACAGTGTTGTAAAAATCGCGATTAGGCGGCGATTAATCGCTAGTCGGTCAGTAACTGAGTAATTTTTCGTTAAGCAGTCCATTAATCACTAGTCGGGCCTAGTTGGCCAGCCAAAAATCGGTGATTCCAGCCACATTTCGGCAAAAAACCTGTGTATTTCGGCCAAAACCTCTAAATTCCGGACAATTTCCTACCAAACCATGTGAATTCCAACAATTAATCTTGTATACTTAAAAAAATCAGTTGATTAAGAGTTAAAATCTAGTTACTTAAAATATTTACCTATAAAAATATGTATATGTATACATAAAACTGAAAATTACATTATAAAAAACCCGATCCGATTAATCCCGAGTAGTCGCTAGTCCCTATCTCACTGACCGACTAGCGAGTTCTCCAACCTTGATAAATAGTCTTAAAACTTAACATATCGATACGTACGTATTAATTAATATCCAATTATCAATATAAATATTTATTTTTATAGTGATTATATGTATAACTGAACCTCCACTAGCTAAGAATTATAGTTTTACCATTAAATTATTACAGCCCACATTGACCTAGGTCTATTATCTCATCCATGATCCATGGCTTGTATATGCGGTCTTAATCCAACATTTCATTAAGTCATATACTAAATCTGTAAATAAGATCTCAGTATGACCAAAATTTGAAAATAAAACTTGTTCCAACATGGTGGGCAGTGTAATAGCCCTACCGCAGTACCACTTAATTGGTGTTATATGCCCCCTTTCATATTTCAATTTTTATAAGTACCCCATGATACACGTTCAACACATGTTACCATATCTTTCATTAGAGTTAATTGCCAAAATCGTCCTTGAGGTTTGGGCACGTTTTCCATTTTCATCCAAAATGACATTTTTGTACCAAATTGCCCCCAACGTTTGTAACTTTTTGCCATTTTCATACAAACCACTAACTTAGTTAATTTTTTCTGTTAGGTTGAGGATATTTGGATGAAACTGGCAAAAATAAAACCACAGGGAAGATTTTGGCAATTTACTCAAACCCTTTTTATTTTTTTTATTTAATTATTTTTGTTACATATATAATAAAAAAGAATATACATGGAGTTTTTAGAAAAAAAAATTAATAGTTTTGTCACATAATTTTTATAAATTTTCATCCAAATTACTAACTCAGTTTATTTTTTCTGTTGAGGTGAAGGATGTTTTAAATTTTATAAATTAAGACATAAATTAATTTACAACTTCTTTATATAAATCAGTTTTATAAAGAGAAAACGTCATTGGTGTGCAACACATAACAATCGATTACAACTTTTAGTATTTGTCAGTTGTAAAGATAGAAAAAAAATTGTAAAACGTTACATATTTTTTAAATATGTTGAGCACCTAGGAAATATGTTGGTAGAAATAAAATATTTATTTAATTAAGATTATGAGGGTAACTAACTAATACTTATACTGAGTGGCTTGAGTAAAGAATCTTTTGGTTCATAGCACTATAATTACAATTTGGTGGGTAATTTTAAGGTTTGGCAACGATACGTTGTTTGATTGGGGGGGGGGGGGGGGCACTGGCTTCTGTTTTTCCTTAGGAGCGAATTTAAAAGAATAGAAGATGAATTACAAACTTGGTACATATGATAAGATTTTTTTATTTGACCTTTTTCAATAAGGTTACCAACATTTTAGTTTTATAAAATTTAGAGGTTTAAGTACATTTTATTTTTATAAGACTGATCTATATAAACAAATAGAAATTAATTTCTGTCTTAGTTTTTATAAACACCATTCGCCTTAATAGAAAAATTAACTTAGTTAGTGGTTGTATGAAAATTTATAAAAATTATGTGACAAAGCTATTATTTTTTCCATATAAAAATTGCATGTATATTCTTTTTTATTATATATGTAACAAAATTAATTAAATAAAATAAATTTAAAAGAGTTTGAGTAAATTGCCAAAATCGTCCCTGTGGTTTTATATTTGCCAGTTCATCCAAATATCCTCAACTTAACAGAAAAAATAAACTAAGTTAGTGGTTTGGATGAAAATGGCAAAAAGTTACAAATGTAGGGGGCAATTTGATACAAAAGTGTCATTTTGGACGAAAATGGCAAACCTGACCAAACCTCAGGGACGATTTTGGCAATTAACTCTTGAACATTTTTATACAAAAATATAAAAAGTGCCGGCTAGTTTTTTTTTAAATGTTCAAAATCTGTATGTTGTATTTTTTGGACACACACACACACACACACACACACACACACATATATATATATATATATATATATATATAGGGTAAGGTTCATGCGAGAACCGTGAGAACCAATGTGAACACAACCTAAAATAGCTAAAAAAAAACCTACCCCCCCCCCCCCCCAAAACCTAACCCCCCTAAGCTAAATGCTAAAAACTAAAACCCCCAAAATACCTAAAAAAAAACCCAACCCCACCCCCCCCCCCCACCCAAAAAAAAAACCTAACCCCCCCCCCCCCCCCCACAATACTAAAATGCTAAAAACTAAACCCCAAAAAATCTAAAAAAAAATCTACATTTTTTTAATATTTTTTATGTTAAAATCGCTACTTTTAGTAGCAAAAAAAAATTTTTTGGCTACTAAAAGTAGCGATTTTTAACATAAAAAATATTAAAAAAAAAAATTTTTGTGTGTTTTTTAGCTATTTTTAGGCCTCTTTTGTTGTGTTCACATTGGTTCTCGCGGTTCTCGTAATAAGGGGTGGTTCCTCACGGATCTTTGTCCTATATATATATCAGGTGGGTCAGCCTTGGAGTCGACCGAGGTATGAGGGAATCGGGGTTGTTGGGGGTTAGGATCTTGCTCACGATGTCGGGGATCACCTTGGCTATTTGCTTGGCCATAAACTTCATCATGTCCTTTTTAGACATCGAATCGGAGTTGGGCTTGACACTTGACTTGAAGCCCCTTCTTGAGTTCGAGCGACGATTGGAAGACATCTAAAAGTTAGAAATAGGGAAGAAAAGATGAGACTTGATCATAATGTGTTTAGAAAATAATATTTGCTTGCATGAATGAGCATAAAGTATTTCAAATAACACGTAAGTTTCACATAGTTTGCACAAGTATAGCAAGTATTCACAATGTATAATCACGTATAAGGGCAAAAGGAGTATAAATTTAGTTTGTTCTCGAGTATTAATATTGTTTTAGATTGCGGGTAATGTACGATTCGTGCTTCGGTTTTGAAACGAACGAAATATCAAGTATAAAACACATTAAAATGGATATAACATAAAAGAGATTCAACGTAAAAACTTGGAGTGTCTCAGAACGAAACTAAGACTATTCCAAAGTGATCGAAAGTTCTTACGAGTTAGGGAAACATGTTTTGGCCTGATAGGCAGAATACTCTCTCCGATGAGCGGTTAACGGTATTCACCCTTCCAGTTACTACATGTCCCTAATTGATCGAAAATTTGACTTTGGCGGGATTGAAAATCGAGGAGTGAGACTAGTTGTCAAGATGCGGGTTTCACCCCTAACTTGGCAACATCATACCCTAAGTGTGGTTGGTACTCACCGAACGTGTCGAGAAAATAAATCCGACTCATTGGTAAGGGTCCACTAGAGTATGAATGGGAAATTTTCCATCAAGATGTGGATTTCACTCCTAACTTGATGGCATAATTTCATGAAAAATTGAATAACGCGGATTGAGGGACTTCCCCAAAAGTTGTGGGTTTTCACGCCTCTTTTGGTGAAAATTGTCTCGTTTGTGAATTACGAGTGTCTTCACACTTTCATGTGTATTATGTAACGTCTTTGGAAAGACATATGTATAATTTAAGACAAAAGGAATAGATGAGAAACAAAATAGGCAGAATTTAAACATTTTAAGCATGAAATCAAGAAGGGTCATGTTTGGTACTTAAACTATAGACTAGGTCAAATCATGGCAATTTTTCCTAATTTCCTATAGGTATGACTCTGATATCAATCTGTCACACCCCAACCGATGGCGGAAACATCGAAGTGGGATGAAAATGAGATTGTAAGAGACTTCATAACACTATTTTGCTACAATATTTCATAAAATCAAATTTCATTTCATTGCTAAATATTCAAGTACAACATTTGAAACAAAATACAACAAGGAACATGAAACAAATACAACAACAATACAACATAATTTCTAAAATCAAAGTGGGTTTCTACTTCATCCTACTAGATTCCGTTCGTCATCATCATCATCAATTTCCTGCAACACGTTTTAAAGTATGGTTCAATACAAAAGTATTGGCGAGTATACAAGTTTAATTACTAGCACAAGTATCAAAGTTTAAACAAATCCACATGCATAATCGTTAACTTAAACTAACATAATATACTAGCATGCAACTATCAAGTCAAACCAAAGATTACCGCTAGCATAATCTAATCATAGCAGTGAATAGACTGTTTTGTTTACTTAACATGACCTCAAGAATACGGGCGGTGCGTTACTCCAATAGTGCTATACATGTTAAGGGGGGCTTGTACGAAGTTAATGTCAAGTATAAAGCATAAGAATAAACTAGCATACATGAGTTCACGTATAACGTATCAAGCATGTATGTTGGAATGTTTGTTTGTGATTTTAAGCATAAAGTATGTGATTTGTGTGAGTTTAATAGCATAAACGCATTGTACCCAAAAGTGTAAAAAGTAAAAAAGGGGTGTCGAGTATACTCACGGTTTTGCAAAACTTTCCTTTTAATCCGTGAGCTAAAGAACGCGAGGGTTGGAATACCGGTGTTACCCTACATTTGGGTAAACTAAGGTGTGTGAGTTATTCGGATTTTGACGAAGGATTCAGATTGGAATTTAAGTACAAAAAGTATGTATATATACACGAAAGTATATCTCATCTAGCACTCGTTATGACTCTAAGTTTATGTGATTTCCTAGGTCCTGACTTGCCCACTAAAATCAACAACGAAGAACTTAGAACAAAGATAAAATTACAACCGAAGTTCATACCCTGTTCGTGGGGATGGAGGATCCATTCATGCGAAAGGTGTCAGTTCGTGCGAAAGGATGCCAGTTCGTGCGAAAGGATGCCAGTTCGTGCGAATGGAGGGTCCTTTCGTGACACTTAACCATAAACTGGTTAATATTATGATTCGGCTAATATATCTATATTTAATATCTTATATTATTTAGTATTATTAGTCCAATATTATCACAAATTTCATGGAAGTCAAGCATGGAGGTATGAACACCTCATTGTATGATTCATCAAAGTACAAAGTTTATCAATATAGTTGATAAACTCGGTTGGTCACGAATAAGAATAACATAATTAACTAATAAATTATCCAATCAACCAAATAAAAACAACCCGGGCATGTCATACCCAACATGGCAAGTGTTGGAGGTGAGACGGGGTTAACTTGCTTTGATTCTAGAAAACTGCTTGGGTGTTCATTTACAAAGTACACAAGTGAGGTAGTGGAACTAGTTTGGAAAGCCAGAGCTCCTACGGTTCACACTTCTACCAAAACACAAGTTCATCCATATTGACGATGGTGAATCTTGGATGGTTACAACACTTGGAATTATGTATGAACTAAAAGTAACAGATTGCCCGTTCATGCGAATGGACTCAGTTCGTACAAGTGAAGTCAGTCCGTACGAAGGGACTGGTTCGTGCGACAGAGTCCTGGTCTGTATGAAACTCTCTGTTTTGAGCTTACTTCTTGGTGGAAATCAACCTCAACACAAAACCACAACTATGGACTTAGTTGTGAGCTCGGTGGGTACAAGATTTCACCAACTTCCAGATTAGAAAGGAAGTGTACAAGAACTTTAACAAAAACAAAATTTTAATTCTTAGTTTGGGCCTTAAAAGTGGTGAGGTTTCACATTAATTTGCCAAGGAAAACTTGTGAAAACCATACGAGAGGTTGTCCAAGTAAGAAGATTTGAAGAAAATAGAAGAAATTAAGTAAGGAAGTGAGCTAGAACTCACTTAGAAGCACTTGTAATATTCTTCCCGAAATGTGTTGTCACACCCTGACCCATAAAACAACAAAACGTGGCGGAAACGTTGGGGAGTGTTGTAACAGAATTAATTGTTTCAAATCCATGGCAATTAAAGTTTCATTTTATTAATCAAATAAGAGAGTTACATTGTTTTAAACAAGAAACAAAGAGTACATAACATAAATTAACTAGTTCTTGTCTCGTTTTAAGTCACTAAGGCACAGGTCCGCCTAAGTATGCCTCGATAAGTCCTATGCATCAACTCCTGAAAGCACATGTGAAAATAGGTACGTCAGCATAAAAATGCCTGTGAGATACTTAGGTTTTGTGAAAATAGGTTTCATGACTTGTAAGTTTAGAAAGAGTTGTTTAATAAAGTTTAGACATGAACCTTGTAAATTGATTTGTTTTGTAAATCATTTGAAAAACAATAAGTTCAGATGATATGTATAAATAAGAGAATAATGTATGGTTAAATGAATAACCATGTAAAAAGAGTTTGTATAAGGTAAGTTGTTTGTAAAACAATGTCTTGTGAAAAGTATGTTATTTGTATAAAATGTTATATGTCTTAAATTGAAATGATTCAAATAACGCTACGATATGTAATACCATACAAACACTTATATATAGGAAGTACCAGCGGCGTATCCACCGTGCTTGTATCATATTACACACGCCTCGTTACTTAAATCACTTACTCAAACCAAACCATCAAGATGTAATGTTTAACAATTGTAGAAATGAAATGTTTATTGTCAAATGGTTCACATGGTTCAATAGATACAAATGGTTCACCTAATGTAATATAATGTGTTCATATGCTGGATGAGCGTATGCAACAAAATGTAATGTAAAACAATGTACTAAGTATGCACACAATGGACATACATAGCATGAGATGTAATGTAAAACAATGTACTAAGTATGCACACAATGGACATACATAGCATGAAATGTAATGTAGAACAATGTACTAAGTATGCACACAATGGTCATACATAGCATGAAATGTAATGTAAAACAATGTACTAAGTATGCACACAATGGGCATACATAGCATGAAATGTAATGTAAACAATGTACTAAGTATGCACACAATGGACATACATAGCATGAAATGTAATGTAAAACAATGTACTAATAGTGTACTAATAAACATAGCAAGTATATGATGTGAAAACATGGAAAGCATGAAAGTAACAAGTAGGCACATGTGTTTCACCCCAAAACAGTTTGAAAACGGTAAAAGAGGGGTCTATGTACTCACTTGAGATTGCTTAGTAGTCCTTGAGTAACAACCAAACAATGCTAGAGATCACGGAAATCAAACGGCACCTAATATAGGTAACTATGTTAATAAACCGGACCTATATCGGAGGATCGGATAGAATGAGGGCTCGTAAACCAAATGAGTATGGGAACTCATGTAGTATGGTTTAACGAGGCCTACATACTACAATGAAACCTAATCTAAGTGCTTACGACCCATTACGACCCGTTTAGGTAGCTTATGCTACTTTAACGCGTCGTTCGCGTAAAATGCGTTCGGAATGCCTAACTAGTCCTACGATAAGTAAAATATGCCTTAACATGTCTAATATTGTTACCAAGTCAGTTTAGATACCAAAAGTTATGTTACATATGCTTAAAATGAATTTTGGCGTAAAAAGGGCATTTTGGTAATTTACCTAAGGCATATTAACTACCTATCATACAACTACTTTAACGAAGCGACCATAAGGTATAACCTCGGAAGGTTATTCCCTATATACTTTGGTCACCTAATGTGTTTGGTCGGATCCTAATGATCGACCAAACGGGTCGGGTTCGAAAGTATAAGCGATTGTTTAGATCGCTTACCTTACGACCCTATATAAGCACTAAACTAAAAGTGACGAGCTAAGCATGTTAAAACATGCTTAACTAAGTTTAGAAAACAGGTTTGGTATCAAAACAAACGGTTTTGATACCCAAGAGTAGTTTGGTTACAAAATACGTGTAAATGCGCATTTTGGCCGAAACTACGACTCGTCACTGAGCCTAGATAACGTGGTAATCAGTAGGTATAGTCACAAGAGACTATAACCATCGTGATTACGCTCACGTTATGAAGTTCAACCGAACTTCGTGTTGACCATAAACTGGTCAACGCAGAAAGTCAAACAAAGTTTGACTTTTAACGCTAAAAGAATAAAAGAACGAAGGAACACTTAAGGGTCCCCGAAAGGTTTGATTTCCAAATATTTCTTAGTTATGAAGCGTTCTTACACCTCAACTTAGAGAAGTTTTCAGAAATTAAGTGGGTTTTGAGTTGTGATGGGTTGGGTATTTATAGGATTTGGACCACCGTTAGGATCGTTTCTCGAATACCGTGCTTTGATCTCACCCGTACACTTGTTGGAATGTTATGGAACCCAATTTGGCCCCCCACCATCAGAGATAAACATGTGGAATTGAGATTGGGAGTGGGTAACAGCTGTAAACAGCTGGCTGGAAGTTTCTGATGTGCTGGGGACCCCTTACGGACCATAAGGGTCATGGCTTACGGTCCGTAAGCCAACAACTATGCAGATTTGGCAGATTTGGTCCCTGCACCTTGTTTCGTTGCGTAACGGCACTTCTAACACCCGTCAAACCCAATTTCAAGCTCCACAATGATGTTAAGACATAGGGAACATGAAATATGCTTGAAAACATCTCGGATGTCGGTTCGTTTGGCCGTACGGTTGCGATGTTCGCTAAATTACGACGGAATGCGAATAAGCGCGAAAAACGATCCAAATTGCGTGACGAATGGATTTTTCTCATGCCAAACACTAAAATAAAATATTTTAATGCTTACATAAATTTTTGGATGTCCGGATGTATTCAGAACGTAAGATATGCGCGAAAGTGCAAACTTATGCACTTTTTGATACTTTTAGTCCCTGAATGAGCCAAAAGTTTATTTTAGCACACCGAACCCCTTAAAGCCTATTTCTAAGATATGTAAAGGATATTTATGGTATGTTTAACTTATGGCCATGTTCTGGAATGTCTGTTACAGTTCAAATTGACATACTTTCGCAGTTTGTCAACTTTAGTCCCTGTAAGCGATTTAACTTGATTTTGCCATACCAAAGTCTTCGAAACTTATTTCTAAGTTATGTAAAGGTTATTTAAGGTATCTTAAGCCTATTTCACTATTATGGAGTGTTCGTTGCATTAAACTGGTTATTTTTACGCATCAGCTCGCGTATAACCTTCCAGAAAGCGATTTTAAGCCCGAAATCGAACAAGAAATGATATGTGCAAAAGATACACATATTTATACAGATCCCAAGTATGAAATATAATATTTCATTGTCTTGATATTTGTTTGATGGTCACAGTGACCCAGGTGTCACAGTCTCCCCTACTTTAGGAATTTCGTCCCGAAATTTATTCGTAGGAGTCTATCTGTGACTTTGTGTCAAATGACCTCCTGAGATATGCATGGCATAATCCTGTCATTTCCTTAACGGACATTTTTCAGAAATGGAAATGAAGGAAGAATCAGGGATATTCATTTCCCTTTGATGGATAATTTTCAGAAACGAAAAATGCACGGAATGAGTCATTTTTCCTTAATGGGTATTCTTCAGAAACGAAAATGAACGGAATGAGTCATTTTCCACAATTTCTACAGAAACGAAAAATGAACGGAATGAGTTATTTTCCACAATTTCTTCAGAAACGAAAATGAACAGAATGAGTCATTTTCCACAATTTCTTCAGGAACGAAAATGAACGGAATGAGTCATTTTCCACAATTTCTTCAGAAACGAAAATGAACGGAATGAGTCATTTTCCACAATTTCTTCAGGAATGAAAATGAACGGAATGAGTCATTTTCCACAATTTCTTCAGGAACGAAAATGAACGGAATGAGTCATTTTCCACAATTTCTTCAGGAACGAAAAAGAACGGAATGAGTCATTTTCCACAATTTCTTCAGAAACGAAAATGAACGGAATGAGTCATTTTCCACAATTTCTTCCGAAACGGAATTAGTCATTTTCCACAATTTCTTCAGGAACGAAAATGAACGGAATGAGTCATTTTCCACAATTTCTTCAGAAACGAAAATGAACGGAATGAGTCATTTTCCACAATTTCTTCAGGAACGAAAATGAACGGAATGAGTCATTTCCACAATTTCTTCAGAAACGAAAATGAACGGAATGAGTCATTTTCCACAATTTCTTCAGAAATGCGAATGAACCGAGTCAACTCTAAACACATGACAAAACTCCCTGTGGATTCTGTGCACTGAATTCCATAATTATGTATGCATCCATAATTACGTAATTCCTTGCATAGTCCGCACAGTTTGTCTTGTAATGTTTAGGGGAGGAAAATCAAACCTGTGATGAGTGTGACTAGACTACCATAGGGTCCTTTTAATTAGATCGACAAATGATCCTTTTAATTAGGTCACCAAGGAGTCCTTTCAGCTATATCATCAAATGATGTTCCTAACCAGATTTTTGGATCGATATGTTTAACTAGACCACTCACGGGGTCTAAGTATGGAGTAGTACTTTATAATCCAAGGGACTTAACTACAACGTAGAAGTCCATTAAGGATTTTAGGTAGTACCTTTGGGTATCCTACTATGAATCCCTTATACTAAGATATGGAAGATTCTACGAGGATTTGGATAACATAATTTGGATCACACAAAAACATAAAAGGGAACACATAAGCACTTAATCACATAATTGTTTAACTTGATTATTAATTTGTTATTAACTTGCTATTGATTGAATATGGATATTCAAGGTACACCAGGAAACCAGTCGATGGACTTTAATGTGCTCTGGGATCTATCTGAAAAGATAGGGAGATCTCCCAAAAATTCGATTTTGTTTCAAAGAAACGTAATATTCGAATTAAGGAACACAAAATTTTTAGGATTTACGGAAATACCCTTAGGTACCCTATTACGGATTTATAGTGGTACTTTGGGTATTCGTCCAGTGTTGTAACTTGCGCCTTGTACTTCGTTTCCTTGGAAGAAACGGGTACTTAGGAATTTCGTGGAAAACGCAAGAGATCATAAAATAGAAAATTTTTGGGGGGTAGTTTGCTTTTCAAGGAATACGATTCCTTGATTGTCGGTATTGTAGGGGATATGTTGTTTATACATACAACCACATAAATACATTGCAATGTAAATAAAAGATTTATTTTTAAACAATGATAACAACTGTTTCATGGACCTTGACAACAAAAGAAAATAATACATAAGACGTGATTATTTCTAAAGGGTGATGTCTTCTAGTCGGTCAGATGCTCATCCCTGTGCTGGATTTGCATTAGCAAGCTTTGGGAAATTTCTTCGGAAATGACCTATCTCGCCACAATTATAGCAAGAACCTGGTGGAAAGCGAGCTTGAGCAGGATTGTTGTCAGCTTGATTTGGTGCAACTGCTGCTCGGCAAACTTTTGTTGTATGACCTTTACGTCCACAAATTTGGCATTCGCGGCACTTCACACTAGCATGATGATGAAGGTTACATTGGTTGCACAAGGGTGAAGTTCCACTGTATGGCTTCCTAGCAGGGGGTTGAGCTGGTTGGTTGGGGACGGCTTGACCATTGTGAGCGACCACGGCGAAGTTCTGAGAAGCCTTTCGCTTGACCTCTTAGGGGATCCAGTCTGTTCATCCATGGTCTTTGATTCCTCGATTGGTTTCTTATCATCTTTTCGGAAAAGTTTACCTTTCCTGATTTGAGATTCAGTCAAGGTAGCAGATAGCTCAATGGCCTGCCTAACCGTAGTGGGGTTACTACCAGTAACAATGTACTGAACTGAGTCAGGGAGACCATCAATGTATTTTTCGATCGCCTTATCCAAAGGCATAACCATGGTAGGACACAACAGGCTCAGCTCCTCATATCGATCAGTGTATGCTCGATGTTCACCGCTGTCTTGCTTAAGATCGTCGAATTCCCTTTCCAAGGCTTTGATCTCGTGACGAGGACAAAATTCCTTCATCATCAGTGCTCGAAGTTTTTCCCACGTTTGAGCCAGTGCCACTTCGGCGCCCCTATCTCTCATCACACCGTTCCACCATGTCAAAGCTCGTTTCTCAAAGACACTAGATGCGAAATCTACCTTTCGCTCGTTTGGACATTGAACATGTCTGAAGGTACTCTCTAAACTCTCGAACCATTGCAGAAGTGCAGTCGCTCCTTGAGACCCAGAAAACTTTGATGGCTTAGCCGAGTTGAACGTCTTGAAGTTGCAGGGGACATTATTGTTGTTGAGGGCTTGGTTACATTGAGCAACGATGCTCGGGATTGCAGCAGTCATTTGCTGTGTAATGACAGCTGCCAGCTCCTCAATGGATACCTGATTTTCGCGTCGTGGAGGCATTCTAAAAGGGGAAACAAGAGAGAAAACAAATGAAATGGCATTGGGTAAGAATAGGATGTTACAATTTCCGACCAAAATCATGGGTGATGGTCATTTGTTTGAACCACGAAGCAAACAAACGACACACAAAGGCTGAATCAAAGCAATTAGATCCTCATAATGTATCGCGAAGACATGCTCGCCTATAAGTGGCTACTCACCCCAAGAGTTCCCAGGTAAGAGTGACTGGTCCGATTTTGTGGATTTGTACGAACACTCTAGCCTTAGACAGAAAACTCAGGGTACAGGCATTCACTCTTCCAGTTTGCACGTGTTCACACTATTTAGGACCCAAAATTTTGACAAGATTTTGAAAACTCAAAGGGGTTCAAAACCTTACAATAGAAGGTTCAAAACCTAGAAATCAATCATCCTAGAACAGATGATTAGTTTTCAAAGCGGTTTTGAAATTTATGTTCTTGTTGTGGTCGTCGCCTAAGGATAGGTGACGGTATTGTTTTATGACTAAACACAAGTAAACTCGCGTTAGGGTCCTAGGAAGGTTATAGACTAGGTCAAAGCATTACTAATAACCTAATTCCCTATAACCATTGGCTCTGATACCAACTTTTCTGTCACACCCCGACCACGTAAAACAACAAAACGTGGCGGAAACGTCGGGGAGTGTTGTAACAGAATTAATTGTTTCAAATCCATGGCAATTAGAGTTTCGTTTTATTAATCAAATAAGAGAGTTACATTGTTTTAAACAAGAAACAAAGAGTACATAACATAAATTAACTTGTTCTTGTCTCGTTTTAAGTCACTAGGGCACAGGTCCGCCTAAGTATGTCTCGATAAGTCCTATGCATCAACTCCTGAAAACACATGTGAAAATAGGTACGTCAGCATAAGAATTCCTGTGAGATACATAGGTTTTGTGAAAATTGGTTTCATGACTTGTAAGTTTAGAAAGAATTGTTTAATAAAGTTTAGTCATGAACCTTGTAAATTGATTTGTTTTGTAAATTATTTGAAAAAAAATAAGTTCAGATGATATGTATAAATTAGAGAATAATGTATGGTTAAATGAATAACCATGTAAAATGAGTTTGTATAAGGTAAGTTGTTTGTAAAACAATGTCTTGTGAAAAGTATGTTATTTGTATAAAATGTTATATGTCTTAAATTGAAATGATTCAAATAACGCTACGATATGTAATACCATACAAACACTTATATATAGGAAGTACCAGCGGCGTATCCACCGTGCTTGTATCATAATACACACGCCTCGTTACTTAAATCACTTACTCAAACCAAACCATCAAGATGTAATGTTTAACAATTGTAGAAATGTTTATTGTTAAATGGTTCACATGGTTCAATAGATAGAAATGGTTCACCTAATGTAATATAATGTGTTCATATGCTGGATGAGTGTATGCAACAAAATGTAATGTAAAACAATGTACTAAGTATGCACACAATGGACATACATAGCATGAGATGTAATGTAAAACAATGCACTAAGTATGCACACAATGGACATACATAGCATGAAATGTAATGTAGAACAATGTACTAAGTATGCACACAATGGTCATACATAGCATGAAATGTAATGTAAAATGAGAACACTAAATATTGCGAGAACCGTGAGTACGAATGAAGAAACCAAAAGAACTTGGTCAAAAACAATTCAAATTAAAAAAAAATGTTTGCACTGATCATTATTATTCGAACACAATGTTAGAATTAAATTTGCACAATTAAACTTACGTGAATTTGTAAATAAAGAAAAGTTACACATGTGTAAGATTGCCATTTACACATGTATAAATTTTTTATATTTAAACCTGTGTAAAAATCTAATAAGAGTGATTTTAAAAGGAGAAATGAACTATTTGATGTTGTATTTTAATTATAATGAGGGTTGTATTAAAAGATGGTTTTGATTGGTTTTTCATTCATTCTCACGGTTCTCGCAATATTTAGCATTCTCATTTTAAATATATATAAATATAAGGGAAGGCTAGACAGAAAACCCTTAAATTTTTAGAAAACTCTGGAAACTCAAATCTCCCCCAATTTTTACCCAACCTCCCGACATTTTTTTTTTGAAAAAAATAACACATGTAATATACATGTTTTAAAGTGTTTTGGGCCAAAAAAAAAAACAAAAAAGCGCCGAAGGGATTTTTTTTAAAAAAATAAACAAATTTCAGCAATGTCCGGTTGCCTAACATGTGTTAGGCACAAAAGACAGAAATTGCTGAATTTTTTTTTTAAATCATTCCTTCGGCGCTTTTTTGATTTTTTTGGCGCAAAACTCTTAAAAACATGTATATTACATGTGTTATTTTTTTCAAAAAAAAAAAATGTCGGAAGGTTGGGTTTTCTAGGGTTTTCTATGTATATATAGGGTTTTCTATATAGCCTTGCCCTATATATATATATATAGGGAGAAGATCATGCGAGAACCAACTCTTATTGCGAGAACCGCGAGAATCAATGTGAACACAACCAAAAATGCCTAAAAATAGTTAAAAATCACACAAATTTTTTTTTTGATTTTTTTAAATATTTTTTATGTTAAAATCGCTACTTTTCGAAGCAAAAAAAAAAAAAAAAATTTAAAATTTTTTTTTGGATTCGAAAAGTAGCGATTTTAACATAAAAAATATTAAAAAAATCAAAAAAAAAAATTTTAGATTTTTTTTAGATTTTTTAGGTTTTTTGGGGGTTTAGTTTTTAGCATTATAGCTTGGGGGGGGGGGGGGGAGGGGGGGTTAGGTTTTTGGGGGGTCGGGGAGGGGGGTTTAGGTTTTTTTTTTTGGGGGGGGGGGGGGGGTTAGGTTTTTTGGGGGTTTTAGTTTTTAGCTTTTAGCTTGGGGGGGGGGGGTGGGGGGTTTAGGTTTTTTTTTTTTTTGGGGGGGGGGGTGGGGGTTAAGTTTTTTTTAGGTTTTTTTTAGCTATTTTAGGTTGTGTTCACATTGGTTCTCATGGTTCTCACAATAAATGGAGTTCTCGCATGAGCCCCTCCCTATATATATATAGGGTCAGGATTTAGGGAAAACGGTGAAAAGTGTGAGAACAGTAAGAACGCTTTTTGATCGTCAGATCAAAACAATCTATGGACTAGATTGGCGCGATGCCATTTTTGTAAATAACATCAATTTTATAACGTGGACGCGCCTCATTAAGGGTAAAAAGGTCTTTTACTGCTCAAATTCAAAACGCCAAACTAAATAAGCAACACGCCATTCAAAACGACTAAAACACCATTAATACAAAAACGCCAAAGCTTAATGATAAAACGTGTTGCAGACTTAGCAGCTAGATCGAACAAACAATAACTAAAAGTCAATTATTAACATTTATTAGAAGCAATACCCTCCTAAACTACGCACCAAAAAACATCATTATATAAACGACGTTACCATCGCTTCCATAATCACTTCCATTGATCATACTAAAAACGTCATCTTTAACGAAAACACCAAGTTTAACCAAAACGCCAAAATGGCAACCATCGTTTCATGGAGATACACCCTCAGAATCAGAAGGTTCATAATACGTTTTGACAACACAAGAAGAGTGTTTGTTAAAACATTCAAGGCCATTTTGTAAATGGAAGAAGAGGTATAGAGGGATATCCTATCGCTTGGCATCCCCCTTGATAACGAATGTGATGAAACACATAAGGTTATGAGAAGATTAACCAGAAAATTTAGACCAAGCAAAGCAAATGTAAAAATGGACCCAGTCATCACATCATGGCAATTTGATGAAGATACAGACATGGTCACCGTTATATGTGACAACGAAGCGCAGGAAGACTACATGCTTGAAGACATCATGACCAAGCAGGGGGTTGGGTTCCTGGAGGAGTTACACAACACCACATGTTTGAACACTGACATGAACATAAAAATGGCATTGATGCAGGACATGTTCAAATGGAGGCTTCAAAATCTTCAAGAACAAGAAGCCAATGAAAGTGAAAGTGATAACTTGGATGAGAGACTGGAAGAAGACGAAGAGAGTGATGGATATTTCTCAGAAAAAGTCCCGTCTGATGAGGAGTTACAATTTTTTTTATTTTCTTTTGTGTAATTTTTTTTTCAAATAATAAAATATTATATTTCTCTCATTAGTTACAAAACGCCAAAAATGCCACAAAAGCCATTAAATACAAAACTCCAAATAATAAAAACTATTTTTCTTGTGTAATTTTTTATGTGTTAGTGTATTTTATCATCTTGGTCTACAAAACGCCATTATATATAAAAATGCCAAACTTGGAAGATGGGACGTATTACAGCCTTAACAGATAAAGCTGAATAAAACAGTAAATACAAACAGTAACAGAAATGACGGATACTTTATTACTAGCATTTATTATAATAAAATTCCGCCTAAACTACGCGCAAAAAACATCCTATAAAGAGAAACGTCTCAGTACAATCCATTGATCACACCCAAAAACAACGTCATGTTTCCTAAAAACCACTCACATTAAAATGCCAACAATAGTTAAAAAACCATAGATGGCAAACCTCGTTTCTTGGATATTTAGTATTCTTCTGCATGAAGTTTCACTGAATGGATTCTTACCTGAGGTGGGTAACTCTATAAGATTTTGCTGAATGAGATGGACAAATATTCAAGAAAAAGAGCTTGATGACAGTGATATGTCATTTTGTGTGCTTTGTTCTTGAAGAAGGTTTGGATGATAAGAAGGGATCGATCCAGTGTAAATGTTATTTTGGACTCCAGGATGATAATAGCATCCACACAGGCTTTGATCTACAACAACATGTAAACAAACAACAATAGATTACACCAAAATACAGGATGCCACTAATCAGCTTCGTCTAAAAGACGAGCATTATGTAGGAAAATCGACATCTATCTAAGATATTCAAAGGTTCAAGGCACAAAAACTTCAAGAAGAAAGAGACTGATGACAGTGAAGATTGGATACAAGTTTATGTAATTAAATAACTCAAATTATATTTGTTTTTTAAATAAATTGCATTAGCATTTTTAATTTTGTTTTCATTTTCTAGTTTTATTTTTATTTTTATTTTTGGGGGGTCATTTTCTAATGTTTGTTATCTAATTCTCCACTGATAAAATACGTTTATAAAATGGCAAGATGCTACAAACACCAAACGCCTAAAAGTATGAAAAGTGTGAGAACGGATTCTAGCCAAACACGTTGTTGCTATATAAAACGCCAAAAATGCCAAAACTTATAATAAAATTAATTTAATCAATTATTATTAAAAACTCCAAAAAATAAGTAAATGCCATTAAAACAAGATATAAAACAATGTGGCATCTTTATCTAAACGCCATTAAATACAAAACGCCAAACCCTGGAAAGATGGGATGTGTTACAACTTTAACAGATTAAGCTGAATAAAACAGTAACTGAAACGACGAAAACTTTATTACTAACATTTATTATATTAAAAGCCACATCATCGTAATTGAATTTATTTATCTTTTCAAAACGCCATAATTACCAGTCACGTTACAGGCCTGCATCCTACATGGCACGACAAATGATACACAAAATACACATAAAACAATTACTAATGTTTTAGCGGCAAAAACATATATCTACATGGCGCCAAAAAAAAGGTCATTATATAAGTAGAACAGGTAAACAAAGCTTAACACTCCACACATTCACTAAACACGCCACACATTGTCTAAAACGCCATACAACTTTAAAAAATGGCTCATGTTACTGCATGGAGGTTTGAGAGGTCAGAGAGACATTTCATCCTAAAGTTCTCTGACATGAGAAGGGTGAAAGTCAAGACAATCAAGTCCATACTTAGTATGGATGAAGCCGTTCAAAGGGATATTCTGGTCCTTGGGATTCCAGTGACATACGATTGTGAAAGGACTCGAACGGTAATAAGAAGATTAAAGAGAAAATTTCCAGCAGATGATGATGTTGACGATACTGATCTACCAAAAGTTATCAGTTGGAGTTTGGATGAACAATCAAGAACAACGAACGTGAGTTATCAACACGGGGTGGATTATTCATTGACAATGGACGGAATGCTGGACACATATATACTACATCTTCTTGAACAACTCTGTGATTTAACACCTTCGAACGATGCAAGATCCAGCGTTGTGATGATATTTAAGTATAAGATGCAACAAAAACGAGACGAGATTATGGCGTTATATGCCAATACACAAGATGATGATGAGTCTGAAGAAAGTGATGAACAAAGCGATGGTTACATCTCCGATGTAATACCATCCACAGAAGACTATTAGTCTTTGTTTGATTTCGTCTTAGTTATACTCTTTTGAATTACTAATGAATTATAATAAATTTAAAAACGCCATGAACACTAAGAAATTTACCTTTATAACATATATGGGTTTATTGAACAGGTGAAATATACAAAAACTCCTAATCAATTTGGGAACGCCATGGACGCAAATAAGTTAGAATTATTAATTGATTTTAACGAATTTGGGGACGCCATAAACGCCAAAATATTTACTATGTAATACAAAAACGATTAATTCATCGAGGCATATCTATTACAAAAACAATAAAACGCCAGGTAGTTATTGAATCTAACTAAATGCTAAAAAATTTACAAGTAAAAAATGAAGCGGTGTTGGGAGACGCATTAAAAAAAGAATATAAAAGGACAAAAAACCCCTCTGCCCTTCATTATATCGCGTGTCACGTGTACAACCATGATCCGTTCTCACATTTTTCACACTTTTAGGCGTTTTCTCCTGATCCCGTTTATATATTTATAGGGCATGGTTCATGCGAGAACCACCTTTATTGCGAGAACCGCGAGAACCAATGTGAACACAACAAAATAAACCCACTACACCACAAAAATCTAAAAAACCTAACCCCCCCCCCCCCACCCAAAAAAAAACCTAACCCCCACCCCCCAAAAACTTAACCCCACCCACCCCCACACAAGCTAAATGCTAAACGCTAAAAACTAAACCCTCAAAAAACCTAAAAAATCTTAAAAAATAAAAAAAAATTTATTTAAACGCTGCTTTAAGTGGCCAAATTTTTTTTAATAACGAAAAGTAGCTATTTTTTCATAAAAAAAATATTAAAAATAAATTTTATGTGTTTTTTAGATTTTTTTAGGTATTCTTGGTTGTGTTCACATTGGTTCTCGCGATTCTCGCAGTAAAGAGTGGTTCCTAACAGATCCTTCTCCTATATATATATATATATATATATATATATATGGTTGAGTTCATTTCAGAACTCTAAATGCTTGTGAAACTTAGAGAACTTTTAATAAAGAACCATTTTGTTAAAATACTTTATATTTAACTATATTTAATGGTACTTTTATCATTTATTATCTGTACTTTTGTAATTATATATACGTAACCACAAGTTTATAGATGTGTATAACCAAATTACATATTATACAATACTATAATTTTTAACATTTCTGGGCATAAGAGGTTGTATATTGTGCTTAGTTTGTGGTTTATGCTTTTTGATGTTGTATGTACAAATTGTTGATGCACGATTTTTCCATCTCCAGCCACATCTACCTTTTTTCTTCCTTTGTTTTCATTTTACCTACATCAACACCAAACCCTAGAGAGATATAGAGACAGAGTTAGAGAGAAGTGCGATGGTGAAGGTGCTTATCCATTGCCTCCGATTGGCCATTTGGCTCCGACATGTGTAAGCGAGGTGTCTACCTCCTCTCCGCCTCACGTACACGTCGCAACAGAGAATGAAAATTTGAAAGAGAGAAAGAAGAGTTGGTAATAGAGACAGAAAGAGCCGGAGCAGTTTGGCTGTAATAGTTGGAAGGCCGACGGTGACGGTAGTGGTTGGGTAGCTTAGGGTTCCGATTGGCATATGTTGGTAGTGGCGAGCTAGGGTTGAAGTAAAATATGAAAAGCGTCAACACATAACTTTCATCAGACACCCTGCCTCCATCCTCTCCGGCGTACAGCCTGCAGCCATCTCCACCTCCGGCCTTCCACCATCGCAGCGCCGTCTATGCTCCATTTTTCCAGCCCTCCACCACACCAAATCTCTCTCACTCTCTCAGGTGTGTTATAATTTGTTAATATTATATTTACTAGGGTTGTGATTATGTTTGATTTTGTTTAGGTTGGTGACATCATTTGTTGTTTTGTGAAGAAAGGTTTCTATTTGAAAGGTACAACTTTTACCTGATTAAGTTGTGATCTTCATTGTTACTCATGTGTTTGACTTATAATCCAGTAATCCTTGGTAATTTAGGTCAATAAGTGGGAATTTGGAAGATTAGTAGAAATCATTCAACATCATCAGCAGTGGTAATGCTTTTGAACTCAGATACCAAGTTATTGCCAGTACAAAAGTAATCAAAGGGTTGCGGGTCTGATCAGGGGCTGGTAGTTCTGTGGTGGTTGTTGATGACAATTTGGTGTTGTTTGTGAGCTGCAATTGACGGTTCGCCGTCATTTGATGGTATATGTATTAATTCCTTTTACTCGGTTTTCACTTTATGGTTTATTAAGAAATTAGGTTACTGATTTTTTTGGCAGTTTGAACTCTAGGGTTTTAAATTAAATCTATTAATCTGATTGTTAAACTGAGTGATTTCAAAATAAAAATGTTTCCTTGTGGCTTTGTTGTTGATTATAGTTCTGTGGTGGGTGCTATTTTTGACGGCTTTTTATATGTGCTCCTTCTTTGTTAATCATCCAAGTAATGTTATTTGCAGATCAAAGTATCTTTGTGCCATTTGGGAAGTGTGGCTAATGAGTTGTACTTTTGAAAAGTGGCTGAATGGGACTCTAATGAAAGCTACTATAAAGATTAATCGCATTCAAGACATTTGTGTATTTGGGCGGTCATGGCCTCATCAGCCAGACACGCATCTTACGATCCAAACCTCAAGAACCGTAAGAACGAAAAAATAATAATCTTTGCTATGATGTGAATGTTCATAATCTATTTTCTAATCATACGCAGAAAGCAACTTCTGTTTCTTTGAATGTAGTCTTGAAATAACCCATCATGTGTTCGTGATTACAATTTCTTTATCAAAGAAGGAGCTTGATTCGTCATCTGTTGGGTAATCACGAAATCAACAATGCTGGTTTTTTATTTGCTCTTACTGATATGCCTATCAACCACTTATTCCAGTGGATTAACTGCAACCATTAGTCGAATATGAATATAGAGGTTAGATTTTATGATCGTAAGATCTTTCATTTTGTGCAACCATTAGTCGAATATTATCACACCCCAACCGATGGCAGAAACATCGGGGCGCGACACTGAGCGAAACAGATTGTCCAGGAGAAATCCATAACAACTAATTTACCAGATAATTAATTTATTTCCCATATAAATAACTCATCACAATAAAGTAGTTATTACAGACATAGATATCTCTTAGCCAATTAAATGTTCCGACAACTCATATTTATAGATTGTTCGTTTCTAGACTCTTCCTACATTTATTCTACCAAGCAAGCATCCTAGCATTTCAAACACCTGTCACATACGTTAAAATAGAGGTCAATACACATAGTGTAAAGGTGAGCATACAAGTTTAATAGTATAATAGTAGCGAAAGCGAGTTTACGCATAACCAGCATGTAACATGTATAATGTGAAACAAGTAGGTTATCGACAATGAAATATGCACAGACGTGACTGCGAGTTGTAGAATGCGCAACACATATCACCACCGTGACATGAGAGAAAAGCCCTTAACAACCCCTGTCCACAACAGGTGTTGAGTCCAAACTATAGTACTATCGTTGCTAAGGTGTCAGGCACCAATCACTGTGTAAACATAACATACAAGCATTCATCGAGTAACACGTATAACATGCAGTATCTGTTAGCGTATAGAAGTGTTTGCGTTGTGTGATCGATGTGATTTGATATAGATAACGTATATAACACCCAAAAGTTCTTAAAGCAAAAAGGGATCGAGTATACTCAAAGATTGTGTTTAGTAAATAAACACTCTCTTGGATTGAAGGGAGCGCTGAGAGAGACTAGCCTGAATAGTTACCGATAGCATAAGCGATGAGCGGAACGTTAAACGGTGAAGAGTGAACCAAGTGACGAATGGTCATCCGATCGGATGAGAATCCGAACGGATGGTCATTCGATCGGTTGTCAATCAGTTCGGACGGTCATCCGGTCGGATGGCCATTCTGTCGGATGGTCATCTGGTCGGATGGGCATTCGGTCGGATTAACATTCATTTGGGATGGATGTGTTTGTGTATGATGTGACTTTGAAGTTTTCGTTGTAGCATTTTAAAATCAGAGAAGTATCTCTACCTTTCCACATCAGGTCGAACGGTCGTTCGATCGGATGTCGATCCGTCCAGTGAGACACTTCAGAGAACAAGTTCACAGTAGGATTGTCATTCGATTGGATGGTCTTCCAATTGGATGGCAATCCGTTAGAAACTGATGATCTTGAAAATGTTGAAAATGTTTAAGTGTTGTTGACCAAATGCAATCCGATCGGATTGTAGTTCGATCGAATGGCAATCCGATTGGATTGTAGTTCGATCGAATGGCAATCCGATCGGACGACAATCCGTCCAACAATCTGATTGTTTTGAAACTTGAATATTTTGTTAAGTTTGAAAAGTTTAAGGTTTGATCGAGACGGTATGACAACGTGTTTAAACAACGGAAACTCTGTCAAGACCGAGTCATCCAATCGAAGTGGGAATCGCCCCAGCCTGATTAGCTAACTGTTCATGACGGTTGTTCATGTTCAACCCGGAATCGGTTGTCTCTTTGATAGGAATCGGATCGACACTTCACTAGGAAATGAGTGGAAGGCCTGAAGGAGTTCTGATTCTATCGGTTTTGAGTTCATTGAGTGTAAAAGAGTTGAAACAAACTCGTAAAACCATCTTTCAATCCTTCTACCATGAAAATGTTTAGATCTATGCAAAAATAGTGTTAAATCATGTGGAAATCATGTAGGTCTGAGTTGTTCTTGATGGAATGAGGCCAAATCTTGAAGTTCATGAAAACCCCATGATGACATCATCCTAAAGCACCTCAAATCCGTTGATTTCACGATTAAAAGTGAAGATCCAAAGGTGAAAATGATGAAGAAGTGTGTGTAGATGATAGATGTACAAGATTTGAGTTGAAAACTTACAAGAATCGCGAGAAATCAAAGGAAAAGAGGGCTGGAAGCGCTGGTCGAACGAGAAAGCTGTCACATCACTGTTGGTGATGTAACAAGGGGTATTTATAGGTTTCCAAAAGAGGAAAGGTGTGCACAGGTAACGGATCAGATGGCAAACCGATCGGATAGCCATCCGATCCGATGGTCATTCGATCGAAGTTATCCGGCGAGTTGGTTTTCAATGTTTCGTTCTGCGTGTTGAGCGTTGCGATGCATTTCGTGTGAGCGATGCGATAGTATTACCCATTAGTTACACAAATAACCTAACTACTAAATAACACAAATATAAACCTTGAATCTCGAGTTTGCGTTGCGATAGAGTTGCGATTGCGTTTATATTTTTAATCACCTCAACATAAACATAACATGCACAAGTAACACATAGTAGCACACACACGTAAAACAATATCCATAACCTATAATTCGAGTTGCGATGCGATTAGAGATGAGTCGATTAGCGATTAAACTGCGATTAAATAGCGATTTATTAACATGTACTCCACATAATACAACCAAAGCGAATGAAAATAAAGTATCGATACTAGTCGTGAAGTACAATTCAATAACTAAGCAAGGAGTGACAGATCGCAATTAGCAATCTTTTCTTCCTTTGACTTGTACTTTGACTTTCCAAAAAGCGGGTTGTTACAGACTCCCCTACTTTAGGAAATTTCGTCCCGAAATTTAAGAAGCAGGCGTACCAAACAGTTGCGGATACTTCGCCTGCATGTCACTTTCGAGTTCCCAGCTGAACTCGGCGGCACGTTTGCCTTCCCAGCGAACCTTCACAATGGGAATACGTGAGCGTCGGAGTACCTTGGTTTCTCGGCCAATGATCTTGACAGGCTTCTCCACGAAGTGTAATGTTTAGTCCACTTGTAAATCCTCAAGAGGGACATGTAATTCCGGGTCGGCTAGACACTTTTTGAGGTTCGAAACTTGGAAAGTCGGGTGGACATTACTAAGTTCCTCTGGTAGTTCGAGTCTGTAGGCCACTTTGCCAATCCTTTCTAGAATTTTAAAGGGTCCAACATATCGAGGCGCGAGCTTTCCTTTCTTACCGAATCTGATCACCCCCTTCCAAGGTGCAACCTTTAGGAGTACGTGATCGCCAATGTCAAACTCATGGGGCTTGCGGCGTCTATCGACGTAACTTTTCTGACGACTGCTAGCTTTCAGCAGATTGTCTCGAATTTGGAGGATTTTGTTAGTCGTTTCTTGCAACAGCTCAGGACCGGTGATTTGCGCATCCCCGATCTCGTGCCATACAATAGGCGATCGACATTTTCTTCCGTATAATGTCTCAAATGGTGACATTTGGATGCTAGAGCGATAACTGTTATTGTACGAGAATTCGACTAAAGGTAAATGCGAATCCCAATTACCACTGAAATCTCTGACACACGAGCGAAGCATGTCTTCGAGGGTTCGAATCGTGTGTTCAGTCTGACCGTCGGTCTGGGATGGAAAGCAGTACTAAGATTGAGAGTAGTATCGAGAGCAAATTGAAACGTTTCCCAAAGACGCGAGGTGAATCGACCATCGCGGTCAGAGATGATATCACGAGGTGTCCCTTTTCAACAAATAACTTCGTCGGTATAGATTCGAGCTAATCGCTCTACCTTATAGTCTTCCCGTATCGGTAGAAAGTGAGCGGATTTGGTAAGAATGTAAACGATAACCCAGATGCTGTCGTGACCTGATGGCATGCGCGGAAGTTTCGTTTCTATAGCTATACTCTCCCATTTCCACATAGGGATCTCAGGTTGTACGAGTAAGCCAGAGGGGCATTGATGCTCAGCCTTGACCTTCGAATAAGTCAGGTATTTCGAAACATAGATAACGATATCCTTTTTCATGCCCGGCCACCAGTACTTGTAGCGCATGTCCTGGTACATTTTATCGGCACCGGGATGAATAGAATACCGAGATTTGTGGGCTTCGTCGAGCATAATCAGTCGCAAATTGGTACGCTTGGGAATCCAAATTTGGTCTAGATAATGGAATATACCATTCGATTTATTCACTAGTTGCTCACCATTATTGATGATCCTTTCTTTCTTCAAAGTACGTTCGGTAAAACAAGCATGTTGGGCGTCACAGATAAGAGCTTCGAGATTGTGCTGGGCTTGAGTATTACGAACTCTATGCAAATAACTTCGTCGACTGAGAGCATCGACAACGACGTTTGCTTTACCTGGATGGTAACGAATCTCACAGTCGTAATCGTTGAGGAGCTCAACCCATCGGCGTTGGTGCATATTCAGCTCCTTCTGGTTAAAGATGTGTTGTAGACTCTCGTGGTCGGTGAAGACCGTACACTTGGTACCGTAAAGGTAGTGTCGCCAAATCTTCAACGCAAAAATAACTGCGCCAAGCTCGAGATCGTGGGTTGTATAGTTCCTCTCGTGGATCTTGAGCTGTCGAGAGGCGTACGCGATAACCTTGTCCTGTTGCATGAGAACACAACTGAGACCGAGGTTAGAGGCATCGCAGTAGACTACGAAATCGTCGTTTTCATCGGGCAGTGAGAGCGTTACAAAGCATAGCTTTGAGAGTTTGAAAATCCTCCTCTTGTTCGGTTCCCTAAACAAAAGGTTTGTCCTTATACGTAAGCAAGGTAAGCGGTACAGCGATCTTCGAAAAGTCAGCTAATGAATCGGCGATAGTAACCCGCCAATCCGAAAAAAGAGCGAACTTCGGACGGGTTCCTTGGTGTAACCCAACTCTTAACAGCTTCGATCTTCGCAGGATCGACATGAATTCCTTGACTATATACGATGTGACCGAGGAATTGAACATCCTTAAGCCAGAATTCACACTTGGAGAATTTGGCATAGAGACGGTTTCCCTGGAGTAACTCAAGAACCAAACGGAGATGTTGCGAGTGTTCGGTTTTTTACTTGAATAGATCAGGATATCATCGATGAACACGATGACGAAGCGGTCAAGAAAGGGTTTACACACGCAATTCATTAGATCCATACAAACTACAGGGCCATTATTCAAACCAAAATGCATAACAACAAACTCGTAGTGACCGTATCGGGTTCAAAAAGCGGTTTTGGGTATATCTTCCTCCTGAATTCGTAATTGGTGATAGCCTGAGCATAGATCAATCTTCGAGAAACATGTAGCACCTTGTAACTGATCAAACAAATCATCGATTCGAGACAAGGGATAGCGATTCTTGATAGTAAGCTTATTCAATTCCCTGTAGTCGATGCACATCCGGAACGATCCGTCCTTCTTTTTTACGAAAAGGACAGGCGCCCCCCCCCAAGGAGAGGTGCTAGGGTGAATAAAGCCTTTATCAAGTAGTTCCTGGAGTTGACTCGAGAGTTCGCTCATTTTAGAAGGAGCGAGACGATAAGGCACTCTAGGAACATGATTTTCTCCAGGAATGAGGTTGATTCGAAAATCAATATCACGAGTGGGAGGTAAACCAGGTAAATCGTCAGGAAAGACGTTAGGAAACTCACGAACCACAGCCACCTTGTCTATTGTCTTAACTTCCTTTTCCTCCGCTACTATGATGTGTGCCAAGAAAGCTTGGTATTCCTTGCGGAGATACTTGCTAGCCTGAACACACGACATGAGTTGTAACTTCTTCGAAGCGACTTCGCCATAAACACACAATTGATCACCGTTCGCGAGAGAGAAACGAATCATTTTATCGAAGCAAATAATTTCAGCATGATTCTCCCGAAGGAAATCCATACCTACTATGACATCAAAGCTACCAAGTTGCATCGGGATAAGATTGATCGAAAAACGTGACCGTTGAGATCGAGAGTACAGTCACGCACAACGGAACATACAGTGACGATTCTTCCAGTGGCAACTTCTACGTCGAATATTGATGGGAGGTTAACGCATTTACGGTTTAGGAGCCTTTCGAATTCGAACAATACAAAACAGTTATCGGCTCCAGTATCAAATAAACACGAAGCATATATACCATTTACGAGAAACGTACCATTAACCACATTGTTATCTGCCTGAGCCTGACGGGCGTTGATGTTGAAGACTCGCTCGCGGGCTGCTTGCTGAGCTGGCTGCTTCTGCTGCTGCTGGTGTTGTTGCGGTGCTGGCTACTGCTGCTGATGTGGCTCTTGCTTAACCACTCTGTTGGGGCAGATGTTTGCGAAGTGGTTGGGATCACCACACGCAAAGCAAGATCTTGCATGAGCAGGAGCTGCTTGCTTTCCTTGCGGAGCTGGTAGAGCAGGAGCTTGAGCTTGAACTGGGGCTTGGCGAGGACCGGTACGGCAGTTAGCGGTGAAATGGCCGTATAGTTTGCAGTGAACACAAAACCGGCATGCAATTCCAACCGGGTGATGATAGGTACAAGTAAGGCAGAGCGGGTGTGGTCCAATGTATGCACACTTGGCTGGCGGTGCATTGACCACAGGTGTCGCTACTTGGCGGTTCTGCGGTTGCGGTTGGGCAGGCACGACTTGGAGTGTAGAGGCAGTTACTGCACAGTTCTTGTTGCTGGAGCTATTGTTCTTTCTCTTGCGACGGGAGGACTTTGAAGATTGCGATGCGGGGGTTTCAGCGGTGGGAGCAGAGGAAACTTGGTGTAGATTCTTGGAGGCTTTATCAAAGTAACCAGTCCTGACTCGCTTGTCGTTAATCTCAGCGGCGAGCAGGTAGGTTTCCTCAATAGTTGTCATCTTCGCAGCTTGCACAAAGTCAGCGACACAATCCGGCAGATCACGGACATACTTCTTGATCGTAATCTTGGGGGTAGTAACTTGACCAGGCCAGATGATACTCAGCTGCTTGAAGCGAGCAATTAAACCAGCGTTATCTCCACCATCCTGCTTGATATGCCAGAATTCGTCCTCTAGCTTTTGGAGTTCGTGGGGAGAGCAAAACTCTTGCTTCATGATGTCCTTCAACTCATCCCACATCAGTCCGTAAGCTGCATCATTCCCTCGTTTGTTTCTCTCGACTGTCCACCAATCCAGAGCCCGAGATTGGAAGACGCCGGTGGCGTTAACAGTGCGAAGGTTTTCTAGACAGCCACTCTGGCGCAGGGTGACCTCGATCGAATCAAACCATTAAAACATGGCCGTAGGCCCATCTTCTCCGGTAAATTCTTTGGGTCTGCATGCTTTGAACTTCTTGAAGCTAAAAGTTTCTTTAGGAGCATCAGTCCTGAAGGAGTTCTGATTCTATCGGTTTTGAGTGCATTGAGTGTAAAAGAGTTGAAAGAAAGTCGTAAAACCATCTTTCAATCCTTCTAACCATGAAAATGTTTAGATCTATCGAAAATAGTGTTAAATCATGTGGAAATCATGTAGGTCTGAGTTGTTCTTGGTGGAATGAGGCCAAATCTTGAAGTTCATGAAAACCCCATGATGACATCATCCTAAAGCACCTCAAATCCGCTGATTTCACGGTTAAAAGTGAAGATCCAAAGGTGAAAATGATGAAGAAGTGTGTGTAGATGATAGATGTACAAGATTTGAGTTGAAAACTTACAAGAATCACGTGAAATCGAAGGAAAAGAGGGCTGGAAGTGATGGTCGAACGAGAGAGCTGTTACCTGTGCACACCTTTCCTGTTTTGGAAACCTATAAATACCCCCTGTCGAAGTGATCCGGCGAGTTGGTTTTCGATGTTTCATTTTGCGTGTTGAGCGTTGCGATGCGTTTCGAGTGAGCGATGCGATAGTATTACCCATTAGTTACACAAATAACCTAACTACTAAATAACACAAATATAAACCTTGAATCTCGAGTTTGCGATGAGATTGCGTTGCGATAGAGTTGCGATTGCGTTTGCGATTAATCACCTCAACATAAACATAACATGCACAAGTAACAGATAATAGCACACAAACGTAAAACAATATCCATTACCTATAATTCGAGTTGCGATGCGATTAGCGATGAGTCGATTAGCGATTAAACTGCGATTAAATAACGATTTATTAACATGTACTCCACATAATACAACCAAAGCGAATTAAAATAGGGTATCGATACTAGTCGTGATGTACAATTCAATAATTAAGCAAGGAGTGACAGATCGCAATTAGCAATCTTTTCTTCCTTTGACTTTGACTCGTACTTTGACTTTCCAAAAAGCGGGTTGTTACAAATATGAATATAGAGGTTAGAATTTTATGATTGTAAGATCTTTCATTTTGTGCAGTTAGTTGTACTAGAAAATTTATAAGTTTTTTTTTTGTAGTTGGCGTAAGATGTTCATGGTCCACCTAACATATGAGGAAGAGGGCGTGGAAGAGTGGTAATTATAAAGGACGTTGGAGTGTGGAACCTTAGTTTGATGAGTTGTGAGAATGGACCACACCATTTTTTTGATGATTCTGGATCAGGTAGATTGAGATGAGGCGACTTTGGATAATCATTTGGATTATACGACCAAGTTTCTGGATCTAGCGGGAACTTTCTGTATCGTGTTCTGACCTGTGTGTTTCTTCACATATGGACTATAGTTCTTTAACCTATTCACGACCATATACTAATGAATGTAAAATCGGCACCTATTAAATGGAATGAAATCTCTTTGGATTATTAGAAAGTACGTTTGATATCATGTGATATAACGCGTGTTAACGATGTTTCTGCCTTCGTAGCTTTCGCCGCAATGCGCGCGAGGGTTAAATTTCTAAGGCGAGTTCGAAAAGAGGATTTACGCCATTTTTACAAAGCAAGTGGCACAGTCACGCCAATATTTGAACATAGTTAAATTTATGTTGCTTAAATTCTTCTAAATAGGGTTTGAATGTCATCAATTAAGGATATTAAGGAAGTGGAAAGATGGCGGTCGGGTTAGCCCAGGTTGCAAATATATCCGGATATGAGAAATATATCCGGATAGGACCTGGGAAAAATAGCGAAAGAGTAACACTTTAGTTTAATTATATGCATTTACATTTGCAATGTTTTTACTACATTTGTAAGCTTATAAAGTTTCCAACATGTAGAAATGCTTTTATCAAAGTATGCCAAGTTAAATAAAAATACACACAAGTTTGATAATTCTTTTTTTTTGGTAAAGTCAATCAATAAGATATCTACTTTGTGTAAACTGTCCTTCCGTATGACTCGACACCTGACACATGAGGAAGCTACTATTTCTTGCTATGCTTTTTAATTGTTCTTATCTTCCTTTCGTATATTATATTATTATTATAACTATTTTACACGATGGTTGCAGATAAGCAGTTATAAAGACTTACAACCCTCGATTGGTGAAAATTTGTTGTCTCTTAGTATCTTGAACCAAACAGTGAATTCATGGTAGTATCGTACGTATGCAAATTTAAACTTTATGGATTACTAACAATTAAATCATGCTCTTAAATTTTAATGTTCCAAAAGGATGTGTAACTCAAGTTTAGGGTTCAAAACACTTGATTATAAAGGTCTTAACTGACTTGTGTTCATGAGTTAGCGGGTCGAATTTAAAGAATAGGTTAAACGGGTTGACCTAGCGGGTTCAACCTGTTTAGCTAAATGTGTCCATGGAGTTCGACTCTAAAGCGACCTGGACCTATTTAAACTAAACAACGTAGCTAAAATGCTAAACCCCTACTCTTAATCGAGTGGGAAAACAAAGTAGTTACTCGAATTTAAACCTTTTACCTGGCTTATTATTGCATACCAACAGTTAGTCGTGTAATGTTGCGAAAAAAAAGATATTAAGTTATTTGCATGTTATTTTTATAGGCAGTATGACCTGCAGTAGAATTGTTGAGGAATAGGTCTAGAGTGTCAAGCTTATCTTGGTAGAACTGGAAGAGTTTCAAGGCTTTGTTTTGTATAGTCTTTCTTTATGTCTGCTGGATGTTTTTGTTCCATGCTGTTTTTTCCAGCCTCACTTAGTTCCTTGCTAAGTTGGGTTTGTTTTGATGTATAAAGTTCCTTTTTGCTATTAAAGAAACAAGAATGTCATTGGGCTGTAGCATTGAGTTTTGCTATCACCATTGGTATTTAACCCAGTTGTAGAGTTGCATTCTCATCACTTATACCATAACTACAATAACCAACACCGACCGAATAAATGTCCACTAGGTTTATCTGTATTTTAATAACTTAAAATCTTTTACGTCCACTAGGTTTATTTCTATGTTTTATAATATTTCAATTAAGTTAAGTTGGAGGATAATTAGATGTGAATTGGATTTTTTATGAAGAACCATGTTCTTCACCTATTTCTGCACATATGCCCTGTATTTTTCCCTATGTTTTCATTTGTTATATTTCATATGGATGGTCTATTCGAAATATCGTCAATTAAGGAGTTCGTTTATACACACAAACGTCGTAGCATTGAATTATAGCGTTTATGCTTACGTCTTGATTTCTAAGCCTCCCGGCCGCATCGCGGCGGGTGCTTCCATCTAGTTATATATGTGTGATAACTAACTTACATATATGTAAATATAAAATATGATAAAACTACTCTTAACACGTAGGTAATCATAAAAATACATATAATAACTAATAAAAGTGATATTAAATAATAGAGTAAACTGCAATTTTACCCCCTGAGGTTAGGGGTCATTAGCATGTTTACCCCCCTAAGGAAATAATTGCATTTTTACCCCCCACTGTTCACTGTTATGTTGCAACCTTACCCCCTGACCATTTCAACGTTAGAGTTTAGCGATTTCTGTTAATGGTCAAAGGGCAAATAAGTAATTTCGCGTTCTTGTTGACCTGCAACCTCATTTATTCCCCTTTTCATCACTTTGAAACCCTGAACTAAACTTACTTCGAAATTAAAGAGCTCCGAACCGGCGATCAGGCATTAATCAACAATTACAGGTGATTAGAACACTGTTACGAGCACGGATCTTCGATTGTGGAAGGTACGAGCTGGAGATCAGTATTTCGAACCGGCTGAAATGTACCGTAAGTGACATGCAAGCTCACAGGGTCTCAATTAGGTAAAATTTTCACTTTTTTCTGTGTTATATTCTTGTTGATGTTTGTTTACAGGAGAAATCGTATCTCAATTTACCATAAAATTTCACCATGGAGGTAGGTTTGTAGAAAACCCAAATAGGAAATACTTTGGTGGGAAGATGAACTAAATTGATCATGTAGATTTTAGAGTGTTGAATGTTGAAGTTTTACAGGAAATGGTTAAGAAATTAGGATACAATGATGGTTTGTTTTTTTGTGTTCATTACAAGGAACCGTACTATTCGTTGGATTTTGGTCTTAGGACATTAAAATGTGATGTTGACTTAGAGCCGATCTTTGTTCATGTGCGTCAAGGAGTCCACATGATAGACATGTATGTTGAACACCGGAGGTCAACAATATTGGAAAATACAAGTGAAGGTCCTGTGGGGGCATGTAAAGCAATTGTTCCAGCATCGTTTACAATAAATAATCAGAATCATAGTATGAATGAAGATGAGGAAGAGAGTGACGGAAGTGATCCTGATTATGAGTATGTTGAGGAAGATAATGTGGTTTATGAAATAGAGGTGGATATGCAGAGGTTCATGGCTAATGTTGATTTTACTAGGGAAGAACTGGATGGTTCAAGTGATGGGGATCATGATGATGACAGAAGCGAAGAAGGTCATGAGCCTGTTGAGCTGGAGGTTTTTGAAAGTGGTCTGATGGAAATTCAAACCTTAGAGATAAGGTTGCTAGGAAGATAAGGAGGAGAAACAAGAGTGCTTCAAAAGGTCCAAATGATCTGCCATTCTTTGTTGGTCAGCTTATTGATGACAAGGAAAAGATGAATCAGATGGTGAAAAATTATGCTCTTAAGGCAAGGAGGGATGTGTTTATTCTAAAAAATGAATTGTTAAGGTATAGGGTAGTATGTTTTGGAAGCAATCCACCACTACTTGGTCCTGTAAAAAAAAAGGGAGAAGAGAGGCAAAATAGTAAATGCACCAAAGTAGGGCAAAAATACAAGCACCTTAAAAGGCATACCAAGCCCACCTGTCCTTGGGCAGTTCACATCTCAAGGAACACAGACAAGGATAAGTGGTGTGTGAAGACCATTCACAATCAACACAATTGTTTGACAACAAGGACCGTTTCTTTGTACACAACGAGTTCGATTGTCAAAGAGATCCAACCGATGATTGAAAGCAATCCAGACATGCCAATTCAAGCAATCCAAAGTCAACTGCTTCGGAAGCATCAACTTGAAGTATCACTACATAAGGTCTTCAGAGCCAAGAGGATAGCAACTATGAAGATATATGGTGATTACCAAGAATAGTATGGTCTGCTAAGGTCATACCGTGATGAACTTCTAAAAGCCAATCCAGGTAGTACAATTAAAATTGATGTGGAGCCACGTGGGAACTCAGCTAGTCCTACAAGGCAGTTTCGTAGGGTTTATTTTTGTTTTGCCTCTATGATGAGAGGATTTAAGATGATTGGAAGACCATTGCTGGGTGTGGATGGTTGTTTCATGAAAGGTCCATTTCCTGGACAGATCTTGAGTGCTGTTGGTATTGATGGGAACAATAGCATATATCCAGTTTGTTATGCCCTTGTTGAGGCAGAAACAACACAAACTTGGAAATGTTTTTTGCAACTGTTGAGAGATGACCTAGGGTGTACAGCTGACTCTTGTTCACCTTCATCAGTGACAGACAAAAGGTAATAAGTTCTTAAGTGTTAATTAATACGTTGGAAAAAAATTGGTTGCAAATTATTGTCATTAATTGCATTTTGTATCACAGGGTCTGATTCCGGCTATGCTAGCTGTTTTTCCTAATAGTGAGCACATATTTTGTTTGAGGCACATCCATGAGAACATGAAATCCAAGTGGCGTGGATATCTTTACAAGAATTTGCTTTGGTCAGCCGGAAGAAAGACATCTATTCCATACTTTAACAAAGCTATGGAAGAAATTAAGACAACAGAACGAGCTATGTATGACTGGCTGAATGAGATCCCATACACCGCTTGGTCAAGAGCATATTTTCCTGGAAGAGCTAAATGTGATATGTTGCTGAACAACATATGTGAGGTTTTTAACAGACAAATCGTAGGAGCAAGGGACAAGCCGATTATCACATGCCTAGAATTCATTCGGGAGTACATGACCAAGAGGATAGTGAATGTCAAGAAATTGCAAGCAAAGTGTATGGGCCCACTGACACCTCATGCCACTGAGGTCTTCGATGAGATCAAGAAACAAGCTGCTGAAATGTCTGTTTTAATGGTTGATTCAGACAAGTATCAAGTAACAGGTCCGAGATCACAGTGTGTTGTGAATGTTAAACATAAAACTTGTGCATGCATGAAGTGGGATTTGACAGGGATGCCTTGCAAACATGCAGTTGCAGCCATATGGGATATGGCAAGGAATAGCATTGATGCTGGCATACCAGAAGAGTGGGTGGATGAAGTGTATTGGCTGTCAACATGGAACAAAGTATATGGCAATGTCATAGAGCCAATCAACGGGCCAGAGATGTGGACTCCTTCAGAGTGTCCAACAACACTCATCCCACCAAAGCATCATACACAAGTTGGAAGGCCAAAGAAGAAAAGAAAGAAGGCATATGGTGAAAAAGAGATTGAGAAGGAGTTCGACAAAGGAGGTAAAATGACCAGAAAGGGAACCAGCATCAAGTGTGGTAAATGTGGGAACATGGGTCACAATGTCTGGAGCTGCAAAGGACAAGGGGGTAAACAATCCACTGCTTCACAGGAATCACACACTGCCACTCAAGGTGCACCAGTTTACAATCTTGATGACTGATGGATGGTTTGTTAGTTTAGACTATGTTTGTTTGTTTGTCAACTTCATTCAAGACAATGTTTGGTTTGTAACTTTGTACTATGTTTATTTGTTTGTTTGTTCAAGACAATGTTAGGTTTGTCAACTTTGTTCAAGACATATGTTTGGTTTGTCAATGATTGTTCAACACAATATGGCTGCTTTATGTTTGGTTTGGTTTGTAGTCATGGCTGCTTTATGCTAAGGTAATGTGTTCAAACAGAATTTTGGCGGAAAGTGATTCGATTACATTGTAACATTTAGTACAAATAAGAGGTCCAAAATACAAACTTTCAACCAAACAAATCTAGCCTATTTCAACCAAACAAATCTAGCCTATTTCCAGTGACAATCATCCAAACAAGACCAATCCGAATCAGAACCATGCTCCCCCTCATATGGGTCAAAGTACCAATCATCCTCTTCATCCCAATATGTGTAATCCCATGCATGTTCCAGCACTTCAGGGTCATAATCCTTCGTCGGATCTCCGAATATCTTTTCATAATCACTTTCTTGCTCCATGTAAGGTCTGAGTATCTCAGACTCTTGATCCTCAAAGTAGACATAAGTGTCTAGTTCTTCGGCTGCAACGACGTCTTCATCCTTACCAACATCTTTATCATTCTCAACTTTATCATTCGCCATACCTACAGAATTATAATCAGGCTACAAAAACATACATATAAGAACTTGAACAAGGGCCATTGCATAAACAAAGTATAATTACAAGCAGTCAAAATACACAATCAAATCTAATTTCTCCACATTAAACTACTTAACCAAAAAAACAAGAACAATCAAGACCCAAGTAATCACAAAGTACATCTTCAGTTTGAACACATCTCCATTATTGTTTCGAGCCAACTGTTCTTTGCACTTAGCCAACTTATCCTTATCTTTAATGCTTTGAATTAAACCAGGCATTACCTCTCGACAAACCGGACATCCCTGTTCTTCACCTTTGTCAGCCCATTTGAGGAATCCACATCCTCCAACCTATTATCGGACATCAAAAGCAAGAGTTTCAAACACAGTTCATTTTCAAAAAGCATAAAACATAACAAACTTACACATCGAAGATACCATCGACCAGGATTAGCTGTCGATTCTGATTGTTTCACCACTGTTTTCACACCACAAGGACATATGATGTCTGAATCTTTAGTTTTGCCCCTGAATCCAAGCACAGACGACGAAGATGAAGACATGTTCAGGGCAGTGAATTGAGGGATGGGGAAGCTTGAATTGGGGGGTCGATTGAAGATGAATTGCGATTAGGGCAGGGTTCAACCTTTTATTGGAGAAGAAGAAGGGCAATTTCGACATTTCCATACAAACTAACGGTCACTCTAACGTTGAAATGGTCAGGGGGTAAGGTTGCAACATAACAGTGAACAGTGGGGGGTAAAAATGTAATTATTTCCTTAGGGGGGGGGGTAGACATGCCAATGACCCCTAACCCCAGGGGGTAAAATTGAAGTTTACTCTAAATAATATTAGATATATAAATGTGTAAATAAAATGATTGTTCATTAGGAGTTTTTTTAATTATTTAGAGTTCTACAATGAACCCAAACACACACACACACACACACGTGTGTGTGTGTGTGTATATATATATATATATATATATATATATATATAGGGGATGGATCATGAGAAAACTAGTTTAAATGAGAAAACCAAAAAACTAACCAAAAAAGCCTAAAAAAAACCTAAAAACATACCAATTTTTTTTTACAATTTTTTATAGAAAAATCGCTACTTTTTATCTATGGAAAAAAAATTTCAAAATTTTTTTGGTTGTACTGCACATGTGCACTAATACATAAAGCTTAAACCACTTAACCCACCCCCCACCGACACCCCCCAAAAACCTAAACCCCCCACCCCCCAAAAAACCTAAATTCACCCTCCCACCAAAAGCCTAACCCCCCCACCCCCCAAAAACCTAAACCCCCCCACCCCCACCCTCCCGAAAACCTAAAACTAAACCCTAAACATAAACCCGAAAAAAACCTAAACCCCCCAGCCCCCAAAAACCTAATCCCTCTCTTCCCCCCACACCCAAAAACCTAATCCTAATCCTAAACCTCCAAAAAAACTAACCATAAAAGCTAAACTAGACTCAAAAGGCTAATTTTAAGCATGTAATGCAATTGTAGTACATGTTATATTGCACATGTGCACTACTATAATAATAGTATTGAAAACAAGACGACACCATAAATCTTTTTTTATGTCATAAAAAATATGCTCGAATATACTTGAATGAAAGATACAAAAATTTGTGATCTTATGGTGCCATTTTTGTTTTAAAATGATAACGTATGGAGAAATGAGAAATGTTTGAAAAGTTATATATTTTTTTTCCAATTTTACCCCTCCTTCATTAAAAGTCCCCCTCCTTCATTAAAAGTCCCCCCCCCCCCCCCTCAGTTTTAGTGGTTTTTAGTTAGTTTTCTAGTTTTCTCATTTATATCTAGTTTTCTCATGATCCTCTCCCTATATATATCCTACACAAATGTAGGTTATGTGTAGACTAAATTACCTACATATATGTAGACTATGTGTAGGAAAAATATATTGTTTTTTTTATGTATATATAATACACATATGAATGTAAGAAACAGAAAATTTAAGAAATATGAACCTTAAATCCCAAAATTTAGTGATTTAGAGTTGTTCTTTTTGTTCTCGCAATAATTAGTGTTCTGTAATGATCCTTATCCTATATATATATATATATAGGGGATCGCTAGAATGAGAACCACCACGAGTTATGAGAACCACGAGAACCGCGCCCCGCGGGTGGCCGTCGGCGACGAAATTTTTTTTACACCTAGATCCGTATATTTTAGTGGGGGGTTTAAATTTTCGGTTCAAACGGCGCGCCCGAGGGGGTAGTTTTTTACGCCCAAAGTTTGGGTTTTTTTAATTTTTCTTTTTTTTACCAAACTTTGGGCGTAAAAAACTACCCCCTCGGGCGCGCCGTTTGAACCGAAAATTTAAACCCCCCACTAAAATATACGGATCTAGGTGTAAAAAAAATTTCGTCGCCGACGGCCACCCGCGGGGCGCGGTTCTCGTGGTTCTCATAACTCGTGGTGGTTCTCATTCTAGCGGCTCCCTATATATATATATAGGACAAAGATCCGTTAGGAACCACCTCTTATTGCGAGAACCGCGAGAACCAATGTGAACGCAACCAAAAATGCCTAAAAATAGCTAAAAATCACACAAATTTTTTTTTTTTTAATATTTTTTATAACAAAATCGCTACTTTTCGTAGCAAAAAAAAAAAAAAAAATTTTAATTTTTTTTTTTAAAAAAAAAAAAAAATTTTTTTTGGATTTTAAAAGTAGCAATTTTAACATAAAAAATATTAAAAAAATCAAAAAAACAATTTTAGATTTTTTTTTTATTTTTTTAGATTTTTTTTAGATTTTTTTAGGTTTTTTTGAGGTTTAGTTTTTAGCTTTTTAGCTGGGGGGGGGTTTAGGTTTTTGGGGGGAGGGGGGTTTAGGTTTTTGGGGTTGGGGGGGGGGGGGGGTTAGGTTTTTTTTTAGGTTTTTTGGGGGGTTTAGTTTTTAGCATTTAGCTTGGGGGGGGGGGGGGGTTAGCTTGGGGGGGGGGGGGGGTTAGGTTTTTTTAGGTTTTTTTAGCTATTTTAGGTTGTGTTCACATTGGTTCTCGCGGTTCTCGCAATAAAGGTGGTTCTCGCATGAACCTTACCCTATATATATATATATATATATATATATAGGGAGCCGCTAGAATAAGAACCACATCCAGTTATGAGAACCATGAGAACCAATCTCCACCAATCAGGTGTTGCCAACAAAAAGGGTATATCGGTCATTTACCCCAAATGTCTTATCCCCCTTCTCTCTCTTCAATTAATGCCCACATATTTTTTCTCTCCTCTTTTTTTATCTCCTTTAAATTATATCTCTCTCTTTCACTTTTCAAAATGCAGACATTTCTTCATTAAACTTTTTTTTAAAACTCTCTGATCATTATCTTCATCGGTGAGAGACACCCACACCGGCGCTCCCCATTTCTCCGGCGACATGAAACACCCCTGAAACCCTTGATCAAACACTCATGGGAGGAGCCGGAGCCTCACCGGCCTCCTTCTTGCTTCCCAGACAACATCAAACACCCCTGAAACCCTTGATTTTTCCGGCAATGGTGCGCGGCTGAGGCTCGAGGGGGTTTTCCGGCATGATGCAAAAACAAGGGCTGACGGTTCTCTCTCCTCTCTTCGAAGTGGTCACCGCCATCTCCGGCCTCCATCTCCTCCCGCCGCCCCCTTTTGCGACCGGTGTTTGGTGGTGGTTGCGTTGGGTTTGGTGGCGGACCCCTAGGCGATGGTAGTGGTTTCTGTCTTGATTTTGTTTGATGGGTGTTTGATTTCTTGTGGGTTTCTCTCTCCAAAAATGGTAGGTGTTGATTTATTGTGGGTCTCTCTCTCTCTAGAAATGGTGATTTCTTTGTGGGTGTTTTTGATGATGCTGGTTTTTTTGATTTATTTTGTTGATTTTGTTTAGTGGGTTTTGATTTATTATGTTCTAGAAACGGTGGGTGTTGATCTATACTGTTCTTGATTTTGTTTGTTGGGTGTTGATTTCTTATGGGTTTCTCTCTCTAGAAATTGTGTTTTCTTGTGGATGTTTTTTATGATGCTGGTTATTTTGAATCTGGGTTTGATGTTGAATCTGGGGTTGAATATGGGTTTGATGTTGAATATGGGTTTGATGTTGAATCTGGGTTTGAAAATGGGTTTGATGTTTGAATATGGGTTTGATGTTGAATCTGGGTTTCATGTTGAATATGGGTTTGATGTTGAATCTGGGTTTGAATATGGGTTTGATGTTTGAATATGGGTTTGATGTTGAATCTGGGTTTCATGTTGAAACTGGGTTTGAAATATGTTTGAATGATGTTCTTGTTTCCTTTTGAATGTTCAAATCGTTTGAATATGTTTGAATGATGTTCTTGTCCCTTTTGAATGTTCAAATCGTTTGAATGTTGAATCTGGGTTTGAAATATGTTTGAATGATGTTCTTGCCCCTTTTTGAATGTTTAAATCAGTTGATTATGGGCAGTGATGATGTAAAAAAAAAAACTGACAATGGCGCGGCAAGGACGGCGGAGGGTAGGTTTTTGAACCTGCAACCCCATTTTGCAGCCTCTGATTATCGGAGAATCTGAGCCAAAACTTCGTTTTTTTTTCTAGAATCCACTCGTTCTTTTGATTTTTGTTTGTTGGGTTTTTTTTTTTAATTCTAGGCGTCGATGATGATAACAATATATCTGAGACGCTTCACCGAGTTTGCGATTTCTGGGTGTGTTCGTTTTTGCGTAAAAAAGTTTTTGTAAAAAAAAATTAAACCGTAAACTTTTTTACGTCACCCGTAAACTTTTTAACGTAAAACATAAAAAGTTTTAGTTAAACGTAAAAACATAATTTTTTTTTACTAAAACGAAAAAAACGTTAACGTAAAAAACCGTTAACTTAAAAACCGTTAACGTAAAAAAATCGTTAACGTAAAAAACCGGCGCGTAAAAGTTAAAGGTTTTACGTAAAACGTAAAAGGTTTTACGTAAAACGTTAAAAGGTTTACGCAACATGTAAAAAGTTTTACGTTAGTCGTAAAACGTAAAAAGTTTTACGTAAACCGTAAAAAGTTTTACCTAAAACGTAAAACGTAAAAAGTGTTACGTAAAACGTGAAAAAATCGGCGCGTAAAACGTAAAAAGTGTTACGTAAAACGTAAAAAGTAAAAAGTGTTACGTGAAAAAATCGGCGCGTAAAACGTAAAAAGTGTTACGTAAAACGTAAAAAGTGTTAGGTAAAACGTAAAAAGTAAAAAGTTTTAACGTAAAACGTAAAAATTTTAACTTAAAACGTAAAAATTTTAACGTAAAACTTAAAATGTAAAAAGTCTAAAAAGGTTAACGTAAAACGTAAAAAAAAACGTTAACGTAAAAAACCGGCGCGTAAAACGTAAAAAACGTTAACGTAAAAAACCGGTGCGTAAAACCCCAAAAAACGTTGACGTAAAAAATCGGGACGTAAAACGCAAAAAACCGGCGCGTAAATCGTAAATAGCGTTAACGTAAAAAACCGGGACGTAAAACGCAAAACACCGGCGCGTAAAATGTAAATAACGTTAACGTAAAAAACCAGGGCGTAAAACGTAAAAACGACGCGTTGAAAAAACGACGCGTGAAAAAGCCGGGCGAAAAAATGGCGCGTAAAAAAACGAGGCGTGAAAAGGCCGGGCGTAAAAATCTTAAAAATTAAAAAAATTATAATAAAAATTTGATTTCAAAAAATTGTTTTACAAAAAAAATATGTTTGTAAATAAAAAATAATTAAGTCAAAAAACTAATTAATGAATAGGACAAAAAAAGTAATTTAAAATTAATATATATAAAAAGACAAAATAAAGTGATTTTACTTAAATACCCTTTTGAATTATAATATTAAAGACATAATAAGACAAAAAACTTTTAATATTAATATTAACTACTTTTAATCACATCCATCCATCTAGTTGATCTAAAGGTCAGAAAGTGGTTCCTATGGTTCTCATAACTAGAGGTGGTTTTCATTTTAGCGATCCTCTATATATATATATATATATATATATATATATATATATATATATATATATATATATATATATAGATAGAGAGAGAGCGAGAGAGAGAGAGAGTAGAGATCCTAAGAAAAACATATGCTAATTGAGAACCGTAAGAATGATTCCGGACCACACATTTTCTTTAAACCATTCTTTTTACTTCTAGTCGCACCTTTTAAGCGTTTTCTTTTTCTTCGGGATATATACATATGTGAATATATTGTCAGTTTTTAAATATACACGTGTATATTATGAAACATATATGTATATATCCAAAAAAGTCTGACAGAAAAGGTTATAGTTTTTTTCTAAAAGAAATTGATTTTTTGCCCTGTTTTTTGTTGCATTTTTTAAGAAAAATGTGTGGTTCAGAATTATTCACAATTACTCTAATGATTCTCACACGATCTAACTCTATATATACATATCTATAAAATCAAAATTTTGAAATAAACCTTTTTTTTTGTCATTGCACGAGATGGTATAAAAATAAACATCACAAGAAACGTGTGACCCCAGATATTTAATGACGATTATATATATTGAATGATTGGGAAGGCCTGATTTTTTTTTTATTTTTTTTTTTGGGATAAAGAAAACAAGTAAACAAACTAGCTAAAAGTGACATTTTTAATTATTATAATTCGTTTGTTCTATTTGGAAAAAGTTATCAATCATATATTACGACCACAACAAGTTACGAGATGTGATTTTGGGGTGTTGCTAAATACACTTTCATGTTTTTAATTTTACTGGTTGCACTCTCCCCTGAAGTTTGTAAATAAATACAATCAACCCTTGTATTTTCTAGTTTTTGAAAATTTGTATTAGGAAATATCCCTATTTTTTCTAGGGTTTATATTCTTGGCATAATTTGAATATTTAGATATACGTGTGAATACATAACGATTCTAATTGGTTGAGTGTTCTTGGTATGTATTCTAACTAAAAAATCAACTATATTCTTTTGATTTGGAAACCGTCTCTCTTCTGCAAAATTTCTCTAGCAAATTAAAGTTAAAGGTGTTCGTCATCTTTTTTTTTTCAAAAAGATGATTATCCATATGGATATTAATAATTCTCATGAATAGAATAATTACCAAAAAAATAATAATAATAATAAGGTATCGATGTAAGGATTGAATTTGGAGAACAATAAAAACAAAAGAATATAATCCACCCTATAAAAGCCTTCCGCACTTCACCCACAAACCAACAAAAACAAAAGCCATTCAAAGATCTTGTTAGAGCATTCATAACCGTTTGTGAAAAATGATAAGAGGAAGAAATTTAAGCAAAACAAAAGAATTCATACAAAACAATGGATCAACAAAAAAAGGAAAGCCGTAATCAGTCGAAAAAAAAACAATAATATATAAAAGGTAAAGGGTGGAATTTAAAAAATTATAAAAATGATATTTTTAAAAATGGAGGTATAAACAGTAAAAATGAAGGTGCATTTAGCCATCCCGTGATTTTGATGAGAAAAGTTGAAATATTTGAGACAAGTATGAAGTGGGGTAACCAGACATAGCGGTGTGCATGGGTCGGTTTTGACCAACAACCATAACCATAACCGCGATATCGGTTATTGAAAAACCATAACCATAACCGATCGGTTATGGTGGTTATGGTTATTCGGTTTTGATTGTTATAGCGGGTCAGTTATGGGTGGTTAACCATGTATTTAGCTTAGCTAAAAATAGATTAAATTTTTTTAACATGGAATAAATTGTTATTGCATATTTTTATATATTAGGATATGACATAGTATTAAAAAATACATATAATCTATAATATTAATACCAATTATTATTGAATATTCAAATAAAGTGATATGATACATTTCATAAATTCAAATAAACATTCAACCAAAACCACAAAATGATATGAAAAACCAACAAGTACTAAAAATCTTAAGTAAAAAACATCAAATATTAAAAATATGGTGAAAAGTCTTAAATCCTACAAAGATTTATTACATGTCGGTTCGGTTCGGTTATGGTGGGTATGGAAAAAATGATAACCATAACCGACCCGCTACATTCGGTTTTCAAAAAAACCATTAACCGACCCACCGGTTTTTTATTTGGTTTGGTTTTTTCGGTTCGGTTTTGTCGGTTAATTCGGTTATGGTTCGGTTAATTCGGTTTTTTGCACACCCCTAACCAGACATGATATTTTTTTTTATTATGAGATTTGATGATCTATCGATTTACCTAATTACCCGATATATCTCTGTTTACTTGATTATATACCCTAAATGATTTCCTTTTTTATTTTTTTAATTATGTCACAAACACACACATTGGAGAACACAAAAAAATTAGGGAAGGCGAACACTCTTAAAAATTATATTTAACATGTTAAAAATTATTCTTTTTTCTAATTTTTTTCGGCTCTTTTTCTTATAAATACATGTAGAAATATTTTTAATAAAAAAATAAAAACTAAAAATATAAAAAAAATGTTTAAAAAATATATATCTTATAAAATTAACTTAACATGTTAAAAATCACTTTAAATAAAAAATCAGCAGTTTTCCTTCTAAAAATGGGTAGAAACTAAAAAAAATAAATTTTTTTTTTTGCCTTTTTTTAACTGTTTCTTTTTTATATTTTTAGTTTTGAAAACGGTTTGGTTTAAGAGAAAACGGGTTTGTAGCTGGACAAGCAGCAAGAAAAGCAGAATCGAAGAAAGTTTATAAGCACGCTAAAGATTGTGTAGAGAACCAACATGTTTTTGTCCCTTTTGCATTTGACACATTTGGCTCCCTAGCGTCAGAAGCTATCCAATTCATGACCAGGGTCCAACAGGTCATCTACAACAATTGCTCAGCCTCAGGGGGACGGAGTTTTGTCTTTGATAGACTAGGGTTTGCAATTCAGAAAAGAGTGGCAGACCAGCTTGTTGCTTGTCTAATGTCTACCTTCTATTTTTATGTAACTTGTCAAGTATGATTGTAATTTATCCATCAAATGATAAAAAATATAAAAGAAGTTTTTGATTTTTTTTTTATTAAAAATGGTTCTACAAGTATTTATAAGGAGAAGCGCTGATTTAAAAAAAAAAATTAACATGTTAAGTTAAATTTTTAAAAGTGTTCCCTGTTTCCTCACTTTTTTAGTGTTCCCCAATGAACCTCACACTCTATATATACTCAATCGTCATTTAGTAAATAATTTATTCTTTTAATTTTTTTAATTTTGTCACACACACACACACATATATACATGGTTGTAAAAATCTTGACTAGTCTCCGATTAGTCGCCGATTAATCACTAATCGGAGGTTCATCGATTAATGACCGATTAATCGCTAGACGGTCAATGGCGGTCCTATTTTGGCCAAATTTTGGCCTGACGCCGGCCAAATTTCGACCAAACCTTATAAATTCCTTCCAGTTACTTAAAAATAAGTCAATGAGGGGTTAAAACATGTATATTTTAAAAAACTACATATAAATATGTGTGGGTGTATAGTATAACTAAAAATTATATATAAAAATCTCAATTCGATTAATTCCGACTAGTCCCTATTAATCCCGGTTAATTGCTAGTCGGTACCCCACCGCCCGACTAGCGATTCTTACAACACTGCATATATATATCTTATGGGGAATGATCCACTAAAAAGTGGTTTTTCCATAAGTAGCCTAAGAAGGATTGTGATGATGACATGTGGCACTCCTAATAAGTAGGAATGAAGGACATTTTGGTCCTTATAAATAGGAGTGAAAATGACTTGTGGCACATCTTTTGTTTTTTAAAAATACAACAAAACAAATCTAGTCCAAAAAATTCTAGTACAAAAAAATATAGCACCAAAAATGTAGTACAAAAAAATATAGCACAAATAGTACAAAAAATTATAGCACGAACAAATTCACCAAAAAAACGTAGTACAAAAAAATCCAGTACAAAAAATTGAGAAAAAAATTAAGCACAAAAATATAGTACAAAAATCCAGTACAAAAAAATGTTATACAACATAGAAATACAACACATTTTAGTGAGTTTTTTTAGTCTTCATATTTTATATAGCAATATGGTACCCAAACTAAAGATAAAAAGACGTTTGATTTTACGGTGAAATTTTTATGAAAAAATAATGTTTAAAAATGAGAGTGGAATATGCATGTGCCTTGCATATGGAGAGAGAAAGTCCATAAATAGAATTTTCCCAAGATACCCTTGCACTCATCCTTTCTCCTACACTTTCATCTTAACCATTGATTTGAAAAATGAATAATTAAGATTACTTCTTATCCTACGTAGGCAAAATAATTTTTTTATTTGATCTTACCCCTATATCTTATATTACACTTTTTCTTTTTCTTTATAATGACACTCAATCGTCATTTAGTACCCTGATATCCCTTTTTTTCGAAGATACATCCTTAATTAATGTCTTAATGTCTTGCAACTCTTACGATTGATATTAACAATTTGCCAAAAACTGCATATTGGTCTTTACGATTGGCATACACCTTGTTTATAATCTTTTGGTAACATCCGGATTGTAATTTATTAATAGTTACATGATAGATACATGACATGCTTTGTATCGGGTATACCCAACAAGTATTTTTAATAAACTAGAGTGTATACCTAAAATCAGTCGATCTAACTGATACCCTATGAATACCCAACGTATAATTACCCGATCCTCGATAGATACCCAACATATAATTACCCGATAGATACTCGACGGGTTTTGAGCCGACCATGGGGCAAACTTTTATAATCGCGTATGGGGCTGAGAGTACTCAAACCCGTTAGAAATCCATGCCATTGCCATCCCTATGTGTTATACCAAAAGTGTGAGTGCAAAGGGCCGACGGGAACATTGTGTGACAACTGGGGATTTTCAGGTTAACTTTATTAACACAACTCCGTTATCTTTAAGATTATCATACACATTCATTATTGCATTACACTTGATTAAGGTTAATTAAGTGTGTCAGATAGTACACGAACACCCACATAACGGAAATTTGGTGAATTATCCGAATTACCGAACCGCACACGAATCTGTCCCCGAACGTTGGTGATTGAGTGAAATAATAAGTTTGGAAGGGTTGAATGAATATATATTATGTGAAATTATATGATTTCCAGTGATTACACGCATTGTGTGTAAATTACCTGAATTGCATGCTTTTACGTGTAGTTGTTCGGTTTCATGTTTTTCTAACTCGTTGAAATTTTAGAAAAATGTAACTTTGGGGAATTCTTGTAATAAAAGTGTTTTTATTATAAAATGCCCTTGTTTTAGTAAAAATCCCAATTACAAAACCCATGCAACCCATTAGTTGATAAAAAAAATATAAATATAAACATAACCCAACCCAACCCTTTACCAAACCCCACGACCTAAACACGTCCCCCTCCCCCTCTCTGGGATTCATAAAACACATACACTCACATCCCACAAACCCTAGTTCAAATCCTTTATCCAATCTCTCAAGTCTTGGTGTCTTTGTGCAATCCGGCGTATTCCTAACGCAGCTAGTAAGTAGTCTACCTTCAATTTCATGTTTTCAAGTTTTAATTTGAAGTTTTTTACAAAACCCTGGTTTTTCAAAAAGAGTCAATTGGATCAAATATGAGTTGGTTGATGTTTATTGGTGATTGATTATGACATTGGTGTTTTTGATGCATGTATTACAACAATCAATTTTGGATTTTGATGAATCGTGTGAACTTTCCCAAAGAGGAAACTTTGATAATTTGGATTTATGTATATGACTGTGTAGGATGATTTGGATATGTTTGATGATTTGTTCATGCTAGTAGAGGTATATAAAGATTTTAGAAATCAATTTTATGATGAAAACTCAAAGGTGTATGATAATTTATGACTTAGTAAAACGGGAAACTTTGTTAAACTTGATTAATGAATCTAGACTTGTGGACTTGCATTAGGTTGTAGGATGTCACCATTAGTCTGTATGGATGATACATATGTTATATGATGCATGAAAGTTTCTAAATTGTGCTTGTTGTTCATAACTTGCCAAATGTGGAATCTTTAGGTACATTGCATGATGAAAACTTGAAACATTGACATTGCATGAACTTGTAGGAATGTTACTACAAAAAATCCTGACTTTTTTATAATAACCTACACCTACTGATTCCAAATAGGATCATTCTTGAGTCTACAGTCATTTACTTGATGTTAATATGATCCACAAAAAGTTTCATAATTTTTCATGGACCATAACTATGTTTTTGCAAATTTTTAGTGTTGATGTGTAAAGCTGAGTTTTTTTTAATCAAAAAATAGGGTTCATGACGAAGAATATAACTTGATCAATATGTGGAGTTAGGACCTTAAAATATTATAGTAGATACCCATAGGAGTTTATGAGACACACAAACTGGAATTTTGTCAATTGGATCAACGTATATATTTTTATAAATTTAATTGTAAACTGTCATCAGAAAATGGCATTTTTGACCTTTGTGTAGTGAGGGGTTTTTTTAAGAATTTTATATAAATATTCAAGACTCAAGAAAATTAAACAAACCCACATGGACTATTTGGCCAGTCTTATAAAATATTCATAATTTTTGTGCGTTGTTTAGTATTTTAAATAAAATGCATAAACTAACTCTTAAACTGAAGTTGTACTATATATGCTGAAACTTTTTGATAACATTAAAGTTTACTTCTCTTTGGGCATGCAAAGTGTATTTAGGAGGTGAAATCTAAATATATGTCATTATACATGTTATGTGATGTGTATTATAGTATTATATGCTTACATGAAAATGAATAAACCTGAAGTCACTTAATTGGTCACCAACGGGTCGTTGGGTTAACGTATTCTAAGTTAATCACGCATGTGAGTCTTTTCTAAAACATTAAAACAACGAGGTTGTTTGGGTTACTTGGGTTTTGTGAACCAACATGAACATATACTTATAAACATTACGTGTAATAGCTAGTGGTTAACTAGACATCAACTCTTTGGCTTTTACATACTCGGATTTTCTTCGCAAACTGCGAGTTCACTACTTTTTCTAAAAGCACGTGTCCCTGGTTTTGGACTACTTATATTCCTGGGAGGAATACTTTTACTTTAAATAACTTAATTTAATTTCATGTCTATTGTGGACTAAACAATCTATATCTTGAAAGTCCCTACTCTTATACCAATCAGTTTTCGAGTGGCAAGCAGGGTATTAGTTGATAGCGCTAGTAGGTTTGACAAACCTCACACCGTGTTGGGAGCTGGGAGTAAACTTGTGACTCTAACTTCTCATCAATGTTGATAGACATTTGTGAGTGCATAATGTCTATCACCTCCGTCAATCGTGCATCGTAGCAGAAATCTAAACAAGACAAGATTTTATATTGTTATATATAGGGGAAAGTCAAGTTAGTCGCAAGGTGGCATTACTGTAATTAATGAGACTTTCATTAAATGTCTTGCCTATAAATAGGAGCTTTAGGTTAAACTTTAAAACTTTTGCAATCTTAGAGCTTTGAAGATCCTAGAGAGAGAAACTAGTGATCAAGGTGATTCACGATGCTTGTATATTGTCATACGGTTAATAGAATCATCGGTTTATTACCTTCTTGTGTTCGGTCCACACACGTACACGGATTCCGCATGTCGTACGTCGTACGTGTTGTTCACAATCGTTTGGGAGTCAAATCCGATCCTACAACATTGATGTGGGGCACAAACTTAATCACTCAGTTTTCGGTACTTCATATTTAGTTGCTTAACAGTGGGTTAGCTACCTATGACATATCCTTATAACTTTTGTATTTTGATTTACTTTTGTTGAACTAAATTTGTGAACTCGCCAACTTTATGTTGATACACTTAAGCATGCTTTTGTAGGACGCTAAGTACGGCACGCTTAGGACATGCATTGGAGTCTCATGAATAAAAGTTTTAGATATTATCATTCACTTGCTTTTCTAAATTCCACATGAGTTTTTGGGCGCGTGTTTTGCGCAAGACATATTACTTTTACTTAACTTTAGCTTCCGCATTTACTTTGATAACCTATGGTTAAACTTTATTTTAAAATTTTAAAATCGGACTATTGTTTTCTAGCACTATTGTTTTCTAGCGCCTCGCGGTAAAACTCCACAGTGGAATTTGAGGGTGTGACATATCGCGCCCCTATACGACGTCGAGATGAAGCGGTTGGTTGCGTGAACCATTCCCCACTCCATGTTCTCTCGATCATACAACAATTTATGACTGTTGTCGATAGCGGACTTATGAATTTTCACAGTGGTTGAAAATTTCAAGGTCGGTTGTTTATCAATAAATAATAAAATAGATTCTTGGGTCGTGTAAAATAATAAAAAACTTCAAACACAATAAAATTACAAATAATTTCACTATAATATTAACACACATAGTAACATTCAAATAGTTAATCTAATCTACTAATCAATAATTTCGTTATTAATCTAGCAAATCTAGAAAAAAGTAAAAAAAAAAATGCCCGAATGGCTGACTTGACGATTCAGAAGAATGAACTTGTTTAGAAACTAGAATAGATTCGGGATGGGGGCAGTGGAACTTTTGATTTTGGATTTAGATTGTGAAGGGCCGGTCAGAGATCAGTTGGCATCCGACGACATTTTGACAAGCTGGCGACAGTTTGTGTGGATCTGCAGTTGGGTGACTGTTCAAATGCCACTAATGTTTTGAGTTGTTTTCAAATACCGCCAATTTGATTATTCTATTAGGTGTGCATAAAAAGTAAATTACAAAACTCGTCCTTTATGTATGTATGTATGTTATTGCAAATCATGTCCTTTGTCTTCAATAATTACATTAATCATACCTAATGTTTACAAATCCTAACATGTTATATCCTTTACCCTAAACCTAGTTAATTTTCTCATTTAATTGTAGTCACATGGGGCCCACGTGAGGGCATTAATATCTTTTAACTTACCCATCAGTTTCCTCCCATTTAAAACCCCAAATAACCCTAATCAACCCTCATTCAAAAAATATGCAGGTTAAAAGATTCTCATCAGATCTTATAAATCACAAAAACCCCTTAGACAAAACCTCTTAAAACTTCACACAATAATGGCACCCATAAACCTTCCACCACCAATCTTATTCTATTTCTGCTTATGTTTTTGTTTCTATTTCATTTGTTTACAACCCGACGTCATATCATCCGACATCGCCACCGACAGAGCCGCCCTGTTACGACTCAGTTCCGCCATCGCCGAAAACACACGCCGGTGGAATATTCCCGATCCGTCACCATGTAACTGGAACGGAGTGAAGTGTAACAACGTCACCAACCGTGTCACTGATCTCCGACTCCCCGGAGACGGACTCGCCGGATAAATTCCGTACTTCAGATACTCAATCTCGGTAACAACCGTCTCAGTGGTTCTATTCCTACAGACATCGATTCATGCTCTGATCTCCAGCAACATAATTTGCAAAACAATCAGTTTCTGGTGAGTTACTGGCGGCTCTGTTTCAGTTGTCTAATTTGAACAGATTAGATATCTCCGGCAACGGTTTTTCCGGCTAAATCTCATTGAGTTTCAACAGTTTAACAAGTTTGACACATCTTTTGTTGGAAAACAATCAATTCACTGGACAATTCACTGCATATTTTTGGAATAGGGGTTTATTAGGGTTATTTGGGGTTTTAAATGGGGGAAACGGATGGATAGGTTAAAAGACATTAATGCCCTCATGTGGGCCTCACATGACTACAATTAACTGAGAAAATTAACTGGGTTTTGGGTAAAGGATATAACATGTTAGGATTTGTAAACATTAGGTATGATTAATGTAATTATTGAAGACAAAGGACATGATTTGCAATAACATACATACATAAAGGACAAGTTTTGTAATTTACTCGTGCATAAATGACTAATTTGCTTAGGTTAAATGGGCTTATTAAGTTAATAGTTAAATGAGCTTAATAGAATGATAGTAAATTGTTTGGTTTGGGCTTGGATTAACAAAAGTAATGTTCTAAAAAGACTTTGAATTGTCCAAGTTAATTATTTTATATTTGTTAATTAGTTTATAGTAAGTTTTTACTTATAAAATTTTTAATTAATTTTTCAACAGGGTTGGTGTCACTATTCATAGAGGTTGATCGAGACTATATCGTACATATACTGTTAAAAAGGTAAATCATGTGGTGCAAATGCACCCTATTCAAACATTATGGGTACGCCTATGACCGTTAGGGTGTTTTGACCATTGGTAAACGATAAAAAAGTTATTTTTAGTTAAGCAAAATGCGGCCAATATGAAAGATTTTAAAATCATGACTATCAACGTCAACTATCTTACGTAAACCAACCTTAAAATGGTCTATATTGTTGAAGAAACAAATTTCACAAAAAGATGGTCTTTAGTATTGTTTTTATTTTATTTTGTTATGTAATGCTTTTTTATTATATAGCTAGTAAATGGTTTAAAACTAATAATAAAATATCAAAAACTTGTATTAATGTTGAACGATGGGTATAACATACGTTGAAGGATGTTGTAACATCTTGAAATGCAAACTATGAAAGTTTGGAGGTTGGAAAAACACCAAATAACGAGTTATGAAAAGTGTTAATTGAGAAACGCGACACTACAACATAACCGGAAGCGAAATAAAAAAGACAGTTTGACAAGAATGAGCCCAAATTTTCAACAAGCATATATCAGGCTAGCAAATATGAAAAAAGTTGAGTACCAGATTGTTATCCTTTCATAACGGTTCGTTATGGGTGTGACAAACCATCATTATTTTGTAACAGTCTGTTACCTACACAGAAGAAAAATCGCATAAATCTGATACGTGGAAGCATGACGTGGATTGTTGACGGTCCGTCACCAATGCATAACAAAGGCTTACTGCAACATATAGAGGACTTAAGATCCGCATTCAGTAAGTTTCCAACGGGTTGAACACTTGCGTTTGAAGTTGTATTCTAGTGAGTAATTTTAAGTAGAGTGTTTTGAGTTCAGGTTATTTCGAGGCAAACATTTGAATGAGATGTCATACGTAGCAAAGCTCCAGAAGCACTACAAGTACACTAACCCATAATTAGCCCTAAATGCCTTGTGTAATGATGTATTGTGTTTTAAATTTGGAATTAGGGGATATTTCCGTGTGAGTTATGTTGGAAGTAGGATGTAGTGTGTAACATCGGAAAAAAATGGATTTGGTAAATAAACAAAATTAACTGGGATGAGCGGGTAAAATACCGTTAGTGGTAAAAGTTAACCCGATAAACATTTGGATTTAAATAAATAAACTAAATGATTAAATAAAAGATGAATAAACGTTTTTATAAGATAAAGTTATGAAGGGCCTGGGCTATCAGGATTTAATTGTATGTAGCGCTTCACATTTCTGTTCTTTCCTGATTTAGAAAATTGTATTCGTATTTCTGTTTTTAGAAACTTGTAATCGTATCGTATGCATATTTCTTTTCCAATCTTGTAATCCGAGACTTTGATCATAATGGAATTCACTTTTATACTTATACATGTTACATACTTGTGTTATACGCAATCAATCATCGAATACATGATTATATGCAAAACCGAGACTCAAAAAACTTAGAAATATCAATCATACACGCATTACACTCATACACTACTTTGCTACACCTTGAATACCTAAAACAAATTAAAATACAAGTTTACAACATAAAATAACGTAATTACAAAGTACAAGGGCCAAAACTGTAACAAAATAAAACTTTGTCAGACTGCACTCCCAAGCGCCACGTGGGAGAAACCCATGCATCTCCCGCGACGCTCCTGGGAGGTCGATCCGCAGCCAGCCATTACCAGCCTTCGGGTTGGTGCATTTTTCCACCTCTTTTCACCCCAATCACCTTCCAACCTTCTTTAAACTTAAACCCTAATCCCCCACTATAAATATACCCCTCCCACACCTTCCTAACACCTTTACACACTCTATAAATCACTCCAAACACCCAAAAACTCTCAAGAAATCCTATTTTGGGCAAACAAACTTCAAGTGTTCTAACTGAGTTTATACTCACTTTTCTTCACATTTCTTCTTCATTTCTTCTTCCAAACTACTTGGACAACCTCTACGAAGGTTTTCACAAGTTTTCCATGGCAAACTAAGGTGGAACGTCACCACATTTGAGGTCCAAAGTTGTACAAAAATTCTGTTTTGATGAAAACTTTACTTACACATTCTTTAGACATGTTTAACTTATACAATCTTGCACCAACCTTGCTTATAACCAAACAATTGGTTATGGAGCTTGAATATGGTTGATTGTTATAAGTTTAGAGGTTCAAACACCTTCTACACTTTCTGTTTTGGCAATGTTTCAAACAACCTACAAGTGTTGAGACCATCCCAGCTCATTATCTTCAATATGGTGAGAGTTGTGTTTTGATGAATCCGTGAACGATGGAAGCTTTGGCTCTCCAACTTTGTTCCACTAAGTCTCAAACAATTTCCATCAAAGGGACAAGGCTACATCACGTCCCCAAACACTTTCCATGTTTGGGATGCACACATCTAGCTAGCTTACTTGGTTGTTTGTAGATTTAGTGGGTTTAAGTTCTTATTAATTTCATATTCATGACCAACCGAAATCATCAACAAAGTTGATGATTTTGTGCTTTGGTAAATCATATAATGAGGTTAAATGGATGTAATTCATCCTACCTCCTTGCATGACCATTCTCATGGTACCTTGATTTACATTCGTAATACGCTAACTTTTAAATTCCTAATCCAATCTGTTAAACAAAAACAAAAACTCACACACCTTTGTTTCCCTCTTAGGGTAACTTCGGTGTTCCACAAACTCAAGACTCGTCAAACTCACTACGTGGATTTACTTCGCAAACCGTGAGCATACATGACCCACTTTCCGTTTTTACACTTTTGGGTGCAATATATACATCATATTAAAACTCACACAAACACATATACGTAAATACTTTATTCATACAATCGAATCTAATATACATGCTTTATACGTTTATAATCTAGAAATACATGCATGCTAGAAAGCCATTCTTGCACAATACTTTGTCATTAACTTCGTACAAGCCTCTCTTAACATGTATAGCGCTATAGGAGTAGCACACCGCCCGTATTCTTGTGGTCATGTTAAGAAATACAAAAACGGTCTTATCATTGCGACGACAAGATTATGCTAGTGGAATATTTGGGTTGACAAGTAGGTGATGCAAGCTAATTTATGTTATGCCTTAGTATACGTTATTGCCATGTGGATTTAGTAATATTCTTTTTATATATATGCTAGTACACAAAACTTGTATGCTCACCAATGCTTTTGTGTTGACATGTTACTTTAATATATATTGCAGGAGCTTGATGTTGATGCGTTGAAAAATAAATCTAGTAGGATGGACTAGAGACGCACTTATTTAACATTATGTTCTTGTTGTTTAAATTGTTATGTTCTAATTGTTGTAATTTCCCTTGAAACAATGTATTTATTTTAGTATGAAATGAAAGTCATTACTTTAAATACTTATCACCAATAGTCGTTATGAAGCCTCTTGCAATCTCATTTTCGTCTCACTCCGATATTTCTGCCATCAGTTAGGGTGTGACAATCTAAGCCGAGTTGTAATGCCCCGACCTTGGTAAAATGAATTATTATATTCATTTGATAAGTGACATGAAGTATACAACTATGCATATCTAATCTAGTTATTATACTTGTTTATTTAAAAGATAACGAGTTGTAATATGAAAATAGATAATAAAACATGGAGGGGCAAAATGACACACTCTTGAAAGTTGAAAATGCTAAAGGATGAGAAAATAAAAAACACACACACATACTTGTGTGTGTGTGTGTCGTGCATAGAGAGAAATAAAGAAAGAGGGAAGACCTCCCCAAAAATATCAAGAAATGCCAAATTAAAGAAGGATTCAATACTAAAATTATGCATGATCTCAAATTTGTGATCATCTAAGCTTTCCAAGCATAAGGTATGTTGTAAAACTTGATTTGATGAACTTCATATGAAGAGGAACTTGAATATTGTTGTTAGTATGATGAAATTGATAATGAAAGTATGTGTAGGATCATCATACTTGTTAGTATATTTGAAATACTTGAATAATTTAGAGGTTTAAGTATATGTTCATACATGACATGAAATGGGATTTGTATGATATGATGAAATTGATGTTATATTGATGTTGAAATGTGATTAAAATCATCATGTATACAAGAATGTGTGAGGTACTTGACTAAATTAGATGTTTGGATGAATTCCATATATATGATTAAATGGGTTTTTACATAGTGATCAAAATCCTAAAATTCTTGTTTGATAGTTTAATGAGTTAGTTTATGATAATTGAAACTTTATGTTAACTCGATGTTAAATGTATGAACTTGTAGAATTGAAAGAAACATGATGATCTTGTATGGTAAAGTTAACTAATATGTAATCCTAAAAATGATGCCCACTAAGTGTTTGATAATATGCCTAAATCAGTTTTATGAACTTGTTAGTGCATTTATATATGTTAATTGGAAACTGATCTATAATAGAATTAAATAAGAAATGTGGTATAAAAGTCGATAAGGTGTGATGGTCATGATGTAGGATGACTAATCTAACTATTTTGTGTATGTTATATGATAGTTTAACTTTTGACAAGCTAGGTGGGAGCTTGGAATGGAATGGGTCAAGCGGGTCAAAGACGCGAGAAAGCATGATCAGATGAAAGGTAAGTAAAACTTATACCTCATATAATAGAATCACTATTTAAGAAATGTGAAGTAGTTGTAAATAAACAATGACTTGTTAAAGTCGAGACCCATGGTGTAGACCAAATGGGTCAAAATGGGTAAGATTATGCTAAATCACATTTTGGCGATCAAATAAAGAATTTTAGAATTAGGACCATATGGGGTACACCATAACGGGTCAAACGAGCAAAATGATGACTAATCACACTAGGTGATTAACCTAAAGGAATTTGGAAATGGGACCCTATAGTGTAAACCATAACAGGTCAAACGGTAAATAACCATGTTTTGGTGATAAACCAATGAACTTTATAAAATAAGACCTCTTGGCATGAACCAAAATGGGTCGAACAAGTAAAAATGAATTTTTGGTGGTAAACCAAGGAACGTTCAAAATAAGACTTTTTGGCGCAAACCAAAATGGGTCAAACAAGTAAAAAATAATTTTTGGTGGTAAACCAATGAACTTTCAAAATAAGACCTTCTTGCGTGAACCAAAATGGGTCGAACGAGTAAAAATGAATCTTTGGTAGTAGACCAATGAATATTTTAAATAGATCCTTATAACTGGTCAAATGAGTAAGATGCTAAGTATGCACCTTCTTGGCAACAAACATTACATAGTTAGTTGAATCGCTAAAGCGGTAAGCTATGAACGGGTTAAATGGACAAACGGGACCATTTGAATATGATATTTAATGCTTTGTTCTCAAGTCTCATGCTTACAGGTAAGCATAATGTATAGGCATGCATTGCCAAGAATTAGAAAGTAAAAATCGAAAGGTATCGATAACGGGTCAATGCTTTGATCGCACCAGGTATGTGCAATGAGTCAAACTCTTGATGAGGGCTTATGGTCCGAATAGAGTTGGTTGAGTCAAGGGTGGATACTAGACCACCTCAAGTGATGTATGTTTAATATTTGGGTAAAACGACTATTAGAGCCGAGGACATGTCCTTGACACGAAAATATGACTAAATGAGTTTTATAACACTAACGGATTGGAAATCCTTATGCTCTTAGGGACATAACAAATTTAGATAGGATAACGGGTTAAAAGTGTCCGCTGGTTTTAATCTAAACCTTTAAAAGTTCTCTGGTTGTGAAAAGGACTAAATTGACTAAAATGCCTCCAGGGGATGAATCGAGCAAACTACCCCTAAGGGTAAATTAAAAATGAGTCCTATAATTGGGTTGATCTTGTTGGTAACATAAAAGTGGGAGGCGTAAGTTTTTTTGGCTTAATGTCTCCTAACAGGTCGTTTTTGGTAAAATGTCATACCAGAGGGTAAAATTGGAATATACAGGTTTTCCTAGAATAACCCACCACAAATGAAGTTGTGGTGGAGGATATAATGAAAATATTAATGTGAAAGTAGGAGGTATGAAGTAGATTGCGAAATGCCTCCTAACGGGTCGGTTTGGGTGATTATGTTCAAACCGAAAGAATGATTAAAAGACTAAGGATCTAGGTTCAGGTCATGGGTTTGAACCTATAGTTATGGGGGAAAGTCCTAATCATGATAAACTTGAAGTTGGGTCAAGTTCGGTGTAAAAATTGTGAAAATTGGACAAGATTCCGTGCAGGGGTAAAAACTGCCAGCTCAAAACTTTCTAGAAAAGGCTTCCCTCACATCGCGCGAGGGATTAAAGGGTTGCCTGTCGTGTGATGTGAGGGTACCCTGTTTCAGCAAAAAAATGTTTCTTTTTTCATTTTAACCTGTGTTGACCGTTTAACTTAAACACTAATTGTTTTAGTGTTTATGATAGGGTTTTTCTAGACTAGAGCTGGACGAATGGGCGACCAAGCACATGAGGGATCAAACACTATTAAACCAATTTCTATCTTTTGAGATGACCCAGGGGATGGCCGAAGTATTATCATGCGTATTGAAGTTTTCAAACCTAAAAACTTGACTATTGTAAAATACAAATCAAGTGTAATTGTTTTGGTAAAAAATTACCTAAGTAATTAAGTGATCAAATTAGTTAAGTGAGGTAGTTTGCTAGAAGTATTCATGAAAAATATGTTGGTTAAGTTGTTAACAAAAACAGTTTTCAGGATATAGCTCAGTATCGAGCTAGATCTACAATCAAACAATGATAAAAAAAGGTAAAGGATGACACGAGATGTACGAGGAAAGCCCTTGATCAATCTAGATCACCGGCATAAAACCTCAGGAGCTGACAATCACAGCTGCCTTGTTCTTCTTATTGCTTTGAATATCAGGATACAATGCAGGATATGATACAGATCGACTAAGTGTTACAATGAGTATCGAATACAAGTGTTAGTGTTTGTGAGTGATTTCAGCTAGTAGAGAGTGAGAGTGTGCAAAAAATTGCGTGTCCTCTATTTGATCCGATCAATCCTATTTATAGTAAAACGAAATTAACAAACTAGCCTATAAAACTGGGATACGGCGAATATTCCCTTTGTGAACGTTGTAGTCCACTTCTTCCGGCTTCAACATCCCCATTTCAACTGATTAGCCCGAGTCTTTGGAAGAATAGGTCCACTTGAACGTTATAAACCTGCCTTGTTAATCTGCACGTGAGCTAATTAGTTATTATCAGGATACCGTGTCAGGATGTTACCAATATCCTGATCCGGTATCCTGATCGCAATTTAAAGTAATAAAGCCAGAATATTATTCAGGATATATGAGCAGAAAACCACCCATAACAATTGTCCCCAAAATATATCTGTTGGTATACCAATTCCAACGGATATATTTTATACCTTATCTCTTAGATCGAGGTAATTGAATTGAAGTGACGGTTGAAATGACATTGTGCAACTTCCAATGCGGTATTTACTCATCACCCCCTACATTTGCCTATATTTATCCAAGCCATTGACGTCATAATCATCTTATTCCAGGCTCATTTTAGGTACTTTCTTTTCCTTCCATCTCTGTTTTTCTTCTATTTCTTAGTTGAAATCCTCCATGGCCTCACGAACAAGATCACGCACAAACGAATTAACCCCTTCCCTTGAAAGCCAAAATCTTCTCAAAGAACCCAAAAAAGAGGTTTGCACCTTTAACAATGCCGACATTGCTGCTTTAAAAGATTCCGGTGCCTTCCCTACCGGGGCGATCGTCCGTCCTTTCGACCGAGAGGTCCGATCGGACATAGCTTCAAATGTATGGGTGTGTTTCCTAGCTTATCATTTATTTTTGGGACTCCGATATCCTTTTTCAGCCTTTATCTCCCATTTCTTTGAGCTCACTGGCCTTAGTTACGCCCAGACCATGCCTATGGTTTGGCGAGTCTTAGTGGTGTTAGACCAAATCAAATCTCGTCATGTTCCCGATCTTTGTGTCGAGGATCTCCCTATCGCATACCGTCTTCGTTCTCACGGCAACAACCGTTTTCTCCTTTTTTCCACTTCCAAGAAACCCCTTATTCTCAAAGCCACAAAGAACGAAGATCAGTGGCAACGAAAGTTCTTTTTCGTAAAAAGGGATTCCATTGCTAAGGGTTTTGACCTGCCAGTGAAATGGTTGACTTCCGGTAGGATTTAGGGTTTTAGGAATATCCCCAAATATATCTTAAAACTATATCCTGAACTGATATCTTCACTTCTCATGCAACAAACTTCAAGGAACTAGCCCCTCCGAGTGCAGAACCATAGTTCAGGATCAAGAATATCTATCGGCTTCCTAAGAGCGAGAGAACCTTTTCCCTGTCCCTCATAAGTTCAAGTCAAAGATCAAGCTCTGAAATGTCTGGTAAGTATATTTACAGATATTAGATTAATTATAGTATATAAGTATTAAAAGTTAAGTATTTCTCCCTTTTTTGTAGTGCCAGTTGTCAATCTTGAAGGCTTCCAGCTTGATGAGTTGGACAGTTACTCCGGCCTTATGCAAGTCAAGCAAGAAACTAACCCTAAGCCAGCAGTCACGTCAAAGCCCACCAGTTCAAAAACCGCTACTGCTCCTAAGCCTTCCACAGCATCTAAGTCTCGAGGTCCTAGCTCTCGCAAGAGGAAGGAAGCAGATTCTCCAGCTACATCCGATGTGTTTCCATTTGAGAATCACGGGTTTACAGAGTCCAACAAATTCATGACCGACTTCCTTTATCAGGTTAGTATCGTCATTCTATATCCTGCACACATATACTGAATACACATACCCATATATTGATACATGTTCCTTTGAATGCAGGGTCTGGAACGCCTAGTGTTCCTCTATGAGGACGCATGTGTTTTGAACAAGATGCTAGAGAGCAAGCTGAAGAAGGAAGAGGCCACTGTAGCAGACCAAGCAGCCATTGCCGCCGCCAAGTCACAGCACTATGAGGACAAATACAAGGCGATGGTCCAAGAACATCAGGCTGCTCTTCAAAAGGTAGCTCAAGAAGCCCAGGCCAAATATGATGCAGCCCAGGTTCAGCATGAACAGGAAATGGCTTCTTATCGAGAAAGCCTTAAGGGTTCCGTCGTCATCTCTCTTCTCCAAGCCCGATTGAAAATGGCGTATGAGGCCAGGGCTACGGGCTTTGAATGCCCTTCATGGAATGTGGAAGCTTGAGAGGCAAAATTGAGAGATCTCGGCGGCGATCCTGTGAAGCCTGCGGTTGAGGATCCTACCAAGGTGGCCGATGCAGATGCTGTAAAGGATGCTGGGAAGGATGCCGGGAAGGATGCTGGACCGGATGCTGGCGAGGACATGCTTGAAGAGGGTGTTGCCCCTTGAAAGCAGCGAAGTGGGCGATGATGGATATTGTTGCCGAGGCCAGAGCCCACTTTTTAAATTTGGTAGTTTGTGGTTGTTGAACAATTTTAATTTCCTGTCTGTCAAACAATTTACTTTCCTGCACTAAGACAATATGATGGCTAAAGGTGGATGGGTCCTGAGTTTCAGGACAAAGCCCTTGGTCATCAATTAGTATGGTTTATTTTGAACATTCTAACAATTGAAGGTGGAGGTATCTTGGGTTTCAAGACGAAGCCTTCAATTGTTAAGTAAATATGGTTAAAAACTAATTGTGCTTTTGGTGGATGGGTCTCGGTTTGAGATGAAACCAAAAGCACAATCTTTTGCTATGTTAATAATATAACCTTTCATGACCTTATCTATTATTGTCCATTTTCTGCAATTTTTGTTATATGTTGTTTCATTTGAATACCATTTCAAATTTCCAATCTTAGTGTAATATTTCAAACAGTCTAACCAAATATCCCGAAAATATATCCTGAGAATATATCTTGATCAGGATACTCATAAATCTTCCAACCAGATTTTTGTCGAATAAAATTTCAAAAACTTAGACAGTTTAGATAAGGCTTCTAAAAGAATGAAAAGGAGAGATCATACCAGATATGGAATATATCTCAAATCTTAACCTTCAGTTCTTTCGCAACCATTCCATCGAAAATGTCCCCAGTCTGGGATGATTAGTGAAGTAGGCCCAAGCTCGATCATTTGAGCTTCTAACAATGCCTTAGTGGGAATGTCCCCTGTGCATAATGTCTTTGAATACTTAGAAATTTTCTGGACATCAATTGCAACTGATTGTATAACTTTCGTGTTACAGGGGATAAACCCTAAAATATCCTGGAGATAGATCCTTAATATTCCGGGGATAAACCCTTAGGTATTCTGGGGTAAATCCCAAATTTTCGTGCGCTACAGGCGGGAGTGTATAAACTCCAAGACTTAGAAAGGTGAAAACCTTTAAACCTTAGAGAGTATGAAAATACCCTTTCATGAGAGGGGGTGATCAATCCTCATATACCTTTAGAATCCAGGATATAACCAATAATAACGAAATTGTCAGCCAGTTTTACATGGACTGGTCCCGCTATATTGAACTATCCCTGGATAACTTGTGCTCCAGGCAGGGTGTTTAAACCCAATTCGAGAGAAAGGTGAGTACCTTTAAACCTATGAAGGGATCAGGATCCCTTAAACGTGAGAGATGGGGCCAATCCTTTAATCTTTCGAATTATCCTGAGTGTATATCCTGGAGCTATATCCTGAAGCATATTCAGCAAAACAGCCTTAAACTAAGGTGGGTGTTAGCTTGGCTAACGCCCCTCCGATGCCTAAGTCAGTATTAGGTTCGTTAGGATAAAATGAAACTAAACTTAAAAAGAGACATAATTCATACCATCCTGAGTTAGAAATTAAATTCTAAACTCACTTAAAATAGGCTTTGAGGTGTATAGCATTCCAGGATCTTGGCAATATATCCCCCTCCATATTCTTAAGTCTGTATGCTCCTTTCCCGGATTTTGATTCAATCTCATAAGGTCCTTCCCACTTTGGAGCTAATTTTCCATCAGCAGGATTAGTAGTATTTTGAAAAGCCTTCCTTAATACCCAATCTCCAACTTGAAACCTTCTAGTCCTTAGATTCTTGTTATATGCTCTGGATATCCTCTGTTGGTATGATGCCATTCTCAACTTTTCCGCATCCCTTATGTAACACCTCGTAAAATCGTGTCCAATGGTGTGGTGACACGTGTAATGAACCCTAATAAAGTCAAACGTTGACTATGAGGGACTAATTTCATCAAAATCGAAAACCTTGTTTATAGAAGGACTGAAAGTGTCAACATGCCTAAACTAGGCCTCTGAGTGACCTTATGCGATGTCCGTATTCACAAACGAGCCACTTGTTGGACGAGAGGAGCCGTTTGCGTAATTATGTGAAAGTATGCGCGTGGAAGGGTTAAAAGTGTCAACATGTTAATTCTTACCTCTGAGTGACCTTTTAACGAACCGAGAGCTTCATTGTGTTTTCATCGTATACTCGGGAATGCCTAATATTGGCTATGCAAGGCTTTTATGCCAACAAATGAAGTTACGCGCAAGTTTGCAAGTTAGAGGGGTTAAAAGCGTCAACATGTTTAATTATATCTCTGAGTGACCTTTTAACAAACCTGAAGCTTTGTAACGGTAAATTATGCTCACTAGAATGTGTGATAAAAATTTCATAAAGTTTCGTTATCGTAAGAGAAAGTTATGATCAAATTCGTATACGAGGGGTTAAAAGCGTCTACGATAGAATTTAAGGTTTTCCGGGTGATCGCAGAATTTACCAAGGACTTAACGATGTTGGGTTATGTCTTAAGGCCCTTAAAAGTCAGGTTAGAGGGCCCAAAGTGCAAGAAATAAAGGTAAAATCAAGTTTGGAAGTCCAGGGGCCAAAACTGTCAACATTGGAAAGTTTTGTCCTCTGGCGAAGGCTTGCGCACCTCAAGCCCCAGAGCCTTACGGTGCGCAAGAATGCTTGCGCACCTCAAGCCCCAGAACCTTACGGTGCGCAAGGCCTGCATCTGGGCAAATTTTTGACCGCTGCCTGTTAAAACGGTTACACCGCCTCATTTAAGTGGTATTCGAAAATCAGGGACTCTCTAGGTAGTTTTTAGCATCTTAGGTACACCTGGGATGATCTTACAACACCTATAGACTATTTTGGCAAGATCTAAAGCTTTTGGGTTCACTATATAAGAAAGCTTAGTTCATGTGTTCTTGACACACATTTGCAACATATCACTTGTGGACTTGTTCTGGAGCTTCCATCAATAAGGAGAAGACTTTGAAGTGTAGAAAAGTTTGCTAGGACCTTAAGTAAGCTTCTAATTGCTTGTTTAGTTGTTTAATTTAGCTTAATTATCCTAAAGTCAAACTTATCATAAAATTAGTTTGACTTTCGTTTTAATTACATGTGGCTTAACCACTGATCAAATTGAAAGTGGTTATAAGACCACGTTAGTGTAGGTGATTAACCCTTTAAAGGGCACCTCCTAATTATCTCGTTTGACTGGTCAATTGTAGGGTCAAAGTAGTTTGATAAAAAGTCAAACTGGACAGAAATTACAAAATTAATTCTAACTAATAAACCAGAGGTTCTAAATTATATTTTAACATTCTAATGACTTGGTAATTAGTATTAGAACATGTTTGACCAGGTCTAACCCGACAATTATCAGTCTAAGGTCAGTTTATTACCGAAAGTCGCAAAAGCTTGACTTTTGCTTTGACTTTTAGTTCTGATCTGTTAAAGCTTAAATCTCCCATGTTTTAAGCTTCCATTAGGACCATATCATTCAGTAGCATAACTCCCTGAAGTTATATTGCTTGGTCCTTAATGGTTCGAATTATATGCTCATGATTGTTAATGTGCTTATAAATGTCGTAAATGCCCTTTTGACATACAAATGAGATTTTTAGAAATATGAGAGGAAAAAACCTTTGCTACTGATATTTAGACTTGTCCTAAAAATTTGACATCAGTTCTTGGTCCCAAATAGGAGTTATGCTCGATATCGTAATTAGAAGCTTTAATTTAAGTAAATTGCGAAATCTTGCATAAGGCATGTTTAAACTTGGATTTTGACCCAAAACTCATTACCTACTGTTAAGATATTAATTTTAGAGATTTTTGGAATTTAGGATCAGATTATAAACTGATCATATCATAGAGTTCTTGTATTATTCGGTAAATGACGATAATACCTTTTTTATGCATAAAATAAGATTTAAAAAGGATTTGAATGTCAAACCTTTTCCTACTGATTTCATATATTAAATAAATTATTTTGAACACTCAAAACTAATCAAAATCTCAGATTTCCATAAAACCCCTTAATTATCGTCAATTAGCGATTTTTACGCCATTTAGGTGCATAGTATGGTTTTAAACCATAATTAACACCTAAGACTTGTTATCTACTGAATTTCTAAATAAATTTTAATATTATTACAGTAGGTAAAAGTCGTGAACTCAGACTTCCAAAAATGTCCGTAAAAGCATATGTGAAATGACCAAAATACCCTTTCAGGGCATAGTTTGGCCATAAATGGTAAAGCTCACATATGTATGATATCTTACTGATGTAATGAGATAAATTAAATATTTTTACTAATTAGAAAGGACCAGAACTTCAGTTTGTTATAAAATCTCTTTCATAAGTATTAAAATTACCAAAATGCCCTTACGGGACTTAAAATGGTTTTAAATACTTTTTGGGCATATATGTTAACATCCTACTGATGTATTAACATATTTTAAGCATAATAACAATTAAGACTTGTATAAAGTTCATTTGGTTACCCGTTACGCATTTATGCGTTCGGATCGGTTTATGTGACCAGTTTACATATAATAGCCGAAACGGGTTTAACCTTATCATTAAATCCTCAAAATCCAGAATGTGTTTAGTTTACCCATATTATACAAGTATCCAAACTTGTCGGGACTAAATCACATTCTATTCCGGTCAACGCTTAATCTAGCGTATCGTACCGCTTTAGATACTTTAAACTAGTCGGTCTAAGTCTACGACTTAAACAAGACCATTAGCATTCTGAATTGGTTATATATTACCATCACTCCAGACTAGAGCCACCTGGTAAAAGCTACCTGCATTTAGATAGATTGGATACGACTGAGTTATTATGCTGTGAATCAAGTATTAGCTCAGGTAAATACTTTTAACTTATTTTCCCTATACGGGCTTGGGATACGGTATCATAAAATACCTCTTGGTAGAGTATGAGATCATTTAGTCGGATTGTGATTTAATAAATCCGCATAACCCGTTTTAATCTGTATTGTTTGATAACATAAACATTGGGGGTTAACGACCGTGTCCTGGATATCCTTGGCTCATTAAAAATGGCCACGACCTATGCACGGGGTGTAGGCATGCACCCGACAGATGCAAATGCTAAAATATAAATAACCCACATGTTGGTTAATCATGACCGGCTTCCAAACCGGCCCCATATGTATGACAAACATGTGAAACAGTATACACGATTTTATTAAAGATTGTCCCAAGTTATAAATGGTTTGTGCCTTGTGCACTTAAATCAATTTTCATAAACTCTTTTCAAATGAGTCGGTTAAATTGTATTTACCAGTGAAAACTGACGTATTTTCAAAAGGCTAAGTGGCAGGTACCACTCGTAATAGGCTGGGAGTTGCTCGGTGTCGAAAAAGAGGATCTTGCAAATCCTTAAAGATGCCATAAAGTCTGCTAAGCTTCATTTTATACATTCTGTAATGATCCTCCTGTGGATTTAATATTACAGACTCGTCTATAAGAAATACTTTGATATTTTCAGACATTGAGTTTGTAATAATATTTTATATTCCAAGACTTCCGCTGTGTTATTCTGTGTGTGATTGACCATGATGATATCAACTACGTCACGATACTCCCCACCGGGCCCACCGGTGATATGTGGAAATATCGGGGTGTGACAGGTTGGTATCAGAGCCAACATTGAGTGAATTAAACACTAGTCTTTTGTGTTTAATCTCAATGACACAATAGCATATTCTTTAGACCTTTTGAGTCTAGACTTAACATAGGAATGCTCTCATCCCTATTAAGTAAACATTGTTTTCGATTTTATGTATTTTAAATACGTCGCCAAGCAAGGAAGCCGTTGATAGAGATTCTCCTCATCTGAAGCCAATGAATGCCAAGCTTCATACAACGGCTAGTAGAAGCGTGCTACCGGTTTGGAGGAAAGACCTTTATTGATTCATTCCCAAAACCAAACCCATATGAATTGGAATTAGACTTCAGAGTCCATACCAAAGGTCCCCGAGACTCAAATTTTAAAGTCTGCACCAGAGGAGTCCATACCAGGTGGTCCCTGAGACTCCCGTTTTTGCCGATGACCCTTGTTTCTTACCTCCAAGTTTGGAATCCCAGACTTGGATTATAACAGTCAAAACCCAATCCGTGATCCATATCATCCTTTAACCATAGAATCCTTAAATTCTACTTCTATAACGGATCCTGATTGAAATACTTACCTTATTCATTAAGATCTTCAGTATCTCTACCATGTACGGTAAACAAAGAAGAGAAACAACTGAAATGGAGCAAGGAAAGCGTTAGAGAATCCTTCTTTCATAATATTCTTTTAAGTCCTTATAAGGACCTATCTCTTCTATTTAGTCCCCGTGTGGACATACCTTTTTCGACTTAAGACCCCTTAAGGGCATTTGCTATTTAGTCCTTCTATGGACATTATCTTTCAATATAGTCCCTTGTGGACATTATATTTTCAATAGAGTCCCTTGGTGGACATACTATTTTAATACAGTCCTTCCATGGACGTATGATTTTATTAAAATCCCTTTTGTGGATACACTATTTTAAAATAGTCCTCTCATGGACTCGATGCTTCAATATAGTCCTCTCATGGACATAATAATTCATTATAGTCCTTACAAGGACATATTATTTCATCAAAGTCCCTTTTATGGACAAATTATTACATTAAGATCCTTTGTGGATATGATATTTTATTATAGTCCTTTCAAGGATATGTTATTTCATTAATAAGTTCCATTGAGGACGTATCTTTCAATATAAGGTCCCTGTGAGGACATCTGTACAACAAAGCCCTTTTGTGTGCGCACTGTACCAATATAGTCCTTTTATGGACATGATATTTTATTAAAATTGTTGGATCGTGTACGTGACCCTGAAAGTCAGTTAAGGTTGTTCAACATCAATTACTAAGGCGGAATCAAAGTAAACGACGTCCAAAACAGCTTGTATTCTTTAATCTTTCTTTCTATTATCAACCGTGTGCTTTGTACAACGTTTTCTTATGAAAATCCGACAGCACTTCGTGACTTGCATAATGACCTCCTACCGTTCCGTTTGAAATGTGACACACACACTCCTATATATAGACAAAGACCCTTCCGTTTGAAACTTAATATAATGATTCAAACGATAGATCTCAAACGGAACCCTATGTTCAAACGACAGACTCAAACGAAACCATCCGTTTCAAACGGAACCCTAATTTAAACTATGATTTCAAACGGAACCCTCTAAATCACTCTCTAAAATCACTAATTAAACCCTAATTTGACATTTAAGATCCAATTTTGACTTTCTTGATATAAGACTTGATGAAGATGCAGTCAACAGACATTCTTGTGCATCAACAGACTCCCCCTTGGATGTTGACGTAGTCTTCAGATCCTGAGTCTTCAGTCGTAGTCTTTTCTTCAACTCTGTCTTTTCATCATAAGCACTTTATCTTCATACTCCCATATACTGTTGATCCAGACTCCCCCTTTCACAGACTCCCCCTCTTGATATGCTGAATCTGAGATATCTGGTTCAAACTTTGACAATTTGCTTCCATTGGGAATAATGAAGACCAAATCTGTTACTCAACCAACAAACATTACAATTCTATCTTTTCAAATATTAAATCACAAACTTAATCAGTTTTAGAAATCCACTCAAGTATTCAGGTCCAAGTTAATGACCCTGATTACTTGATTAATCTACCAAGTCCAAATTAATGACCTTGGTTGATCATTTGACGAAACAAACTGATTTAAAAACAACAATTTCAAACATTTTCTGAAAATAACAAGTATCAACTTAATGAACTTGTTTTTAACTTTTCAAACAATTCAAACTTCTTCAAAGTAAGCTCTCCTCATTCTTCAGTCCAGAATCTCCTGCATCTGCTTCAAACATCTAAGAATCCAACAATCAACTCTCCACTTTGGTTTGTCAGAAAATAAAGCAGAAATAAAATCTTTTTGGATTTTATCAAAGAGTTCTAAACTAAGAAATGAAATACAGAAAACTTAAATTGCAGAAAGTAAACAAAGTAAACTATTTACAAACATATTTTTGGTGAGCGTGTCAGGGAATCATATCAGCTTTTCAGACAAATCACAAGTACCGTTAAGCTACATTTCATACTCAGACTTAAACAATTCACCTCGATTGTCGATATACTGATCCATCTTAAATTCTCATACAAATTTCAACTTACTCAGGATACGATTTAGATGAATTAAGAACTTAGATCATTCATGTGTCCCACCTCTTGAATATACTCCCGTATCCAGAATCCCAATAATCAGTCTTACAGGTGAGAATACTACAATGATATCTGTATATAAATTAGGTATGCGAGGGCCGAGGGATCTCAGGTCGATACTTCCGTATACGCAGAGAGATATCAGCTTCGACTTTTCGGTGTGTCCCCTTTAGAGGATCTTTTTGCTTACAACAACAGCATTTATCAATTTTATTGTTTCAGCATGCTGAGGGTTTAATGCTGTGTTTCAAGCATTGCAGCAAGTATTAGCCAGGGACTAGGTCAGAACTACCGTTCAGCAGAAGTCCCGGAATAATACCCCAGATATCATAGAGTATAAAGACCTAGTATATCAGATTAAGAGACCTTTCAAACGAGATTTCAGGGGTTACCTATATATCCAAGTAGTGTTCCCCACGAATTCACAAGTTTGAATTTTAGGTTTATATCCCAAATAAATCTACTAAATGTATGAAAACCTATCGACACATCATTAGTGAGACTGTTTAACTCTTTTATATTTTTCAAATCTTTAGCATACTGTGATCGTCTAGCTGATGTACTATCATTTTCCCTATATACACAAGCTCTTTTTCATTTTATCATGTTTTTGTATTTTTTTCATTTTTTACTGTTTTTGTATTTTCTGAAAATAAACTATGTACAAACATCTACTCCCCCTAAATACCAAAACAAGTAAAAATTCGACAAACCATTGCAGATTGTTTCTCGTCTTCATCCGCAACAGTACTCTCATCAACGCCAATTATGCCATCCGACACCGAAAGAAGCTTCATACCATTCAGTTTTAACAAATATTTAAACCGATTTTTATCAAAAGCTTTGGTATGTAAATCAGCTTTCTGTTCGTCAGTGTGGATTTTCTCAATTCGTATCAACTTTTTCTCAAAGCAATCACGAATAAAGTGATGACGAATTTCTATGTGTTTAGTTTTAGCGTGATGTACTGGATTTTTAGTTATATTTATAGCGGCCTCATTATCAACAAAAAGAGGTGTGTTAAGAAACTGCAAACCGTAGTCGCGCATCTGTTGCTGTATCCACAAGATCTGAGAGCAGCAACTGCTAGCAGAAACGTACTCCGCTTCACATGTAGATAACGCCACAGACGTTTGTTTCTTACACTGCCAGGTAACCAATCTAGGACCAAAGAACTGACATCCTGCAGTTGTTGATTTTGAATTAACTTTGCAGCATCCGAAATCCGAATCGGAATACCCTTCGAGCATAAAGTCGCCTTTTCTAGGATACCACAACCCCAATGAAGGAGTTCCTTTCAGGTAGCGCAATATCCTCTTCACAATGATCATGTGCGATGCTCTCGGGTTAGACTGAAATCTTGCTGCGAGGCACGTTGGGTACATGATATCAGGACGTGAAGCAGTTAGGTACATTAAAGAACCTATCATGGAACGGTAAAATGTTTCGTCAACCCTGTCTTCGGTGAGATCTGGGTGAATTCCATGATTTGTTGCAAGTGGGGTAGCAGCTGGAGTAGAACTTGACATCCCAAATTTCTCTAGAATATCATGAACATACTTTGACTGATGAATGAAAATTCCTTCAGGAAGTTGTTCAACTTGTAATCCCAGAAAGAATTTCATCTCCCCCATTGATGACATTTTAAACTTCTGCTTCATCACTGATTCAAAATCTTTGCATAGATTTTCATTTGTCGACCCAAAGATTATATCGTCCACATAAATCTGAACTATCAGAAGATGACCATCGACTTCTTTAGTGAAGAGAGTAGCATCCACTTTTCCACGAATGAACTTGTTGGCTAGTAGGTGTTGAGACAAAGTCTCATACCAGGCTCTCGGGGCTTGGTGTAGACCATACAACGCTTTGTCCAATAAGTAGACCTTGTTTTTGTGGATTGGATCGGTAAAGCCCGGTGGCTGACCGACATAAACCTCCTCTTTAACCTTCCCGTAAAGAAACGCCGATTTAACATCCAACTGATAAACTTTGAAGTTCTTCCAAGACGCAAATGCTTGGAAAATTCTGATTGCCTCTAGTCGTGCTACAGGAGCATAGACTTCGGTAAAATCAATTCCCTCCTGTTGACTAAATCCCTGAACAACGAGTCGAGCTTTGTTCCTTACGACAACTCCTCTATCGTCCCTCTTACACTTAAACACCCACTTAGTGTTAATCTTTCTTTGACCATCCGGCAAATCAACTAACTTCCACACTCCCAATTTCTCAAATTGACTAAGTTCCTCCTGCATTGCATTGACCCAAGAGTCTTCAGTAAGCGCCTCTTTGTAAGTTCTTGGTTCAATCTGCGAGATAAAACAACTTAATGAGAATTCAGTTTGCAAAGGAGCAACTTTTGTATAAAAACATGTAAGCCCTTTATCAATCTGATTTCGAGTGCGAACACCAGCTTGCAATTCTCCTATAATCAACTCCTCTGGATGATATGAAAAAGTTCGCGGCATCACTTCACTTGGAACATCTACATTTCCCTCCAGATTAGTAACATTCTGCTCTGCATCTTGTTCACCAACTTGGTTTGTTTGACCTGAAATCTGAATCTGCTCCCCCTCAGAATCTGAATCTGAATCACCATGATCAAATATTGGCATGTTTTCAGCTTCTAGATTATCATTCTGAGCCGACTGATTTTCTTGAGCAACTTCAATCTGTTGGACATCATCATGTTCACCAGCATTACTTGGACCTGCTTCATAATCATTTGAAGTTTCCCGTGGTCTCCTCGAATACTCAGCTGGGAACCTTAACTGCGACTCATATTCACGCAAAATATCCAACTCATCAAAGAAATCTTCTTCATCCTCTGATTCTTCTCTCATGTCAAACGAATCCCAAAGTTTGTCATAATGATAACGCCATGAATCACCAGGATTCTGCGGCGGCATTGTATAACCTTGACATTCAACATTTGCAGCTTCAATAATCCGCTTCTCACTTGGAACGAAGACACGTCGCAATGGATTGGCATAACCAACAAATATTCCCTCAATGCACTTCGGACCAAACTTTGCAAAAGGCTCTATAACCGTACAAGGTGACCCGAACGGTTCTAGATACTTCAAATTCGGTTTGCGATTATTGATTAGCTCAAAACACGTTTTGTTGAACTTCTTGACAGTAAGAACCCTGTTGAGCGTATAGCATGCGGCGGAAACAGCTTCAGCCCAAAAATTAATCGGTAACTTTGAATCTGCGAGCATAGTTCTAGCCGTCTCGATTAGTGTCCGGTTTTTGCGTTCTGCGACTCCATTCTGCTGCGGAGTGTACGGAGCACTAAATTCATGCAAAATACCTCTTTCATCACAAAATTCTTCCATCCTGCTGTTCTTGAATTCAGTACCATTGTCACTTCGAATTCTCTTAATACGCCTTTGGTACAAATTCTCAATCTTCCTGAACAGACCCATAAAACTGTCAAATGTTTCATCTTTCGTTTTTAAGAAAGAAACCCACGAAAATCTGGAATAATCATCAGTAACGACCAAACAATAGTAATCTCCTGTAATGCTCTTGACATTCACCGGACCAAACAAATCCATGTGAAGTCTTTCCAGAGGTCTCGAAACTGAATTGACTTGCTTTGTAGGGTGTGACTTTTTCTTCTGCTTGCCTTTGATGCAGCTAATGCACTCCCCTTCCAGATGAAAACCTTTGATATTAACACCAAATACCAAATCATTGTGCACCAAGTGATTCATCTTCCTAAGGTGAATATGCCCCATCTTTCGGTGCCACAATCTTGATTCTTTCTCAGTTGCTCTAGACACAAAACAATGTGCTTGACCAGTTGTTGTAGTTGCTACAGACATATCTAACACATATAAATCATTCACTCTAGGTGCCCTCATAATAATCCATTCTTCAGGGATAAGAAAACCAGGTTTCAGAATCAAACATTCTTTATCAGTGAAGTGAGTAGTATACTGATTGTCACAAATCTGCGAGATACTAAGCAGATTGTTCTCCAGCTCAGTGATGTAGTTAACTCTCTCAAACGTCACAATCCCATTGGATAACGTTCCTTCACCAACAATTCTACCACCTTCATGACCAACAAATCCCACATAACCACCATTAATGTTTCTCACATCATACAGCAATGCGGTTTTTCCTGTCATATGTCGAGATGCACCACTATCCATAATCCATCTGGATATCAGTTGTGGAAGATCCTGCACAACATAAACTACAATTTAACCAACTACAATAAAGATGCCGATTCATGCTTCGCGAACAAGGAAGCTCCGGCAATTCAAACTGCTTATTCGAACATGGTGTCCACCCAGGCTTCATCAGCCTTAGGTGTAACCTTGACTCTAGCAACTTGAATTTTGAAATTTTCAGCCTTCAAAGGTGGAAAATTTGCATCATAATCAACCGAAGTTGATTCATCAGCCTTTTTCACTTCAGAAGTTGAAATTTTCATTTCAGTTTTTGGTTTCCAAACTTGTTGAGATAGTGCAACCTGTTTATAAAACTTGTCATTTTTAGTTACCACTTTCCTTACAGGTTCATTTTTCACTTTGATGTTGTTATTTTTCACATTCTTTTTCTCAACAACGATTGGTGCTTTACCCTTCACATCAACTTTCTTCTGTTGAAACTTCACATTTTCAGTCTTAGGCTTCACATTGGTACACTTTCGTGCAATGTGACCCACTTGATTACATCTAAAACATGTTCGAGTATCAACACCTAGACTTTTGCCTTCAGACTGATAATGTGAAGCTCTTTTCTCAAAGAACTCTTTGTTTGATTTTGAAAAAAATTCATTTTCCTCATCCGAAAGTGAACTTGAACTATTCACAAACACCTTCTTTTCAACAAACCTCTTGTTTTGAAAATTCTTCTTCTGATAACTATTACCACCCCGATAACCACCCGACCAATTGTTTCGGTTGTTATTATAAAAACGTGGTGGAACAACAGGCTTTTTGTAATAAGCTTTATCTTTCTCAAAATTCATTTGCCTTTTTGTTTGTTTCAAACTGTTCACTTCCGACAACTCAACTTCAACCAATTTGAAAACATTTTTCAACTTTTTCACATTAACATTCTCAATTGGAAACTCAGAATCCGAATACAACTTATCAGATCCAGCCATCTTGTACATCACAAGACCCGGTTCATCACTTAAGTTGTTTTTGGACTTTGATTTCTGAATGTATTTGTCCAAGAAACACCCATCATCTTCAGCTGAATCACTATTCAAAACACTTTCAGCTGTGCTCTTAACAATCTTTGTCTGAACACTATCATCAGATGATGTAGAAAAAGTAACATCAATGTTCTCCGGAAGTTTAACTTCTTTTTCTTCCTCAATTTCAACCAAACCAGACTGCTTTTTAGTGTAATTATGAAGAACAGGTGGTGGTACTTGATGAAAACCCACCCCAGTTCCATCAGAATACACATCTTCGCCCGCTTTATCTTTCCCGATGGGTTTGGGAATGATATGTTGCAAAACAAAGCTTGCGGAACTGTAACTGTTAAGCTTCAACTGGATTCGCTCGTTTTCGATTACAACCTCTTGAACTTTAAGTTTCAATTTAGCGATTTCATCCTGTTGTTTATTGATTGATTCTTCTTTAACTCTGAGCACTGCTTTTAAATGTTCATTTTCTTTAAAAGTTTTACCATTTCGATCATCACAATCTTTCATTGTGCTTTTGAGTTTTTCAAATTTTTCAGAAATCTGACGGTTTTCAAGAATCAACTTTTCATTTTCTTGTTTAAGTTTGTCATGATCAATTTTATCAGTTTCCATTTGAGTAGTTAATTCTTTTATCCGTTCAGTTGAAGCTTTAACTGTTTTGTCACGACCAAGAATCTGATCCTCAACGTTTCTGACCTTTGCTGTCAGATCTTTAATTTTCTCACCGTTGAGATACGTGACAGTATTACAAAATTTGCACTCTTTGTTGCAATTTTTGCAATCAACATTTCCTTCGATCTTTTTACCTGACGCATTTGTTGACACATCTGAACTGACCTTGCTTTTTGACTCAGACACGGAGTTAGAGTCTACCTCAAGTGCTTTGGCAGCCAGCACTTTGTCAGCCATTTTTCCCAGGTTCTCTGCAGTCAACTCCTGCGTTGTATCGATAACTCCAGTATCAATCTTCTTTGATTTTTCAATCTCTTCTCTCTCTTTCTCCTCTTTCTCCTTTCTCTCTTTCTCTTTCTCTTCTTCAATCATTTTTGAAGTTGGAGTTCCCCACCATTTGTGTTGCCAATATTCATCATTTTCTTTCATTTCCTTGATTAAGACTTCCAGATCAAGAGTTTTGTGATCGATTGCAATATTTCCATACTCATCAAGATAACATTCTCTGTCTGGATCCCATCTTTTGGCTCTTTTTGCATCCAAATAAATTCTAGAAAGTCTAGTAATTTTGTTTTCCGAAATCATCTTTCTGTATTTATACTTCTGCTCTTCAGTTCTCTCATCTTTCCATGGAATAGGTTCATTTTTCGCCATGAATGCGTAACCAACCGCATCTTCTTCTGGTAGAACCTCTTGACTCCAATCATATCCCTCATCATCATAAATCACTGCAAGAGCTCTAGATTTCTCTCTGTTGTCTTCAACCTGCTTCAATCTAGGCGGCTCGGATTTATTCTGGTGATAAATCGCCTTCTTGTAGTAATCATCTCTGAAAGGATTCTCCGACTCATCAACATACGCATTTCGGCATTCTCTCTTAAAATGACCCTTCTACTTACACTTGAAGCAAGTCACCTTCGATTTATCGAATCCCAACTTAGTAGAAGCACCACCAATTGTCTTTCTTCCAGTGATTTCCATGAATCTTTGTGCACGACGAACAGCACTTGCCATGGCCCAACGAATATCGATCAGTTCCATTTCCTCCGGATCAATCTGATCGTAATCTTCTTTCGTCAGATTTGTATTGCCAATCTTCCCAGCTACCAATCCTTCATACGATTCCAACACCGATGCTAGAAAGATCATTTGCTGCTTTGCCGACTCTTCGTCAAAATTTTGAGCATTCTTCAAGTCTATTGCAATATTGCATTGAAAACGATTCTTTGCATCAGCATTTCCAGAAGATGAAGATCCACTGTGAAAACCACTGTGACTTCTACTGCTTTGACCACTTTGACTTTCTTTGCCGGCTGTCGACACATTTTCAGCAGAAAACGCAGTTTTTGGTGAAGTAGCTTTCGGCATCATGCTCTTTGGATAGTATAGATCCAAATTCTGCTCATAAGATGAATGATTAACTTTGTACGTCTTCTTTAACTCCAGCTCAGGACTCTCCAGTTTCTCAATCAGCAAATCCACAGTCAACACTTCTGGTGCTTTGATTGTATTCTTCAGCATCAGCGCATAATACCTCCAATCCATTTCGTCTGGTAATGAATCAAACAGTTTGTCAACAAGTTCTTCATCAGAATATCTGATATCATGTCTTGCTAATTCCAGCTTCAGATGACCGAACCTTTCTATCATTTTGCACACTGACTCATTCTTAAGACAACCAAACATATCAAACTCTTTCCTAAGAAGTTTCTTTTTGTTTTTCACAATTTCAGTACTTCCTAAACATTTCTTTTCTAACTTTGCCCAAAGATCTTTAGCGTTTGTATAGTCTATCAATGAGATGATATCCTCCCGAACAGACTGAAATAACAACGCCACACACTTTTGTTCGGCTACGAATGAATCAATCTCATCAGATCCTGTTAAAACTTCCCCATTCTTGTTTCTTTGGTCATAACCATTCTTCAGACTTTTCCAGCTTGGAAACGCGAATGCCATCATCCAATCTTCAAACTTTCTGGACCAACGACTGTACTCCTCGATAGCCATTAGCTTTGGGGGTTTATTGAACATTCCGAATGCACTTTCAGATTCCCAAGCTTCCTTTTTCCTCTCTTTCGGTGGATTCTCGTTCTCATTACTTGTAGATGAAACATCTCCCGAGTTTCCAGCAAACGCGTACATGTCACTGAATGGGTTTAAGAAATTATCATCCATTGTGAATGTACCTGTAAAATCAGACAACACTTAGAAAAATTTTGTTTTGGAAATTATCAGATTCAAACGAAACTTGTTCAAACAGAATGGTTCAAACAATAGTTTCAAACGAACTACTGTTTCAAACGACAGCTGTTTCAAACGACAGCTGTTCAAACGATGGACTGTTCCGTTTGAATCAATACTTTCAAACGACAAGGATTTCAAACGACCAACTCAAACAATCAACTTCAAACGATCAACTAGTTTCAAACGATACACATTTCAAACGATAAACTGTTTTCAAACGATGACGTCAGCAAATCGCGAAACTTTTCAAACGATATGTATGATTTTGATCAGTTTTAGGTCGAATTTTGATTTCAAACTTTCAGGGATTAGTTAATAGTCAATTTCGTTTGATATGTGATCGTTTCAAGCCATTTTAACCGCGAGAACTAGTTAAAATCAGAAAAGAAAGGTAGAAGTGAGATAATCCAATGATTTCAAGCTGTATTTGGTATGAACTCCTCGTCCTGAGCTCTGATACCACTTGTTGGATCGTGTACGTGACCCTGAAAGTCAGTTAAGGTAGTTCAACATCAATTACTAAGGCGGAATCAAAGTAAACGACGTCCAAAACAGCTTGTATTCTTTAATCTTTCTTTCTATTATCAACCGTGTGCTTTGTACAACGTTTTCTTATGAAAATCCGACAGCACTTCGTGACTTGCACAATGACCTCCTACCGTTCCGTTTGAAATGTGACACACACACTCCTATATATAGACAAAGACCCTTCCGTTTGAAACTTAACATAATGATTCAAACGATAGATCTCAAACGGAACCCTATGTTCAAACGACAGACTCAAACAGAACCATCAGTTTCAAACGGAACCCTAATTTAAACTATGATTTCAAACGGAACCCTCTAAATCACTCTCTAAAATCACTAATTAAACCCTAATTTGACATTTAAGATCCAATTTTGACTTTCTTGATATAAGACTTGATGAAGATGCAATCAACAGACATTCTTGTGCATCAACAAAAATCCCCTTGGGGATACGTTATTTCGAAATAGTCTCTTTGAGGACATTGATATTTCATTATAACCCTTATATAAATTTGTAATATTTTATAGTCCTTATACGGACTCATAATTTTTCCTCTTAGTCCTCTATGGACAAATACATTACTAGAAGTCCTCATTAAGGCACTATTGTAAATTCCTAATAATCTAGGAAAGTTTTGAAAATTTTATGTAGGTATTCATTTCGTCCTTTATCCAACAATAGTTCTGAATTTTATTCGAACTTTATCGATCAGCTGAAAAATTTCAAAAGATCCTCTTAATGGTATAACCTAGCCTATATGTCTATGAACATGGCTGTGATGGTAAAACTCTCTTAAGATAATTAATCCTTGTTAACATCTGAGAACATGTTAACGTCCCTGGCTGTGTGACTTGAGAGACCGCACTAGCTTCCAAAAGTACTTGGACTTTTCCAAGCCACCTTCATAGCCTATATGATCAATATGAATCACGGCTATCAAACAACAGTATGAAGAATACATCAAGGCATCCAATTAAGATGCATGCCATTGGGTGAAGGTACCAGAGTGGATGTGATCATTTTGATTCCCCAACTCTTGCAAAAATCGGTAGTCCTCTTACTGATAAAATGAGAGCCATTGTCACAGACTATATCAGCTGGTACTCCAAACCTAGTCAGGATATTCCTTTTTATGAAGGATACTACTTCTTGGTCTCTTACTTGAGAAATGCCTCAGCTTCAACCCATTTAGAGAAATAATCCGTCATTGCCAGCATAAAGACTTTTCCTCCTGGAGCTTTTGGCAACTTTCCTACAATATCCATGCCCCACTTCATGAATGACCAAGGGGAAGGAATAGGATACAACGGTTCAGCGGGTTGATGTAGTATATTGTTGTGTCTTTGACATGCATCACACTTTTGAGCATATTATGCAGCATCTTTTCTCATCGTCGGCCAATAGTATCCTGTTCTTAATACCTTTGAGAATAATGATCTGCCCCCAGTATGGTTACCACAATCCCCTTTGTGTAAATCCTGAAGCACTTCTTTAGTTTCGGGATCCTGCAAGCACCTCAGGTATGGTCCTGCAAGAGATTTCTTATACAAAACATTATTTATAATAGTCAATCGGGATACCTTCATCCTAAAAGTCTTAGGATTCTCATCCTTTGGGATATGTCCTTCCTTGAGATATCTCACGATTGGAGCCGTCCAAGACTTAGGATCCTCCTCAGGATACTCACCATCAGGATCCTGAATACTTGCTACTTCCTTATCCTGGGATTTGAAAAGATCCACCGCATGATATAGGATATGTAGTATTGGTATCTGAATTCCCTCAGGTATTCTGACTGAAGATCCTAAGTTTGCCAAGGCGTCTGTGTTAGGAATGTAATTTTAGAGTCTATGGATCACGGATCCTCAAGCGCAGCCAGGATCACGGATCCTCAGTTCAGTTTGAATTAAGGAGCCTCAGAAGACGTTGCAGGATTAAGGGTCCAGGATCCTCATTATTATCCTAATACTAACAATTGTTTCCATTATATTTGAACTTGTTTTGCAGGAGTATTCGAGTGGGACTTGGTCTCGCCGAGATTCCAGGGGAATATACCTTCTAATTCTGCACGTGCATGGCCTTCGTGACCGTTGTGGAGATCGTGGGAAGCTAGAACCTTTTTCGGATTGTTAGTTTGTTAGCTTATTTCTATTTTTAAATGGGGATAACAAGCTAGATTAGATAATAATTAGCAACACACGCTACTCTCGAGAACTCTCTGCAACTTATTGGCGATTACACACTTTTTGCACACTAGTGATCCTTGTAACAAGCTTGTTATCATCCCGATTTGTAAACATTGTTTGTGCAATATAGTTGGTTATCGGTAGTTTCCATCACCCGAGGTTTTTTATGCTGGAGATCATTCATTGATCAAGGGCCTTTTCCTCGTATAAATCATTGTGTCCAACATTCATTTTATTCATACATTGTTTGTACATTTGTTCATTAATTCAAGCATCACACCTCACAAAATCGGATTTGGTTGCATTATCCTTGTGTGATTTTTGACCAAAACAGTTTGGCGCCCACCGTGGGGCAATTGGTGCTTCATTTCTGAGAAATTTTGTTCATTTCATTCATTTCTCTTCATTGTCATCAACCACATGGCTTCCCAGGGAAAAAACACTTCAAGCTCCATGCCGGCGATCACCTCTTCACAGGGCATTCCACCTTTGCCTCCTGCGCCATCTGGATCCCAGAAGAATGCTGAGAATGCTCCGAAGAAACAAACCCCTGTTTTCCCAAAACCAACTTCTACTGCTTCTTCTGGTCCTACTAACAATGATCTTTATTCTTTGATTTTGCAGATGAAGGATCACATGCAGCAGCAGGACAGAACTAATGACAGGATCCTTCGAGAGATTGATGAAATCAAGAAATTGAAAAGATCAGCGGAGGATCATTCTCCATTGGTGCCCAGATCACTGAATTTTGATTCTCCAGCCATAACAACCCAGCACTCCACAGCATCCGACACTCAATACCAGGATGGATTGTCGAGTATACGCTATGGATCATTGGTAATGACTCAGGCTCAAGGATCCTACTTTCAGCCTTCAGGATCCTCTCTTCAGCCTCAAGGATCCTCCTCCCAGCATCAAGGATCCTTTTTCAGTTCTGGAGGATATATGGGAGCGTAGACGGTTCAAGGATCCTCATTCCAGGGTCAAGGATCCTCTTCTCAGGTTCAGGGATCCTCTCAGGTTCAAGGATCCTCCTCTCAGGGTCAGGGATCCTCATCTCAGGTTTTCGGATCCATGGATTATCCTCCAAGACCCCTAGTCTCGGTGTATCAAGGATCCAACATCTTTCAGGATCAAGGATCCTTAAGGAGTGTACAACCCGGAAGTTCAGATGTTCATTTGGGAGACTCCATCCCTATGCAGGCTATTGCTTCGTCTGGTCCCTCGATCATGCCAGAATCACGTCAATATGGATTCACATAAGGAGTTCCACACTTGAATCCATCAGGAGGTAACACTTTAAATACTACTTATAATACTAACCATGGCTTTGTGCAGGATACAGGAATCAACCAAGCTATGGCTAGAGAGTTACAAAAGCTCAAGGATATGATATCCAGTGTTCCAGGAGTGGTCAAACCCATTCCAGAAATTCCAGATGGGAGTCACATGTTATCTCGATTTGCACCACCTATTTGTGATGCAGAAATACCAAAGAGGTTTCAAACACCAAACATGAAGTTGTATAATGGCTCAACTGATCCTGAAGAGCATGTAGCTTAGTACAGAGAAAGGATGGAGATCAATCCCATCCCTGAGAGGTTAAAAGAAGCATGTCTATGCAAGGGTTTCGGATCCACACTAACAGGATCAACTCTTAAATGGCTGCTAAGTCTTCCCTCTTACTCTATTACTTCATTTGCTAATCTAGTTAACTTGTTTAATAGCCAATTCCCATGCAGTAGGAGGTTTGAACGTTTAACTAGTGATCTATATAGGGTAACACAAGGTCAAAATGAATCACTTAGAGATTATATTACTAAATTCAGTAGAGAATCCTTGGAAATTCCTAACCTGGATATAGCTACGGCTGTAGAAGCCTTCAAAATGGGTTTCCTTAAGGATTCACAGTTCTATGATGATATTGTCATGACCCCTTGCAGGAATCTTGATGAAGTAAGAACCAGGGCCCTTAAATTCATCCGCCTAGAGGATGATAAAAGGATCCAAGAAAGACTGGCAGGATCCTCAAAATAGGAAAAGCAAGGATCCTACTTCAGGAACAACAAGTCCAAATCATACAACAAATCTGATAATCAGAACGTGCACGCGGTGAAGCAAGAAGAGGATGATGAGGATTATCCTCCCATTTCTGAATATTGCTTTTCTGTTGATAACAATGAACTAATACTTGCAATGCAGAATCTAGGTGAAAAAGCAAGATGGCCCAGAAAGAATGATAAGCCAGCTGCCACAAAAGACAAATCCAAATGGTGTGCATATCATGAAGATTTCGGCCATCTTACTGACGAATGCATAGCACTCAGGAAAGAGATTGTTTACTTGTTAAGCAAAGGGCATTTGAAGGAGCTGTTTGGAAGGAAAAAGCCAAGGATCCAGGATCCTGAAAAGATCCCAGAAAGAGCTCCAGCTCCTCCTACTGATGCACATATTATCAACTTCATATCTGGAGGATCAGACAAATGTGGCACTTCCTTTTCAGCAACCAAGAGGCATGCCAAAGAAACGAAGATGGATAATGGGGACAGACCCATTCGAACCTCGATCCTTACACAGGAGAAAGTTATATCCTTTGATGAGGATGATCGTGTCGATATTCAGGATCCTCATCATGATGGTCTTGTTATTACCTTGTTTATATCTAACCATTTTGTTCGCAGGATTCTCATAGATGGAGGAAGCTCAGTGAACTTCATTCAACTTGATGTCCTAAAAAAATGAATATCCCTGAATCAGAAATTATCCCAAGATCTTCAGTTCTCATGGGATTCAGTGGAGAAACCAAAAACACATTAGGGCATTAAACTTCCCATTTACATAGAGGGAGTTATTTCTTTTCAAAAATTTTGTGTTATAGATTGCTTATCCTGTTGCAATGTTATCCTTGGCAGGCGATGGATACATGACATGAAAGCGGTTCCATCTACCTATCATCAATGTGTCAAACTCCCTACTCCATGGGGTGTGGTGAAGATAGAAAGTGACCAACAGGAAGCTAAAAATTGTTACACTTCATCAATGAAGCCATTCTCAAGACCTAGGGAGCAATAACAATTAAAGTATCCTCCAAGAGATGTCCTGTAGGCAAGAGAACAAGATGTGAAAGATATCTTGATGGATCCTCAGGATCCTGAATCCAAAGTCTTTATAGGATCCGGGATCCTCAACAATATTGAAGAGGATCTAGTATCCTTCCTGTAGGACCGATTTTGACACCGTTCGATTGCGTAACGGACGTTCGACGTGCGGAATCCGTGAACGTACGTGACCGAACACACAATAACGTACTAGAAACGTGATTTACTAGAAAGATAAACGTGTACGGTACAAGAAATCACTTAGAGAGAACTTTCTCTCTCTAGTTTCTCTCTCTAGAAACACACACTTAACAAGTCTTCTCCAAAAGCTCCTAAATCTCTAAAGTCTTAACCTAATTATGACTTAAACTCCCCTATTTATAGGTCAAGGGCAACTTTAATGAAACTTCATTAATTACAAGTTTGCCACCTTGCCTTTTATCTAGAAATAAGACATTTACGACTCGTTTTCTTCAATACTTCACTACAATTCAGATTGACGTAGGCGATAGACAAAATATGCATATCACCAAGTGAAACATTTCGATCTCTTTGGAAGTACTTCAGTGGCCTCTTGTATTTTCTTTCATGAGAATCTTTAAACCATTTAGAATGATCAATTTCTTCAGCTTTTGATTGAATTTCTTTATCAACATTAGTTTGACCTTCTTGCTCAGCTTCTTTCCTCAAACATTCAAAAACGTTATTATTCACCGCTTCAGTCACTTTTTGACGTAATTCATCTCTATTCTCTGCAGCAAAGAACTCCATTAACGTTGGAAGTTTTGAAGTATCTTCAGGAGTCTCTTCATTATCCGAACATTCTTCAATCTCAACTCTATCATAGATATCAGCATCTTCAACATAATCATACTTATAATCTTGCTGTTTATTGATATCAAACGATTCCAAATCTGCTTCAAGGTTAATTTGAATCTCAGGATTTACATCTTTCAACATCTCCCTATACTCATCTAAACATAAGAACAAAGGTTCATGATGCTCTACAATCTGTGTTTTACTCGACTCCCCCTTTCTCTCAGCTTCACTACTTTCTTCATTGACTGCATTGTTTAACAAATCTTCAACAACTTTTTCTTTTGAAGCATCACTCACTCTAACACCTGAACCTCCTGCTGCATCATCATCATCATTACCCTCAGAACTGTCACTGCTTGCAGTGTATACAAACTCATCCTCTTCATCATCTTCTTCATCATCTTCTTCAATTTCTTCATCAATCAATTTAGGCGTTGAAATTTCTTCTTCGATTATGCCAGAAACTGAAGATATAGGCTCAGGATTTTCTATTACCATCGAAGGTACAATAGACATTTCAGAACATCCTTCTATCCCTTTACCCTTATCTTTCTTCTGCCTTTCTAATTCTTTTTGACGTTCTACACGAAGGTCTTCTAACTTCAACTCTTCATATTTCTGTTCCACTGTTGTCTCTAACATGCTTTCCACAACTCTATTCAGCATGTAAATTTTATGTTCATGTAGCATTTTAGCAGCTCTAAGTTCTTTATTCTTCAACTTATAATCTTCGTTTTCACTCTCTCGAAGATTCTTCTCTTCTTCTAATTCGGATACTCGAACTTTCAAAACGTCGATTTCAGTCTGACCAACTTCAACTTTCAGTTCCAACACTTTGTTCTCACCTTCCAACCTCTGCACCCTACCAGCAAGAATCTTTTCTCTATCAGCAATCTTTTTGTTTTCATCTGCCAACTTTTTATTTTCAGCAATTACATCATCTACTTTCTTTTCAACACTTTTCAACTGAAAATCATTCACAAAATCTAACTCTCTAAATTCATCAAGCCCAGTAAATATGTTTGGAGGAACAGATGGAAAACTTTTTGACCCTGAAGAACCTGGTGTAGTGTGAATGATAGGTTGTGAAGAAGGTGGTGTTTGAAATGTTTGATTCAATGAAGTAACAGGTGGTTCTTGTTGAAATGGTGAAACATGTTGTGGTGTGAGTTGTCTTGGAGGTGATTTGTGTGTTGATTGAAGTATTGGTGAATGGATTGGTGATAGTTGATGTTGTAATTCAGTTTGTGGTGATGTAGGTTGACGTGGAGATGTAAGATGCGTTTGCATGATCTTCTGAGGACGCTTTGATACTTTTATCTTTGGTGTAGCTTTCTTTCGATAAGCAGCTTTCTTTTTATTTCTCGGAGTAGATTGTGACATGGAAACATGCTCCGGAGAAGGTACATAAGGTGCATCTTCTTTCTCTTCTCTCTTTCTCTTTCTAATCAACTTTTCTTGTTCTACCTCTTCTCTCATTCGTCTTTCACGTTCTTTTGCATCAATCACTACATATTCAGACGTACTAGAAGAACTAGTAGTGTCTTTATCAACATTGTCACCTTCAACATTATCTACAACTTTCTCTTTTTCCATTTGAACATTCGAAGTAATTGTTTCCACAACACTATCAACAAAATATTCTTCTGTTGTAAACAAGTCTGCATCAATTTCAATATTTTCAGCACCAGTCATTTCTTGTTCAATTTCAACATTCATTTCAGAAATATTTTCAAAAGATTCATCAATTAACATTGTTTGCTTTTTCTTCTTTTTTATCTTCTTCGGTTTTGAAGAAGAACCTTCACCTTCAGCTACAGGAGTTGCAAGTCTACGTCTGCGTCCCAACTCCTTTACATACCACACATTCTTGGTTGATTTGAAATTCTCAAGTATCTTCAACTCTACAGCATACAACGCCTCTTTCATTTCTTCTTGATTTCTCCAATTTTGATGATTTTCCGGATCAGGATCCGCATAGTTCACATCTCTAAGTAATCCAAAATTTTCAATCACTAGATCAGGCTCTGGATGATTAGGATGATACTGGGTCAGATTCTTCAAAGAAATATTAGACATGTGAGCTTGAACAAGAAGATCACCCTGAATGTCTCTATCAATTTCAGGATATGCCTGATCAATCATCATTTGTACAAAACGTGGATACCTCCAGGTTCTAACATTTGACGTGATATTCTCCACCATATAATGAAAAACTATATGTGAAAAGTTGTATCTCTTATTCAACACCAACGCTGTCAACATATTCATTTGATAATCTCTCATTTGATCGTAACTGCCCTTTGTGTGGCTCAATGAAATAAGAATACAATGAATTAAGAACTTGAAAGATTTTTGAAACTTTGATTTCAAGTAGTTTCCGGTATTCAAAGCACCTCTGTATCCCATTCTCAGCATACATCCCTTCACCAAACGTTCCGGAAATCTTGTGGGGTAGTCAGCTTTATCAGGAAAATCCATAACTTCTCGAACTAATTCTTCAGTCACCAGAATAGTCTCCAATTTTCCTTTCACTTCCACCACTGATGATATCACTTTGCTTTCCTCATCATACTTTGCGTTTATCCAGAATCGACTAATATGTGATTTATACAATGGCCTTTGATCAATCATTGCTTTCTTTACTGGAATACGATTCATATAATCCAAGATGCTGCTGAACTCTGACAATAAAGGACATTTCTCCACATCTAAATCAATACAACTGTTGTGTACTGGATCAAATAACGTGTTTGGCGATACCTACACAACAACAACAGAAATCAAGACTTAGAAAAAATTTCTCATGTTTATTACTGACTAAAAGATGAACCTGCATATTTATTTTAAAAGCAAATCAACATTTCACAATCATGTAGGCAAACCACTATACTGACTAAAAGAAACGAACCTACTTTAAAATACACAAACACAACCCTAGCCATATAAGTAAGACAACAATTTTCTACCACAAAAGCTGATCTAGGATGGTACATATGAGCGGTTCAGCAAATGACGTATAAACGATTCAGCAACAGACATAAACTTAAACTGATTGTGTATTTGTTTGATTGCAGGTAATTCGAGGTGATTTACAAGGCGCAAATACACAAAAAGTTGTTTTTAAGTTGTGGTTAAAATGTTTGACGAAGAGGAAAACTATAACATTGAAAGGTTAAATGATTGGTTTGATGGGTGTTGGAGTAAATATCAAAATGAGAATAAGGATATTTGGGATAAAAGATTTGAATGTTTTTTGTGTATGAAAAATGAAACAGTGGATGTGTTGGAAAGACGGTTTAATTGTCTAATTGAAAATTTAACAAGGTACGAGATAAGAATATCAAATGCTGAAAAAATATCAAAATTTGCGGACGCGTTACCTTCAGAGTGGGATGAAATTTTGATTGAATTGATAAAGGATTCTAGGTTCTCAAATTTTTATCCAAATGAATTTATAAATAAGCTCAAAACACTCAAGTATGAAAATAATAAGAAAAAGAAAGAGTTTATGAATGGAGTAGAAAAAGAATTGGAAAAAATGAGTTTGGATGTGGTTTTTGAAATATGCAAAAGAGTCCATATGTGTCGTGTAGCAAAAGATGTTATGAAATACGATATTAAGAGGGGTTGTTATATTGATGAATATATGAATCCTCTTGATTTTGTTAAAATTTTTTGTGCAGGTACATACAAGACAGAGACACAGGACATTTCAAAAAATGAAGAATCCAATCAAGATGGAACTTCAAAATGTGAAGTTGTGTGCTCAAAATGCGAAAAATTTGAAGCAGACAACGTTAAAATCTTGAAGGATGTGGAGAGTTTAACAGTGAAAATCAATTGTGTGAAGGATGAGAAAAGATCTGATAATAAACAGATTCTTGAAATGACAGAAAATTTTGAGAATTTGAAATCTGAAAATGTCAAACTGTTGAGTGGCATGAACAGTTTGACATTGGAAAACAAAATTTTGAAAGAAAAGGAAAAAGATTTTGAAAATGAAAAATTAAAAATGGAAAAAGAATTTCAAAGTCAAATAAAAATTCTTGAAGATGGGAGAGATGTGTTTAGCAAAAACAACATCGAAAAGCAAAAAATGATAAATTCTCATCTTCAGAAGATTATTCAACTTGAAAAAGAAGGTGAGAAAGCTCGAAAGAAAATCAACGAGCTTGAAACAAAATTGAAAGGTTTTGTGACTTCTTCAGAGTATTTGAATATTCCATGTCCAAAACCGATCAATTCTGTTCCAATAAGTGACAATGTCACAAACTTTGACAAAGTCAAAGTTGAAGATTGTGATGAGAAAACTGATGATGAAATTGAGAAAAGAAAAATATTTTTAAAATTAAATGAAATATTTCAAGAAACCGTTCTACATTCTACTGAGAAAGGTGAATGCTCAACGCAAAAACCTGTAAAGAAGAATGTGGAACAAAAACAAAAGGATAAAAAGCTGAAAAATCTTCAAAAAGAAAATAAAAGCTCATCAGTTCAATCATCCAATCATGATAAAAAACCAAAAAAATTTGAAAATCAAAACTCACAAAAAGTTGGTAATAAGTGGTGCAGGTTTGACCACAGTGCTCAAGCGTCAAATCAAGCTTATAGGAGAAGTCGTGAGTACTACAAATCAAATCATTGTTATGATTTGAGTGTTTGGATTGATAGTGGAGAATGGTACGATAACAGAATGTGCTACAAATGTGGTTTTAGAGGACACATTGCTGTTAACTGCCAAAGTTGGAGGTTTGAGACGCGAAGATGCTTTGAATGCCAAATCAAAGGACATATTGCAAGAGATTGCCCAATGAGATCAATGGAAAGATTGAGGGCTGAATCTCAGAAAAAGATGAAGAAATCAGTCAAGGTCGAAGAAAAGCCCAAAGAACAGAAGGTGAAGGAACAGAAAGTGAAGCTTTCACAAGGGCAGAAAGACCGAATGAGAAAGAAAAGAAAGAAAGCTCGAGAGTATCTTGAAAGGATTTTGTCCTCGGGTACAACTGTTGGTTCAAATAAAAGTTCTGATGAATCACTTCACTCCACAAACAAGTCAAGTAAAACGAATTCATCAGATGCAAATCTGAGGACAAAAGAGAGAAAAAAGAAAGTAACATTTTCAGATGAAAAATCTGGCGATGAATTTGTTTCTTCGGAAACAAAGGAGCCACGTGTTGGCGATGAATCTGACTTGTCAAAGTCAGAAGAGCCACCAGTTGAGCAAAAAGGAGAAAATTTAGTTCCGCCAATGGATGATATCAATTTTCCACCATTGCGAGCTGAAAATTATAAACAAAAAGTTGACGAAGTTGAAATTTCAAATCAATCTTTTTCTGAAAAGAAAGATTTTGATGTTGAAAAAGCTTTTAACCCCAATGTTCTAAACATTTTTGGAAAAATGATTGACGGGAAAGTCAAAGGGGTTAAAGAATCTTATGAATAAAAAAGGTATGTTCAAAACACCCAAGGACCGTCAGGCTTGGGTGAATGTCTTTAACTGAAAACCCTGACTTGCCGGAACTCCCAGGTTGGTAATTGGGGAGTAGGAATCGGCATATTTCTTGAGAAATTCACTTCGGTGATATTTCGACTTTCAAGTGGTAAATCAGGGACATTAAGTTGTACTTGATTTTCTACAAGTGGTTTTGTTGTTTAAATCGGAAATGTTAAATCTTTACAAGTGGTTGAAAGGAACAAGATGATGTGATGACCCCGAACCTACAAGTGGTTGATAAACAAACTAATTTTTCTGGAAAAACCATTTTGATTAAAACAAACTTAAGTGTTTTGAAATCATAATGGGAAAATAGTTTGTTGTGAGGGGGAGTTCTGATTGTTTATGCCAGGTGGATGGAGAATTGAAGTGATTCGATATCAGTTGTCAAGTTGGTTGTACAGTTTAGTTTCAAATTTCCTAAAATGTGTTTGCATTTTAGGGGGAGTAAGAATTTTTAGAAAATCCAAAAACATTTGAAAATTTGAAAATGCCAAAAACATTGAAAAAATTCAAAATGAGTTTTGTTGAGACAAGAGGAAATGATAGTAAATCAGTGGACTATCACAGCATGCTAAAGAAATGAAATGTCAAATGTGATAAACGGTCTCACTAACGATGTGACGATAGGCTCAGCTAGACTAGTAGATTTGCGATAACGATACAAACTTAAATGAAAAAGCCTAGTTCTAGTGGGAAACATGGTCAAAAGCATAGTACTTAGTTTTGTCCTTCTTGACTGTGTGCCTACTCAGTAATCGCTGATTGTCGAAAGACATAAAACTGGTTAAGTTTGTGAACTTTCACAACTTTGTTGAAAAGTCACTGTGATTGTGCATTTTATTTTGCAAAGATTTAAACTTGTTTTATTTCTTTATTTTGTTTAAGCATCGGACATCCTCTGCGTATACGTGAGTATCGACCTGGATGTTGTTGCCTAAACGTTCTGCTTTATTTTCTTTGGTGTTTCGTTTAAGCTTTGGATCACCTCTGCGTATACGGGAGTATCGACCTGGTGGTTAAAGCCTAAACAACTTCAACTTGTTTTATTTTCTTATTTTGTTTAAACATTGGACTTTCTCTGCGTATACGGAAGTATCGACCTGATTGTTAATGTTTAAACATTCTGCTTTGTTTTCGCACATATCACAGTTGATGATAGTTTAAAGGCATTACTTGAGTTAGTGTATTGCATGATGAGGGGATATGCTGAGATCGTGGGGTCCATAAGAACTTAGTGCAAAATTAATATACCTTAACGTATCGGTAAGCATTTCGAAAGTTTTTAGATTGAGCTTAAGAGGACAATTATATCGTCAATCAACGTGAATCGTTTAGAACTTAAAACGATTAAAAGCTTAACGGTGCTTGTGATGTGTCTAAAAAACTGATATGATCCTCTTTCGCAAACTCGCAAAAATAGTGTTTGTACATATGTTATTTCTGCGTTTAATTTCTGTTATTGCATTTATGTTTCATATTTTTGTAAAATCCAAAAAGATTTTCGACAACTGATGTTGGAAAGCTGATATTCAAAATCTCAAAGGCTAAACAAGATGAACAATTGGTTTGGTTAAGATGATGAGAAGTTGGAAGTTAATCCTCAAATGTTTAGATGATTCATTAATTTGAATCACATTATCGTGTGTTATATGTTTGAGAATTTTGAGTGAACTCTTTTAGAGTCAAAATTATTTTGTCTTACGAGAGGTTGAGATGTGTAGGTTTCTGATTCTGTTGCTACAAAAAGCAAGGCGTCGATCCCAAAAGCACGGAAGCTTGACGAAAGGGGGAGCCTGAAGATTCTGAAGAAAAAGAGCAACGGAAGCTGAAGACAGATCCACCGGGATTCTGTTCGAGCAAGAGTATTTGAAGACTCTCACTAAAGATTCCGTCAACATCCAAGGGGGAGTTTGTTAGTGCAGTTGTCTGTCGACTACATCTTTGTTCGAGTCTTAGAGAGAGAGAAAGACAAGCCGCTATGAGTTTCACTACGAGATTGACTACGGCAATATCCAAGGGGGAGATTGTTGATGCATTTATTGTCTATCGCCTTCGTCAATCCGAGTCGTAGTGAAAAGCCGGAAGAAATCAAGCGCATAATGTTATATTTAGTTAGAAATGGCAAGGTGGCAAACTTGTAATTAATGAGAACTTTCATTAAGTTGCCTTGACCATATAAATAGAGTGTTATGTCATGATTTTAGTAAGACTTAAGATTTTTTAGAGGATTTGGAGAAGACTTGGAGAAAACTTTCTAGAGAGAGAAAGTGTAGAGAGAGAAAGTAGTGTAAACGTGAATTTTTGTACCGGATTTGTCACATCATTCAATAAAATCACGTTAGTAGTACGATAGTGTGTGTTCGGTCACGTACGTTCACGGATTCCGCACGTGAAACGTCCGTTACGCAATCGAACGGTCACAAAACCGGTCCTACACTTCCTAAAAAGAAGAAAATCTACCTTTGCCTGGAAGCATGAGGACATGACAAGTATTTCTAAAGAAATTATTACTCATAAACTTGGCATTGACAGGTCATTCAAACCCATACATCAAAAAAGGAGAAATTTTGCACCTGAGAGGAATGCATCATCCAGGAGGAGGTAGACAAACTACTCAGAGTAGGTATGATTAGGGAGGTTAAGTATCCAAGATGGTTAGCCAATGTGGTTGTTGTTCAAAAGAAAAATGGAATGTGGAGGGTATGTGTCGATTTCACCGATTTAAATAAGGCATGTCCCAAGGATCCTTTCCCATTACCCCACATTGACTCCATGGTGGATGCTACTGCGGGTCATGAGTTGTTGACTTTCATGGATGCTTCATCTGGATTCCAACAAATTCAGATGGAACCATCTGATCCAGAGGATACAACCTTTATGACCCCTACTGGTATCTATTGTTATATTGTCACACCCCCAAAAACCACATGCGGAGTATCACCGCTTAGAGGCGTGACTGACGAGGATCAAACCACTAATCATATGGAACAATTAAGTAATTAAATGTAAAAGTTCAACCAACACAGTTAATGTCCAATTCAAACATAGTTGTAGTTATGAGCGGAAGCATAATGTTTAAATCCCAAAACATAAGTTTAAATATCCAAAAGTTTAACATGGCACACAGCTGTCCATGTCCCACAACGACTCTTCCTTGTGCAAGCTCCAGCTAAGAACCTATAGACCTGCAAAGCATGTAGTAACGAGTCAACAACAAGTTGAGTGAGTTCACAGTTGGGTGTTCATTTTAAGTTGTTCCAAGAACAGTTTCCTTTAACTGGCATCCTGCCGTGGGGGTTACCCCATAGTTGAAAAATGTGATTTGTTTAACCCATTAACTCTGGCAATCCAGCCGTGGGGGCTACCCCATGATAGTTATCTGGCATTTCGGCCGTGGGGGCTACCCCTTGTATACACTAGACTCGTTACCATATCGACTACTGACTGAAGTCATGTTTAAGTGCCCTGAAACTGTCAATGTCTATCATCATTGACGTGCCCCAGATCCATTAGTTCACGCCCGTCCTCTGCGGCACGGTGTGAGGCTTGTCAGACCTAAATAGCGCTATCTAACTAATGACCCGCTCGCCATTGGCCCGGCGATTAAGTTGATATAAATTAGGAGGGACTTCGTGATAGAGAGTTTTGGTCTAGTAAAGTTATCTGTCCATGAGGACGAGGAATTACATTCCTGAACCATTACTGTCCTACCCAAGAAAGGACGAGGAATCCATATTCCTTAACCCCATTCCCAACCCCTGGGAATCCCATGCTTTGTAGAGTGTGAACTCACCTTGGTTTGCTCGGCAGATTACACAGAAAGGTCAAGTCTAGCAGCTAGTGGTCAACCACGTCCTAACATGGTTATCATACAAGTCAGGTTTAGGTTTTCAAGTATCGTACATATGTTTACACATAAGCTAACAGTTACGAACACGTATTGATCATGGCGACCACGTAAACACTTAAACAGTTAAGTCCATAAAACGCCCAACTTGTACGGCCCAAGAGGTTGGGCTCGCACAAGTTCATTAACCCATTTATCTTGTGCGATCACCCAATTGAAACACAATAGAGTAACCCGATACATATACAGCCCAATCATTAAACAATTAAACAGTTTGTGCGATCCAAATAGTCTTGTGTGATCCGTTTACCAGCCCAGCCCAAAATAGACAACCAGCCCAAACAGTTAAATAATCATATCAACTTGTGCGACTAGAAACACCTTGTGCGACTGACAAGACTTGTGCGACCAGGATGTCTTGTGCGAGTGAATTAGACATCCGAATATCTTGCCATTCGGTTACAACCATTTACCAGTTTCCAAATTTAAAATAATCAACCAACAGTTTCTATCTTAGCTAATATTCGATAAATTTCAACAATCCCCAATTAATGAGTTTATTCATATAAACTTTGATTATTCTCAATCATAAGCAATTAACAACTACATGTCAATAATTCTCGGCTATATCAGATTCAAACGAACAAGTTTTCACTAAATAACCATCATCACATAACCCTAATTCTCATACAATTCACATGGTCCATGCGATCCAACATATACTTAATTGTTACATTAATCATGAGAAAGAAATGAATACAAATGACGAATTCATAAATGACCCTAACAATTAAACAACAGTTGTCAAAGAAGATCAGTTCTTTCACACCTAACCATTTTGATATCATCATCCCACTATCAATCATCACATCAACCTACAAGTCTGTGCCATCGAACTACTCTATATAAAATAATACTTTCTCATCATTCAACACATATATTTATTTTCAAGAACATAAATAGCACCACATGGCTTCTGACAATCTCATGCAAATATAAGAATGATAACCGACAAATATGAAGTATCCTTATCCTATTGATTGTATTTTCAAGACTTCACACATGCCATTCATAATAACATTCTAGATCCGAACTTTCACATGCAAACACATAGGCTATAACATAATAAACGATTACCATCATGAAAAGATTATACTAACCGATTAAAGAAGAGGGTAGGGGATTGATCCGAGCACAAAGATCTTCGATGACAAGTAGAGGTGTTTGCCGTCAAGTTTGAGAGAGAGGATGAGAGGAAGCTAGGGTTTGTAGGTTTGTTTGTTTTGGTAAAGTGTGAGATGGGTGCTAGTGCCCCATGTGTTATTCGACTAAGGGGGGATGGGCCGAACCCACACTTGGGCTGCCCTAAGAGTCCGAGTACAAGTTGTGTAGCCCGAATGGCTTGTGCGGTCGAGTGTGTGTTGTGCGCTTATCGTACATACATTCACAAGCACGTAATAACATAACATTCACATAAATATTCACTTTCATAAAAGTCACATATCGTACACATACGTTACATCAAAGTACAAAGATCGGTTTGGAAATACGAGTTGTCATATTATCCCCAAGTTGAAAGAAATTTCGTCCTGAAATTTAGCACGTACTCACTGAGGAAGCTAGTTAAGTGGCATGGTTTTCCTGGTTTTCCTAGGGTGTCACATCCTCTCCCCGTTGATCTGGAATTTCGTCCTGAAATTCCGTAGCTTCAGTCTCAGTAGTGGTTGTACCGTTTGCGAACAGTTGGGGATATTTTTGTTTCATCTGATCTTCGCGTTCCCAGGTGAACTCTGGGCCGCGACGTGAGTTCCAACGAACTCGAACGAGAGGTATCCTAGTACGCTTGAGGACCTTAACATCCCGGTCCGTGATTTCAACAGGTTCCTCGACGAATCGTAACCACTCGTCGATCGTGAGCTCCTTCAAAGGAACTACGTGGGTCTCATCTGACAGACACTTCTTCAGATTTGACACATGGAAAATGTCGTGAATTGCACTGAGTTCTGTTGGTAAGTTCAGTCTGTAGGCCACCTTGCATATTTTCTCAATGACTTCGAAAGGTCCAACGTATCGTGGGTTAAGTTTGCCTCGTTTACCAAAACGAACCACACCCCTCCAGGGTGAAACTTTTAGTAGCACTAGCTCCCCAACCTGGAGCTCAAGTGGTTTTCTGCCCTTATCGGCGTAGATTTTCTGATGATCACGTGCTGCCGCCATTCGTTGTCGTATCTGAGCAATTCGTTCTGTTGTGTCTACCACAAGTTCTGGACCAGTAATCTGACTATCCCCCACCTCTGCCCAACAAAGAGGTGACCGGCATTTACCCCCGTACAATGCCTCAAATAGAGCAGCTTTAATGCTGGTGTGGTAGCTGTTATTGTACGAAAATTCCACAAGTGGCAGATGCTTTTCCCATCCGTTGCCAAAGTCAATTACACATGCCCTAAGCATGTCTTCGAGGGTCTAGATGGTACGTTCCGACTGCCCATCCGTTTGCGGGTGATAAGCTGTGCTCATATCTAACCTTGAGCCAAAGGACTTGTGCATTTCTTGCCATAGTTCTGAAGTAAAACGTGCATCTCGATCCGAGATGATAAAGATGGGCACCCCGTGCCTTGAGACAACTTCCTTGAGATATACTTCTGCTAGGGTGTAGAACTTATCCGTTTCTTTGATAGCCAGGAAGTGAGTAGACTTTGTGAGTCGATCCACGATCACCCAAATAGTATCGTTACCACATTGCGATCTAGGCAGGCCAGTAACAAAATCCATGGAAATTTGCTCCCATTTCCATTGTGGTATCTCTGGTTGTTGAAGTGGGCCTGAAGGTTTCTGGTATTCCGCCTTGACTCTCGCACAAGTCAAGCACTTGCTAACGTAAGTAGCTATGTGGGCCTTCATGCTAGGCCACCAATATGTTGTTCTGATATCGTGGTGCATTTTATCCTAACCAGGATGTACTGAGTAGCGAGACTTGTGTGCCTCATCCATCACAAGCTCTCGTAGGTTGCCATAGTGTGGGACCCAAATGCGTCCCGTTACGTAGTAAGCACCGTCTTCCTTTTTTTCTAATCGTTGTCTTGAGCCACGTAGGGTTTCGGTCCTGATGTTTTCTGGTTTCAATGCTTCTACCTGAGCATCTCGTATCTGAGAAGGAAGACTAGACTGTATAGTGAGTTGTAAAGCTCGTACGCGCTTGGGTGTAGTGTCCTTTCGACTGAGGGCGTCAGCCACAACATTGGCTTTGCCTGGGTGGTACCTGATCGAGCATTCGTAGTCATTCAGTAGTTCGACCCACCGTCGTTGTCGCATATTCAGTTCCTTCTGTTTGAAGATATGCTCGAGACTCCTGTGGTCGGTGTAGATGGCGCATTTGGTACCGTATAGGTAGTGTCTCCATATCTTAAGTGCAAAAACAACAGCTCCCAGCTCTAAATCGTGTGTAGTGTAGTCCGTTTCATGAACTTTAAGTTGGCGTGTGGCGTAGGCTATGACCTTATCACGTTGCTTCAACACACATCCAAGACCCTGAATGGATGCGTCGCAATAGACCAAAAAATCGTCTGTGCCCTCTGGCAATGAAAGGATAGGTGCACTGCAAAGTCTATCCTTTAAGTGCTGAAATGGTAATTCCTGTGCATTTCCCCATCAATAAACAATGCCTTTCTGCGTTAGTGAGAGGTGAGAGGCTGTGCAATCTTGGAAAAATCCTTAATGAACCTCCGGTAGTAACCTGCCAAACCCAAGAATTGGCGAATTTCCGTTGGTGTACGAGGTGCAGGCCAGTTCTTAATCGAGTCTACCTTGGATGGATCAACGTGAATCCCATCCTTGTTTACCACATGGCCTAAGAAATGGACTTCACAAAGCCAGAAGTCGCATTTTGAAAACTTGGCGCACAGCTGTTCTGTTCGAAGGAGTTCCAAAATGAGTCGTAGATGCTGCTCGTGTTCCTCCTGACTCTTCGAATAGATCAGAATGTCATCGATGAAAACTATGACAAATTTGTCCAGGTAAGGCTTGCACACTCTATTCATCAAATCCATGAAGACCGCAGGTGCGTTTGTCAGCCCAAAAGGCATGACCAAAACTCTTAGTGGCCATATCGAATTCTAACAGCTGTTTTGGAGTCGTCCTCTTCTCAGACTCTCAGTTGGTGATATCCAGATCTCAAATCAATCTTCGAGTAGTAGCTCGACCCTTGCAGCTGGTCGAACAGGTCATCAATTCGGGGAAGAGGATAACGATTCTTCACGGTCACTTTGTTGAGTTCACGGTAGTCGATGCACATTCTGAAAGTACCATCCTTCTTCTTTACGAATAGCACTGGAGCTCCCCAGGGCGATGAGCTAGGATGAATAAAACCCTTATCCAAGAGTTCTTGTAGTTGCGTAGAGAGTTCTTTCAACTCTGTTGGAGCTAAATGATACGGTGCACGAGCTATGGGCGCTGCTCCAGGGGCTAGCTCGATTTGGAACTCGACCTGGTGATGAGGCGGGAGGCCAGGTAGTTCCTCAGGAAATACCTCAGGATAGTCGCGTACAATCTGAAAGTCTTCTATCTTCTTCTCTTTCTTCGAGGTGTCAGTAACGAGAGCCAGAATAGCAGTGTGGCCCTTTCTCAAGCACTTCTGAGCCTTAAGGAAAGAGATGATGCTCACAACAGCACCACTCTTGTCGCCACGAATCATGAGAGGTTCATCACCTAGGCGAGGAATACGGACAATCTTTTCGTTACAAAGGATCTTTGCTTGATGTTGGGATAACCAGTCCATACCAATGACGATGTCGAAACCATCACAACGTTGGGGTCATTTCTAGCATCACCCTGACCAATCACGAACACTCGACCCCTGGCACCATTGTCGTCGTTATTACCCCCTTGTTGCCTCCATTATAGTTCACGTTTCCTTGGTTATGGTTCTGATTCGGGTTCTGGTTCAACTGTGGATAGTGTCTCTTGAAGTGATCTTTAGCACCACACTGAGAACATCCCTTGTTATCCTGCTGTTGCTGCTGATTTTGTGGAGCTTGTGGCTGCTGTTGTCGGTTCTAGTTTGCAGGACGTGAACTTCTACAATCTTTGGCTCCATGACTAAGCTTGTTGCATCTCTAACGACGATCTTTGTTGCACTGCCCGCTGTGGTGCAAATTACATCGATTGCACTTAGGGTGGTTTCCCTCGTGTCCACCCTGACTTCGATTACCAAAAGACTGCTGACTGGGGCTCCTGTACTTGACTGAGATTGCACCGAAGTGGAACCCTTGCTTAAATTTCCATCCCACTTGCGTTTGTTGTCACTGGGAGTAGCAGAAGTAGTTGTAGTAGTACCAATATGCTTAGGCAGCTTGTTCTGTTTCCACTGCCCGGTCGGTGAGCAAAACGAGTAACATCCTGGATAGTAGCAAGGTTAGCAGAAGTCACATGACTTTGAATCTCTGGTACTAAGCCTTTGGGGTACAACCCAATGCGCTTGGTGGGAGGATCCACCATAGTTGGACATAACACTGCCAGTTCGTTGGATCGTTCAGGTTATAGAATTCCACTTCGAGCTTGTGGATGTCATCATGACTACATTATTCCCGTTTGATCAGTTCCTCAAACTTATTCCATGGGGTGGCATTAGCAGCCGCTAGCCCCAGCATCTGAACTTGCGCGTTCCACCAGGTTAGCGCAGTGCCTTCGAGAGTACCAGTGGCGTACTTCACCCTATGAGCCTCAGGGCATTCACACGTCTCTAAGACAGACTCGAGCTTTTCAAACCAATGGAGGAGTCCAACAGCTCCTTTAGTGCCACTGAAAGTATTAGGACGACAGTCCACGAACGTCTTAAATGTGCATACAGGTAGCTGAGCGTTCTGACCTTGTTGCGCGAGGAAGAAGAGACAGGGTTAAGCGTGAGAATTGGGTCATGAGAGTAGGATCTAACATCCTAGGTTAGGTTCGGAATAGCAGGTTAAACCTCCTGCCTGAGCGGCTGCGAGTGCTGCCGTAACTTGTTCGTTGATATGAGCCGTCAGGTGGCTTGAGTTAGGTTCACACGTTCCCTCATGATCTTCACATCGAAGGAAACACAAATAGGAAAGGTGTCGCGAATGTGTGTAAGTGTGGAGTGACAGAAGGAAGCAAGCACACATGTGTTTTCAAACTATAGTTGCTACGTTTATCTAAGCATATCATGAGCATAGTTCTATGTAATCTAGCAAGTAAGCAATAAAACATAAACCATATCACCTAGAATGTCGAGCCTTGCACGTGGAGTGAAGCGTCGTTGTGGATTGTAGAGCACTGTACAGGTTATAGTCTGGTTTTAACAGAAACGTTTTCCTTTATTAAAACCAAGTTCTCTATAACCAATGGCTCTGATACCAATCTGTCACACCCCCAAAAACCACATGCGGAGTATCACCGCTTGGAGGCGTGACTGACCAGGATCAAACCACTAATCATATGGAACAAGTAAGTAATTAAATGTAAAAGTTCAACCAACACAGTTAATGTCCAATTCAAACATAGTTGTAGTTATGAGCGGAAGCATAATGTTTAAATCCCAAAACATAAGTTTAAATATCCAAAAGTTTAACATGGCACACAGCTGTCCATGTCCCACAATGACTCTTCCTTGTGCAAGCTCCCGCTAAAAACCTATAGACCTGCAAAGCATGTAGTAACGAGTCAACAACAAGTTGAGTGAGTTCACGGTTGGGTGTTCATTTTAAGTTGTTCCAAGAACAGTTTCCTTTAACTGGCATCCTGCCGTGGGGGTTACCCCATAGTTGAAAAATGTGATTTGTTTAACCCATTAACTCTGGCAATCCAGCCGTGGGGGCTACCCCATGATAGTTATCTGGCATTTCGGCCGTGGGGGCTACCCCTTGTATACACTAGACTCGTTACCATATCGACTACTGACTGAAGTCATGTTTAAGTGCCCTGAAACTGTCAATGTCTATCATCATTAACGTGCCCCAGATCCATTAGTTCACGCCCGTCCTCTGCGGCACGGTGTGAGGCTTGTCAGACCTAAATAGCACTATCTAACTAATGACCCGCTCGCCATTGGCCCGACGATTAAGTCGATATAAATTAGGAGGGACTTCGTGATAGAGAGTTTTGGTCTAGTAAAGTTATCTGTCCGTGAGGACGAGGAATTACATTCCTGAACCATTACTGTCCTACCCAAGAAAGGACGAGGAATCCATATTCCTTAACCCCATTCCCAACCCCTGGGAATCCCATGCTTTGTAGAGTGTGAACTCACCTTGGTTTGCTCGGCAGATTACACAGAAAGGTCAACTCTAGCAGCTAGTGGTCAACCACGTCCTAACATGGTTATCATACAAGTCAGGTTTAGGTTTTCAAGTATCGTACATATGTTTACACATAAGCTAACAGTTACGAACACGTATTGATCATGGCGACCACGTAAACACTTAAACAGTTAAGTCCATAAAACGGCCAACTTGTACGGCCCAAGAGGTTGGGCTCGCACAAGTTCATTAACCCATTTATCTTGTGCGATCACCCAATTGAAACACAATAGAGTAACCCGATACATATACAGCCCAATCATTAAACAATTAAACAGTTTGTGCGATCCAAATAGTCTTGTGTGATCCGTTTACCAGCCCAGCCCAAAATAGACAACCGGCCCAAACAGTTAAATAATCATATCAACTTGTGCGACTAGAAACACCTTGTGCGACTGACAAGACTTGTGCGACCAGGATGTCTTGTGCGAGTGAATTAGACATCCGAATATCTTGCCATTCGGTTACAACCATTTACCAGTTTCCAAATTTAAAATAATCAACCAACAGTTTCTATCTTAGCTAATATTCGATCAATTTCAACAATCCCCAATTAATGAGTTTATTCATATAAACTTTGATTATTCTCAATCATAAGCAATTAACAACTACATGTCAATAATTCTCGGCTATATCAGATTCAAACGAACAAGTTTTCACTAAATAACCATCATCACATAACCCTAATTCTCATACAATTCACATGGTCCATGCGATCCAACATATACTTAATTGTTACATTAATCATGAGAAAGAAATGAATACAAATGACGAATTCATAAATGACACTAACAATTAAACAACAGTTGTCAAAGAAGATCAGTTCTTTCACACCTAACCATTTTGATATCATCATCCCACTATCAATCATCACATCAACCTACAAGTCTGTGCCATCGAACTACTCTATATAAAATAATACTTTCTCATCATTCAACACATATATTTATTTTCAAGAACACAAATAGCACCACATGGCTTCTGACAATCTCATGCAAATATAAGAATGATAACCGACAAATATGAAGTATCCTTATCCTATTGATTGTATTTTCAAGACTTCACACATGCCATTCATAATAACATTCTAGATCCGAACTTTCACATGCAAACACATAGGCTATAACTTAATAAACGATTACCATCATGAAAAGATTATACTAACCGATTAAAGAAGAGGGTAGGGGATTGATCCGAGCACAAAGATCTTCGATGACAAGTAGAGGTGTTTGCCGTCAAGTTTGAGAGAGAGGATGAGAGGAAGCTAGGGTTTGTAGGTTTGTTTGTTTTGGTAAAGTGTGAGATGGGTGCTAGTGCCCCATGTGTTATTCGACTAAGGGGGGATGGGCCGAACCCACACTTGGGCTGCCCTAAGAGTCCGAGTACAAGTTGTGTAGCCCGAATGGCTTGTGCGGTCGAGTGTGTGTTGTGCGCTTATCGTACATACATTCACAAGCACGTAATAACATAACATTCACATAAATATTCACTTTCATAAAAGTCACATATCGTACACATACGTTACATCAAAGTACAAAGATCGGTTTGGAAATACGAGTTGTCACATTATCCCCAAGTTGAAAGAAATTTCGTCCCGAAATTTAGCACGTACTCACTGAGGAAGCTAGTTAAGTGGCATGGTTTTCCTGGGGTGTCACATCCTCCCCCCGTTGATCTGGAATTTCGTCCCGAAATTCCGTAGCTTCAGTCTCAGTAGTGGTTGTACCGTTTGCGAACAGTTGGGGATATTTTTGTTTCATCTGATCTTCGCGTTCCCAGGTGAACTCTGGGCCGCGACGTGAGTTCCAACGAACTCGAACGAGAGGTATCCTAGTACGCTTGAGGACCTTAACATCCCGGTCCGTGATTTTAACAGGTTCCTCGACGAATCGTAACCGCTCGTCGATCGTGAGCTCCTTCAAAGGAACTACGTGGGTCTCATCTGACAGACACTTCTTCAGATTTGACACATGGAAAACTTCGTGAATTGCACTGAGTTCTGTTGGTAAGTTCAGTCTGTAGGCCACCTTGCCTATTTTCTCAATGACTTCGAAAGGTCCAACGTATCGTGGGTTAAGTTTGCCTCGTTTACCAAAACGAACCACACCCCTCCAGGGTGAAACTTTTAGTAGCACTCGCTCCCCAACCTGGAGCTCAAGTGGTTTTCTGCCCTTATCGGCGTAGATTTTCTGATGATCACGTGCTGCCGCCATTCGTTGTCGTATCTGAGCAATTCGTTCTGTTGTGTCTACCACAAGTTCTGGACCAGTAATCTGACTATCCCCCACCTCTGCCCAACAAAGAGGTGACCGGCATTTACCCCCGTACAATGCCTCAAACAGAGCAGCTTTAATGCTGGTGTGGTAGCTGTTATTGTACGAAAATTCCACAAGTGGCAGATGCTTTTCCCAGCCGTTGCCAAAGTCAATTACACATGCCCTCAGCATGTCTTCGAGGGTCTAGATGGTACGTTCCGACTGCCCATCCGTTTGCGGGTGATAAGTTGTGCTCATATCTAACCTTGAGCCAAAGGACTTGTGCATTGCTTGCCATAGTTCTGAAGTAAAACGTGCATCTCGATCCGAGATGATAGAGATGGGCACCCCGTGCCTTGAGACAACTTCCTTGAGATATACTTCTACTAGGGTGGAGATCTTATCCGTTTCTTTGATAGCCAGGAAGTGAGCAGACTTTGTGAGTCGATCCACGATCACCCAAATAGTATCGTTACCACATTGCGATCTAGGCAGGCCAGTAACAAAATCCATGGAAATTTGCTCCCATTTCCATTGTGGTATCTCTGGTTGTTGAAGTGGGCCTGAAGGTTTCTGGTATTCCGCCTTGACTCTCGCACAAGTCAAGCACTTGCTAACGTAAGTAGCTATGTGGGCCTTCATGCTAGGCCACCAATACGTTGTTCTGATATCGTGGTACATTTTATCCTAACCAGGATGTACTGAGTAGCGAGACTTGTGTGCCTCATCCATCACAAGCTCTCGTAGGTTGCCATAGAGTGGGACCCAAATGCGTCCCGTTACGTAGTAAGCACCGTCTTCCTTTTTTTTCTAATCGTTGCCTTGAGCCACGTAGGGCTTCAGTCCTGATGTTTTCTGGTTTCAATGCTTCTACCTGAGCATCTCGTATCTGAGAAGGAAGACTAGACTGTATAGTGAGTTGTAAAGCTCGTACGCGCTTGGGTGTAGTGTCCTTTCGACTGAGGGCGTCAGCCACAACATTGGCTTTGCCTGGGTGGTACCTGATCGAGCATTCGTAGTCATTCAGTAGTTCGACCCACCGTCGTTGTCGCATATTCAGTTCCTTCTGTTTGAAGATATGCCCGAGACTCCTGTGGTCGGTGTAAATGGCGCACTTGGTACCGTACAGGTAGTGTCTCCATATCTTAAGTGCAAAAACAACAGCTCCCAGCTCTAAATCGTGCGTAGTGTAGTCCGTTTCATGAACTTTAAGTTGGCGCGAGGTGTAGGCTATGACCTTATCACGTTGCTTCAACACACATCCAAGACCCTGAATGGATGCGTCGCAATAGACCACAAAATCGTCTGTGCCCTCTGGCAATGAAAGGATAGGTGCACTGCAAAGTCTATCCTTTATGTGCTGAAATGCTAATTCCTGTGCATTTCCCCATCGATAAACAACGCCTTTCTGCGTTAGTGAGAGGTGAGAGGCTATGCAATCTTGGAAAAATCCTTAATGAACCTCCGGTAGTAACCTGCCAAACCCAAGAATTGGCGAATTTCCGTTGGTGTACGAGGTGCAGGCCAGTTCTTAATCGAGTCTACCTTGGATGGATCAACGTGAATCCCATCCTTGTTTACCACATGGCCTAAGAAATGGACTTCACAAAGCCAGAAGTCGCATTTTGAAAACTTGGCGCACAGCTGTTCTGTTCGAAGGAGTTCCAAAATGAGTCGTAGATGCTGCTCGTGTTCCTCCTGACTCTTCGAATAGATCAGAATGTCGTTGATGAAAACTATGACAAATTTGTCCAGGTAAGGCTTGCACACTCTATTCATCAAATCCATGAAGACCGTAGGTGCGTTTGTCAGCCCAAAAGGCATGACCAAAACTCTTAGTGGCCATATCGAATTCTAACAGCTGTTTTGGAGTCGTCCTCTTCTCAGACTCTCAGTTGGTGATATCCAGATCTCAAATCAATCTTCGAGTAGTAGCTCGACCCTTGCAGCTGGTCGAACAGGTCATCAATTCGGGGAAGAGGATAACGATTCTTCACGGTCACTTTGTTGAGTTCACGGTAGTCGATGCACATTCTGAAAGTACCATCCTTCTTCTTTACGAATAGCACTGGAGCTCCCCAGGGCGATGAGCTAGGATGAATAAAACCCTTATCCAAGAGTTCTTGTAGTTGCGTAGAGAGTTCTTTCAACTCTGTTGGAGCTAAATGATACGGTGCACGAGCTATGGGCGCTGCTCCAGGGGCTAGCTCGATTTGGAACTCGACCTGGTGATGAGGCGGGAGGCCAGGTAGTTCCTCAGGAAATACCTCAGGATAGTCGCGTACAATCTGAAAGTCTTCTATCTTCTTCTCTTTCTTCGAGGTGTCAGTAACGAGAGCCAGAATAGCAGTGTGGCCCTTTCTCAAGCACTTCTGAGCCTTAAGGAAAGAGATGATGCTCACAACAGCACCACTCTTGTCGCCACGAATCATGAGAGGTTCATCACCTAGGCGAGGAATACGGACAATCTTTTCGTTACAAAGGATCTTTGCTTGATGTTGGGATAACCAGTCCATACCAATGACGATGTCGAAACCATCACAACGTTGGGGTCATTTCTAGCATCACCCTGACCAATCACGAACACTCGACCCCTGGCACCATTTTCGTCGTTATTACCCCCTTGTTGCCTCCATTATAGTTCACGTTTCCTTGGTTATGGTTCTGATTCGGGTTCTGGTTCAACTGTGGACAGTGTCTCTTGAAGTGATCTTTAGCACCACACTGAGAACATCCCTTGTTATCCTGCTGTTGCTGCTGATTTTGTGGAGCTTGTGGCTGCTGTTGTTGGTTCTGGTTTGCAGGACGTGAACTTCTACAATCTTTGGCTCCATGACTAAGCTTGTTGCATCTCTAACGATGATCTTTGTTGCACTGCCCGCTGTGGTGCAATTTACATCGATTGCACTTAGGGTGGTTTCCCTCGTGTCCACCCTGACTTCGATTACCAAAAGACTGCTGACTAGGGCTCCTGTACTTGACTGAGATTGCACCGAAGTGGAACCCTTGCTTAAATTTCCATCCCACTTGCGTTTGTTGTCACTGGGAGTAGCAGAAGTAGTTGTAGTAGTACCAATATGCTTAGGCAGCTTGTTCTGTTTCCACTGCCCGGTCGGTGAGCAAAACGAGTAACATCCTGGATAGTAACAAGGTTAGCAGAAGTCACATGACTTTGAATCTCTGGTACTAAGCCTTTGGGGTACAACCCAATGCGCTTGGTGGGAGGATCCACCATAGTTGGACATAACACTGCCAGTTCGTTGGATCGTTCAGGTTAAAGAATTCCACTTCCAGCTTGTGGATGTCATCATGACTACATTATTCCCGTTTGATCAGTTCCTCAAACTTATTCCATGGGGTGGCATTAGCAGCCGCCAGCCCCAGCATCTAAACTTGCGCGTTCCACCAAGTTAGCGCAGTGCCTTCGAGAGTACCAGTGGCGTACTTCACCCTATGAGCCTCAGGGCATTCACACGTCTCTAAGACAGACTCGAGCTTTTCAAACCAATGGAGGAGTCCAACAGCTCCTTTAGTGCCACTGAAAGTATTAGGACGACATCTTAAATGTGCATACAGGTGGCTGAGCGTTCTGACCTTGTTGCGCGAGGAAGAAGAGACAGGGTTAAGCGCGAGAATTGGGTCATGAGATTAGGATCTAACATCCTAGGTTAGGTTCGGAATAGCAGGTTAAACCTCCTGCCTGAGCGGCTGCGAGTGCTGCCGTAACTTGTTCGTTGATATGAGCCGTCAGCTGGCTTGAGTTAGGTTCACACGTTCCCTCATGATCTTCACATCGAAGGAAACACAAATAGGAAAGGTGTCGCGAATGTGTGTAAGTGTGGAGTGACAGAAGGAAGCAAGCACACATGTGTTTTCAAACTATAGTTGCTACGTTTATCTAAGCATATCATGAGCATAGTTCTATGTAATCTAGCAAGTAAGCGATAAAACATAAACCATATCACCTAGAATGTCGAGCCTTGCACGTGGAGTGAAGCGTCGTTGTGGATTGTAGAGCACTGTACAGGTTATAGTCTGGTTTTTAACAAAAACGTTTTCCTTTATTAAAACCAAGGCTCTGATACCAATCTGTCACACCCCCAAAAACCACATGCGGAGTATCACCGCTTGGAGGCGTGACTGACCAGGATCAAACCACTAATCATATGGAACAAGTAAGTAATTAAATGTAAAAGTTCAACCAACACAGTTAATGTCCAATTCAAACATAGTTGTAGTTATGAGCGGAAGAATAATGTTTAAATCCAAAAACATAAGTTTAAATATCCAAAAGTTTAACATGGCACACAGCTGTCCATGTCCCATAACGACTCTTCCTTGTGCAAGCTCCAGCTAAGAACCTATAGACCTGCAAAGCATGTAGTAACGAGTCAACAACAAGTTGAGTGAGTTCACGATTGGGTGTTCATTTTAAGTTGTTCCAAGAACAGTTTCCTTTAACTGGCATCCTGCCGTGGGGGTTACCCCATAGTTGAAAAATGTGATTTGTTTAACCCATTAACTCTGGCAATCCAGCCATGGGGGCTACCCCATGATAGTTATCTGGCATTTCGGCCGTGGGGGCTACCCCTTGTATACACTAGACTCGTTACCATATCGACTACTGACTGAAGTCATGTTTAAGTGCCCTGAAACTGTCAATGTCTATCATCATTAACGTGCCCCAGATCCATTAGTTCACGCCCGTCCTCTGCGGCACGGTGTGAGGCTTGTCAGACCTAAATAGCGCTATCTAACTAATGACCCGCTCGCCATTGGCCCGGCGATTAAGTCGATATAAATTAGGAGGGACTTCGTGATAGAGAGTTTTGGTCTAGTAAAGTTATCTGTCCGTGAGGACGAGGAATTACATTCCTGAACCATTACTGTCCTACCCAAGAAAGGACGAGGAATCCATATTCCTTAACCCCATTCCCAACCCCTGGGAATCCCATGCTTTGTAGAGTGTGAACTCACCTTGGTTTGCTCGGCAGATTACACAGAAAGGTCAAGTCTAGCAGCTAGTGGTCAACCACGTCCTAACATGGTTATCATACAAGTCAGGTTTAGGTTTTCAAGTATCGTACATATGTTTACACATAAGCTAACAGTTACGAACACGTATTGATCATGGCGACCACGTAAACACTTAAACAGTTAAGTCCATAAAACGCCCAACTTGTACGGCCCAAGAGGTTGGGCTCGCACAAGTTCATTAACCCATTTATCTTGTGCGATCACCCAATTGAAACACAATAGAGTAACCCGATACATATACAGCCCAATCATTAAACAATTAAACAGTTTGTGCGATCCAAATAGTCTTGTGCGATCCGTTTACCAGCCCAGCCCAAAATAGACAACCGGCCCAAACAGTTAAATAATCATATCAACTTGTGCGACTAGAAACACCTTGTGCGACTGACAAGACTTGTGCGACCAGGATGTCTTGTGCGAGTGAATTAGACATCCGAATATCTTGCCATTCGGTTACAACCATTTACCAGTTTCCAAATTTAAAATAATCAACCAACAGTTTCTATCTTAGCTAATATTCGATCAATTTCAACAATCCCCAATTAATGAGTTTATTCATATAAACTTTGATTATTCTCAATCATAAGCAATTAACAACTACATGTCAATAATTCTCGGCTATATCAGATTCAAACGAACAAGTTTTCACTAAATAACCATCATCACATAACCCTAATTCTCTTACAATTCACATGGTCCATGCGATCCAACATATACTTAATTGTTACATTAATCATGAGAAAGAAATGAATACAAATGATGAATTCATAAATGACCCTAACAATTAAACAACAGTTGTCAAAGAAGATCAGTTCTTTCACACCTAACCATTTCGATATCATCATCCCACTATCAATCATCACATCAACTTACAAGTCTGTTCCATCGAACTACTCTATATAAAATAATACTTTCTCATCATTCAACACATATATTTATTTTCAAGAACACAAATAGCACCACATGGCTTCTGACAATCTCATGCAAATATAAGAATGATAACCGACAAATATGAAGTATCCTTATCCTATTGATTGTATTTTCAAGACTTCACACATGCCATTCATAATAACATTCTAGATCCGAACTTTCACATGCAAACACATAGGCTATAACATAATAAACGATTACCATCATGAAAAGATTATACTAACCGATTAAAGAAGAGGGTAGGGGATTGATCCGAGCACAAAGATCTTCGATGACAAGTAGAGGTGTTTGCCGTCAAGTTTGAGAGAGAGGATGAGAGGAAGCTAGGGTTTGTAGGTTTGTTTGTTTTGGCAAAGTGTGAGATGGGTGCTAGTGCCCCATGTGTTATTCGACTAAGGGGGATGGGCCGAACCCACACTTGGGCTGCCCTAAGAGTCCGAGTACAAGTTGTGTAGCCCGAATGGCTTGTGCGGTCGAGTGTGTGTTGTGCGCTTATCGTACATACATTCACAAGCACGTAATAACATAACATTCACATAAATATTCACTTTCATAAAAGTCACATATCGTACACATACGTTACATCAAAGTACAAAGATCGGTTTGGAAATACGAGTTGTCACATTATCCCCAAGTTGAAAGAAATTTCGTCCCGAAATTTAGCACGTACTCACTGAGGAAGCTAGTTAAGTGGCATGGTTTTCCTGGTTTTCCTGGGGTGTCACATCTATTGCTATGCCCTTTGGACTAAGAAATGCAGATGCTACCTACCAAAGGCTAGTTAATATGATGTTTAAAGAACAAATAGGACACACAATGGAAGTCTATATAGATGACTGTTAGGGATGGATTTTCTAAGCTTAAGGATCACGGATCCTCAAGTGCAGGCAGGATCACGGATCCTCGGTTTTGTTTGAATTAAGGATCCTCAGAAGACGTTGCAGGTTTAAGGAGGCAGGATCCTCATTGTTATCCTAAGACTAACGGATGTTTCATTATATTTGAACTTGTTTTACAGGAATGAACGAGTGGGACTTAGTCTTACCGATATTCCAGGAGAATATGCTCCCATATTCTGCACGTGTATAGCTTGTGTGACCGTTATGGAAGTGGTGGAAGGCTAGCACAATTTGTGGAATGTTTGTTATCTAGTTTATTTCTATTTTTAAATGGAATAACGAGCTTGATAGTTAGAACAATTAGCAACACACACACTCTCAAAAGCTCTCTGCAACATTTTGGCGACTACACACATATTGCACACTAGTGATCCTTGTAACAAGCTTGTTATCATCCCGATTTGTAACCTTTGTTTGTTTAATATAGTTGGTGATCGGTAGTTTCCATCACCTGAGGTTTTTTGTGCCGGAGATCATACCTTGATCAAGGGCTTTTTCCTAGTATAAATCCTTGTGCACTTGTTCATTTCATTCGAAGTTTGTTCATACATTTGCCATTTAATCCAAGCATCACACACAAAAAAAGATTTGGTTGCATTATCCTAGTCTGATTTTTGACCAAAACAGTTTGGCGCCCACCGTGGGGCAATTGGTGCTTCATCTTTGAGAAATTTTATTCATTGTGATCATTTTGGTTCATTACCTTCAACCAGATGGCTTCTTCAGCAAAGAACACTTCAAGTTCCATGCCGGCAGTCACTTCTTCACAGGGCGTTCCACCTTTGCCTCCACCACCTTTTGGATCTCAGAAGAATGCTGAGAATGCTGCAAAGAAACCAACCCCCGTTTTCTCAAAACCACCAACTTCTGTTGTTTCTTCTAGCCCTACTAACAGTGATCTTTATTCTTTGATTGTGCAGATGAAGGGTTACATGCAACAGCAGGACAAAACCAACGAAAGGATCCTCCGGGAGATTGATGACATCAAGAAACTGAAGAGATCAGCGGAGGATCACTCTCCTTTGATGCCGAGGTCGCTGAATTTCGACACTCCGGTCATAACTTCCCAACACTTTGTAGCTCCAGATGTCCAATACCAGGGTGGATCAACAGGAATGCGTTCTGCATCATCGGCAATGTCTCAGGCTCTAGGATCCTACTTCCAGCCTTCAGGATCCTCTTTCCAGCCTTTAGGATCCTCATTTCAGCATCAGGGATCCTTCACCAGTTCAAGAGGATACATGGGGACCCAGGCAGTTCAAGGATCCTCCTCTCAGGTTCAAGGATCCTCCTCTCAGGTTCAGGTATCCTCTCAGGTTCAAGGATCCTCCTTTCAGGTTCAAGGATCCTCGTCTCAGGTTTACGGATCCATGGATTATCCTCCAAGACCCCCGCTCCCAGCATATCAAGGATCCAACACCTTTCAGGATCAAGGATTCTTAAGGAGTGTACAGCCCGGAAGTTCATATGTTCATCTAGGAGACTTCATCCCAATGCAGACTATTGCTTCCTCTGGTCCCTCAGTTATACCAGAATCCCATCAATATGGATTCACATCTGCAATTCCAAACTTGAATCCTTCAGGAGGTAACACTTTGAATAATTCTTATAATGCTAACCATGGCTTTGTGCAGGATACAGGTATCAAAGAAGCTATGGCTAGGGAATTACAGAAACTGAAGGATATGATATCCAGCGTTCCAGGAGTGGTTAAGCCCATTCCTGAAATCCCAGATGGAAGCCACAAGATATCTCGTTTTGCACCACCTATTTGTGATGCAGAAATTCCAAAGAGGTTTCAAATACCAACCATGAAGCTATATGATGGCTCAACGGATCTAGAAGAACATGTACCTCAATACAGAGAAAGGATGGAGATCAATCCCATCCCGGAGAGGTTAAAAGAAGCATGTCTATGCAAGGGTTTTGGATCCACTCTAACAAGATCTGCTCTTAAATGGCTGCTAAGTCTTCCCCCTTACTCTATTACTTCATTTGCTAATCTAGTTAATCTGTTTAATAGCCAATTCTTATGTAGCAGAAAATTTGAACGTTTAACTAGTGACCTATATAGGGTAACACAAGGTCAAAATGAATCACTTAGAGATTATATCACTAAGTTCAGTAAAGAATCCTTAGATATTCCTAATCTGGATATTGCTACGGCTGTAAAAGCCTTTAAAATGGGCTTACTTAGGGATTCATTGTTCTATGATGATCTTGTCATGACCCCCTGCAGGAACCTTGATGAAGTGAGAACCAGGGCCCTTAGATTCATCCGACTAGAGGATGATAAAAGGATCCAAGAAAGACTAGCAGGATCCTCGAAGCAGGAAAAGCAAGGATCCTACTTCAGGAACAACAAATCAAAGCCTTATAACAAGTCTGATAATCAGAATGTGCATGCAGTAGAACAGGAAGAGGATGATGAGGATTATCCTCCAATTTCTGAATATTGTTTTTTTGTTGATAACAATGAACTAATCCTTGCAATGCAGAACCTAGGTGAAAAAGCAAGATGGCCCAGAAAAAAGTGATAAGCCAGCTGCAACAAAAGACAAACCAAGTGGTGTGCATATCATGAAGATTTCGGTCATCTCACTGAAGAATGTATTGCATTGAGAAAAGAGATTGGTTAACTGTTAAGCAAAGGGCACTTGAAGGAGCTGTTGGGAAGAAAAAAGTCAAGGATCCAGGATCCTGAAAAAGTTCCAGAAAGAGCTCCTGCTCCTCCTGCTGATGCATAGATCATTAACTTCATATCCGGAGGATCAGACATATGTGGCACTTCCTTTTTAGCAGCCAAGATGCATGCTAAGGAGACCAAGATGGATAATGGGGATAGACCCATCCGAACCTCTACAGTTACATAGGAAAAAGTTATAACTTTTGATGAGGATGATCGTGTCGATGTTCAGGATCCTCATCATGATGGTCTCGTTATTACTTTGTTTATATCTAACCATTTTGTTCGTAGGATCTTGATAGATGGAGGAAGCTCAGTAAATATCATTCAGCTAGATGTCCTCAAGAAGATGAACATCCCTGAATCGGATATTGTCCCAAGATCCTCAGTTCTTGTGGGATTCAGTGGAGAAACCAAGAACACATTGGGGGACATTAAACTTCCCATTTACATAGAAGGACTTCATTCTTATAAGAAATTTTGTGTTATAGATTGCTTATCCTGTTGCAATGTTATCCTTGGCAGGCCATGGATACATGACATGAAGGCAGTCCCATCTACATATCATCAATGCGTAAAGCTTCCTAGTCCATGGGGGGTGGTGAAGATTGAGAGTGACCAACAAGAAGCAAAGAATTGCTATATTTCATCGATGAAACCAGCCTCAAGAACCAGGGAGCAATAGCAATTAAAGCATCCTCCAAGAGATGTCCCGGAGGCAAGAGAACAAGATGTGAAAGATATCCTAATGGATCCTCAGGATCCTGAATCCAAAGTCTTCATAGGATCCGGTATCCTCAATGAAATTGAACAGGATCTAGTATCCTTTCTAAAGAAGAGAAAAACTACCTTTGCTTGGAAGCACAAAGACATGGCAGGTATCTCTAAAGATATAATTACTCATAAGCTTGGCATTGACAGATCATTCAAACCCATACATCAAAAAAGGAGAAAGTTTGCACCTGAGAGGAATGCCATTATCCAGGAGGAGGTAGATAAGCTGCTCAGAGCAGGTATGATAAGAGAGGTCAAGTATCCAAGGTGGTTAGCCAATGTGGTTGTTTTTCAAAAGAAAAACGGAAAGTGGAGGGTATGTGTCGATTTTACTGATTTAAACAAGGCATGTCCCAAGGATCCTTTCCCATTACACCACATTGACTCCATGGTGGATGCTACCGCGGGTCATGAGTTGTTGACTTTTATGGATGCTTCATCTGGATTTCAACAAATTCAGATGGAACCATCTGATCAAGAGCATACAGCCTTTATGACCCCAACTGGTATCTATTGTTATATTGCTATGCCATTTGGACTAAGAAATGCAGGTGCTACTTATCAAAGGCTAGTCAATATGATGTTTAAGGAACAAATTGGACACACTATGGAGGTCAATATAGATGACATGGTGGTTAAGTCCAAAAGAGCTGAGGATCACCTTCGAGATTTGGAGGAAGCATTCAATATCCTTGATAAATTCAATATGAAGTTGAATCCTTCCTAGTGTCACTTTGGTGTTAAAGCAGGCAAGTTCTTAGGTTACATGGTGACAAAAAGAGGCATTGAGGCAAGTCCAGAGCAAATCAAGGCAATTGTAAATATAAAATCTCCTGCCAATGCCAAGAATGTGCAAAGGTTGACAGGGAGGATCGTGGCCTTGAACAGGTTCATATCAAAGTCATCAGAAAAATGCAAGGAATTCTATGACATTTTGAGAAAGAACAAGAAATTTGAGTGGGCTAAAAAGCATGAGAATGCTCTCAAAGCCCTTAAGGATTACCTGTCCTCAGCTCCTGCCTTGATGAAACCAGAAAAAGGGGATATATTATCCTTATATTTGGCAGTCTCTTCCAAAGCAGTAAGTGCAGTCCTTGTTAAGGATCACGAAGGTACACAACATCCGGTCTGTTATGTAAGTAAGAGTTTGCTTGATGTTGAATCCAGGTATTCACATTTAGAAAAACTTATCCTTGCTTTGATTATGGCATCTACTAAACTAAGACATTATTTTGAAACTCATGCCATTATTGTTAAGACTAACTTTCCAATTAAGAATGTTCTCAGGAAACCTGAAATGTCAGGAAGGATGGCCAAATGGGCAGTGAAGCTTAGTGCTTATGATATAAGATATGAACCAAGAACTGCCATTAAATCCCAAGCCTTGGCTGACTTTGTGGCAGATTTAAGTAGTGATCTACAAAGGGAAGCTGAGTTAGAAGTTCAGCAGCTTGAAGAGACCAAGGATCCTTGGATACTCTTCACAGATGGAGCCACTAATGTCAAGGGAACTGGACTTGGAATACTACTAAAATCGCCACAGGGGACATAATACCACACTCAATAGCTTGTGAGTTTCAAACTACTAATAATGAGGCTGAATATGAGGCCTTGATAGCTGGTTTGCAAATTGCCAAGCACATGAGGATCAGGTATCTTGAAGTACATGTAGATTCGTTGCTAATTACCAATCACTTTAATGGATCCTATGCTGTTAAAGGTGAAAGACTAATCAAATATTTAGAGATAGTCAAGGAATTGGCACTCTCTTTTGTTTCCTTTAGTTTGACAAAGGTACCTAGAGAAGAAAATGCAGAAGCTGATGCATTGGCCAACCTTGGATCATCCTTGAAGATTCCAAAGGATATTAAAATCCCCATTATTCATATCCTAACTCCCGCTATTGAGGATCATGTAGCTATGGAGATAGGAGAGGATTCCGCAATTATGCCTAGTGATGATTCACTATCTCATTCAGGATCATGGATTCTTCCAATCATGAGATATATACAACATGGAGAGATTCCTACAGGAGAAAACCCCAGGGCTTTCAAAATCAAGGTATCTGAATTTATAATATTAAATAACATGTTATATAAACGCTCTCTTGCAGGTCCATATCTAAGATGCATTTAGGATCTTAAAGTTCAAGAAGTCCTAAAGGATTTTCATGAAGGAGATTGTGGAAACCATACTGGGGGCAGAGCACTGTTCTCAAGGATCCTTAGGACAGGATACTATTGGCCTACAATGAAGAAGGATGATGTGGATTATGCCAAGAGATGTCATGCTTTTCAGAGACATAGCAATATCCTTCATCAACCAGCAGAGCTCCTGCATCCTATATCCTCTTCTTGGTCATTCATGAGATGGGGAATGGATATAGTTGGTAAACTTCCCAAGGCACCTGGAGGAAAAGTATTCATGCTTGCTATGACTGATTACTTCTCCAAGTGGATAGAAGCTGAAGCCTTTGCTCAAGTCAGGGAAAAAGAAGTGATATCCTTTATTAAAAGAAATATTATTACCAGATTTGGTATCCCTTCTGAAATTGTTTGTGATAATGGATCACAATTTATTGGGAGTAGAACTACTAACTTTTGTGACAACTGGGGGATTAAGATGATAACATCAACACCAGTCTACCCACAAGCTAATGGTCAAGCAGAATCATCCAACAAGATCATCATCAACAATTTGAAGAAGAAGCTTGGATCCAAGAAAGGAAAATGGGCAGAAGAGCTACCTTATGTACTATGGGCTGATAGAACAACCCCCAAGAATGCTACTGGTCAAACTCCATTTTCTTTAGTGTTTGGAGCAGAATCAGTGATCCCTACAGAGATGGTGGTTCCTACTGCAAGAACAAGCATCCGTGATCTAGAGGGAAATTCTGAAAACTTGGTTCAAGACCTGGATACCATAGAAGAACTCAGGGATTTGGCAAGAATAAGAATGGCTAGTTATCAACAAAGGATGGCTGGAGCATATAACAAGAATGTCAGGATCAGGAAGTTTCAAGTAGGTGATATGGTGCTGAGGAAAGCATTCCAAAATACCATAAACTTATTTATTCCATTCTTTAATTAACTTATTTACAAGGAGAAGGATCTTGGGTCCTTTATCCTTCTTTCACTTAATTCCGAGTTTTGCAGCAGATTGGTATATCCTTGACAAAGGATCAAGTATTCACATAAGTCTCCTAAGTATTATGGGCTTGTCCCCAGTTATTTGGGTTTATCCCCAGTTCTTGGGCTAGTCCCCAGTTTTTGGGCCTGTCCCCAGTTTCACCAGTAGCACACGATGATCCTGGTGCAGTTCAAGGTAGTGGGACCAGTATCCGCTTTAGGGGCTGACAATTTCATTGTACTGGCTGTATTCAGGATCCTACGTATAATGGTAGACGTACCATACATCCATTCCTAAGGTTTGTAATGTTTTCATGTTAGCTAAGGTTTTGGCATTTTCATGTCATTAAGTTTGGATAGTCGCCAGTGAGGGCCATACTCCAGTATACACAAGATCCTTTGGGCTTGTCCCTAGTTTTTTGGGCTTGTCCCCAGTTTTTTTGGGCTTGTCCCAAGTTTTTTGGGCTTGTCCCCAGTTTTTTGGGCTTGTCCGCAGTTTTTTTGGGCTTGTCCCCAGTTTTTTGGGCTTGTCCCCAGTTTTTTGGGCTTGTCCCCAGTTGCTAACTCTTCTTTTATATTGGCTTAGTCCCAAGTTATGTTCTATTTCAGGTTTCCAAAGCAGAACAGTTAAGGATCCTTGATCCTAACCTTTTACCAAGGTTTGTCTTTTGGTTATCTTGATTGTAAATATTAAGGATTTAGGATCCTAACTTGGACTCTTAGGTATGATTCTTATTTACCTTCACTTTATTCTTAATTTGTTTAAGTACCCTTATTCTTTGACAACAGGATGTATGATCCTAAAGTTATGCCATTTTTTTGATATAATCTAATATATAGCCTTAATCTTAACATGTGAATTCAAAGAAATTGTGTCATAACAGTTGAAAGGTAATGTCTCCACAAAAATAACAACACAAGATAAGACAAAAGATTAAACTTTTATTTATTTAGCAAAAGATTAACCCTCCAAAGGTTGTTAAAATTACCTACTCCAAGCATCTACCAGCAATCCGTGGCCCGTCCGCTTGGGTAGGTAAAGGGTGTCCATGATGATAAGTTCTAAATAAGTGCAGGAAAAGAAAGACAGTAGGATCACAATGGCTTCATCCCCCAAACAGAGGATCCCTCCACCATTTGTAATCCTACCTATTGTTCGAAGGATCGGTGATCCTTAAACCTAAAGCTACTGTTTAAATACAGACCATTGTTTAAAACATCATAACCAAAAAACTACCAAACCATAAAAAATGGGCTCCGGCCACATCTAGAAATTTCCATCATCGCCCATTTGTGAAGCTCACACCTTCGCTACATCACCATCAGCCGCTGCCTCCTCAACCTTATCCTTTAACCCGCTGCCACTAGCCTCAATTGCCAGAACCTCTCCAGCCTCCTCTTCATCATCTAGCTCAGCCAGCTTGGCCTTCCAACCTTCTTGGTCCCAGGCAGTCCTGTCAAAGTTAGGATCCTCAGCTTCCTTTGCCATCTGAAGTTTGATCTTGAGCATAGCAATGGTGGTAGAAAGCTTGGCTCCCTCCATCACTTCAGCCTTCTCCTGATCAGCTGTGATGTAAGCTAGGACCAGATCCCTCTTCACCAGGTTGACTTCGTTCTCGAGAGAAGCAATCTTCTGATCCTTCGCCAGGTACATCTTCTGGAAGTCCAGCTGCTTCTGCTCAGCCTCATCAGCATATGAATCCAAGAGCATCTGGATCTCGGTGAATTTCTGCAAAAAAGAAGCACACTTCAGGATCCGTTATCCTCAGCATGGGAAGATCAGATTTGTGGATCAGGGATCAGGGATCCTTACCTCAGAGACATATTCTTCAAACTGATGTTGGATGAGGGGCAGTCCTTCGAGGGTGTCGGCAGTTTTTCTCTTCTTTCCTCCCTTGCCCTTGGTGATGACAGCCTTAGGAGCTGGGATGCTAGGACTAGCAGCAAGTTGTTTCTTGCCGGACCGGGAAGAAGCAAATGCATCAAGGTCACTGACACTGAAGCGAGAGGCTGATTTTGTAGACTTTCCAGCACCTACAAATGACAAAAAACAGATAAGTATCCTTATTCTACATCTATTTAAAAATTTAATTATACATAAATGTGAAAACTTACTTGACATGGTGACAGAACCAGAGGATACTTCTTGTGAATCTTTTGTTTTGGCCTGGAACGTTCTAACTGCAGGATCAAGGTTCCAAAAGGCAGCGATTCTTTCTTTTGTTGCATGGGACTCTATGAGATCAGAAACTGAGATAGCTGCACAATAGGAACGGAAAAGGATCAGTTATCTTCAACAGATAAAATCTTCCTATGATCCTTCTATAAGGATCCTATATCCTACCATGGGTGGTCCACTTTTTGGGAAGGTCTTTGCCATCCGGAATAGAGTCTCTCCTTAAAAAAAAGAAACAGTTTTTCCAGTGGGTATCATTCTTTGTGGTCTTAAGGATTGGGTGAGGATCACCAGGTTTGTGCTTGAACAAGAAACAGTGTGAACCATGGCTGACAAGATTGTACAACTCGGCCAACTTCGACAATCCTATCTCTATACCTTCCTGCTCAATGATGTTTTCCAGGGTATGCAGAACCCTCTACATCATCGGCATGGCCTGAATATAGCACATACCGATGAATGCAAAGAAAGATTGGGTAAAAGCAGGGAAAGGATAAGAGAATCCTATCGAGAAGGGGGTGGCCGGAAAAGCAACCCAGGTGTCGGAAACACAGTCACTTTTCAGTGAAGAATCAAAAGGTTTGAAAACAGCATCCGCCGGGAAACAATGGTGAATTCGATCGATCTCCGGGTCAGTGAAGCAGCAGAGTTCAAACGAAGGATTTTTGATAATGCCTTGGCTTTTTAAGGAATCGTCCTTCTTTGGATCTTTGGCTGGTGAGGATCGAAGAACCATTTTCACCATGGATGTTAAGAGAAACGGAAATCAGAATAAGTAGATGAAGAGAGAAGGAGAAAAGAGATACCTGTTCCGATCTTCGAATGAGGATTTAAAGGGAAGTATCGCTCGAATTTAAATGCAAATTGATCCTTATCTCTAACCTATATATAGTGATGATTCTGCAGGTAGTCACGTCGCTGACGTCAGGTATGCAACGGCTAGTCGGATATAACGGCTATATTTACGTTGGCTAGTTCGTTCGAGATAAGATTGAAAAATATGACTCATTAAGTTATATTTTATTCCTCATATTTTGGGGCAATTGTTAGGGATGGATTTTCTAAGCCTAAGGATCACGGATCCTCAGTTTTCTTTGAATTAAGGATCCTCAGAAGACGTTGCAGGTTTAAGGATCCAGGATCCTCATTGTTATCCTAACACTAACGGTTGTTTCAGCTATATTTGAACTTGTTTTACAGGAATGAACGAGTGGGACTTAGTCTTACCAATATTCCTGGAGAATATGCTCCCATATTCTGCACGTGTATAGCTTGTGTGACCGTTATGGAAGTGGTGGAAGGCTAGCACAATTTGCGGAATGTTTGTTATCTAGTTTATTTCTATTTTTAAAGGGCATAACGAGCTTGATAGTTAGAACAATTAGCAACTCACACATTCTCGAAAGCTCTCTGCAACATTTTGGCGATTACACACATATTGCACACTAGTGATCCTTGTAACAAGCTTGTTATCATCCCGATTTGTAACCTTTGTTTGTTTAATATAGTTGGTGATCGGTAGTTTCCATCACCTGAGGTTTTTTGTGCCGGAGATCATACCTTGATCAAGGGCTTTTTCCTTGTATAAATCCTTGTGTCACTTGTTCATTTCATTCGAAGTTTGTTCTTACATTTGCCATTTAATCCAAGCATCACACCTCATAAAATAAGATTTGGTTGCATTATCCTAGTCTGAGTTTTGACCAAAACAATGACATGGTGGTTAAGTCCAAGAGAGCTGAGGATCACCTTAGAGATTTGGAGGAAGGATTTGTCACACCCCCAAAATCCACCATGCGGAGTTCCACCGCTTGGAGGCGTGACGTGACCAGGATCGAGCCACCAATCATACTGAACAACGTACTTAAGTAAATAAAGACAACCACAATATGATTGGTGACCAAAAGCTAGTTAACCAAGTTTTTAATTTAGACAGCGGAAGCATAAACGTAAAGTTCAAAACATACGTTCGCAGTTCATAAGTTTAAAGTCCAACACATAGGTTTAATAAGTTTATAATGTTTTAAACATTAAACACTGGACATAACCGTCTGCACACCACAACGACTCCTTCCTTGTGCAAGCTCCAATGTTTAGCGACCTGTAAGGCATGTAACAACGAGTCAACAACAAAGTTGAGTGAATTCACAGTTGGTTGTTTAGTTATAGCATTCGTTTCGTAAATCATCTGTTCGTTTTGAAAACCATGTATCGTATAAGTTTGCATCGCGGTCTTTCTGACATGTTTGCGAAGATTAGTGGGGGTTTCCCATGTGTTACTAGACCACGCGTATCGACTGCTACGAAAATATAAGAGGTGCCCTAAGTCAATGTCTATCAGCATTGACCCTTTGCCCATAGTCCATTAGTACACGCCCGTCCGACTGGCACAGTGTGAGGTTTGTTAAACCTAATAGCGCTATTAACTAATGACCCGCTCGCCATAGGCCTCGGCGAATAAGTCGATAATTGAGGGACTTAAAGTGATAGAGTTGATGGTCTTATGATCGTGTACGTAGGTTTTACGTACGTGCCCTTCAATCCGAGGACAGTAGTAAGTATGAGTGTACGTAGGTTTTATGTACGTGCCCTTCAATCCGAAAACAGTAAAAAGTAGTTTAATAGTAATGATAGTACAAGTAGTTTTTCAATCCCATTCCCAACCCCTGGGAATCCCATGCCTTAGAAAGAGTGTGAACTCACCTCGGTTTGCTCGGTTAGATTCTCAAATATAGCTAACAGTCAAGGTCGGTCAATCACGTCCTAATATAATTTACCAGTTAGTCATTTAGTGGCTTTCAAATAGAGCACAAAGTTCCTACACGTATCTATCACACAACATGCATCGTTTTAACGGTTTATGCCCATCTAAATTTCCCATCCATTCCCTACTCAAAATCAAACATACGATCATGCACATAACATATATAACGTGTTAGATCATTCACGGATAGCATACTCGACATTTAGACACGCAAGTCACAACTTATCTCAATTCAGTATTTATATTCAAAACCGGCTGTTTTCGGACATTTTAATAAAATAATTAAATTATTCCAAAAATTCCCAAATTTTTACAGGATGTCTTAAACGTTCAATATTTTATTGTGTAAAAATATCGGGGTCCGGTTCACTACCAATATTTTATAAAAATTCACATTCTGGACTGAACTCAGATTTATGTGTTTCTGACCACAGTTCACAGAACAATTTATTAAAAATTCATTGAGTGTCCGATTTACGAAATTCCAGTGAGGTAATTACAAATGCATCGGTTTCCATTTACTGTAGAAATTTCATGGTCTGATTCATCAAAAAACTCTGGTTACAACAGAAAATACAACACTCATTTATTGCTGTAAAAACTCAGCCTAACCTGCTGTTACGAATCGGTTCTTTAAAAATAGTAAACGAAGTCCAAAAATTACGATTCCAGTGCCATTAGAACCGTATTTTATAACACATAAATCTAGGCTTCATAAAATACATTTTTTGTTAAGTTATGGCCCGTTTACAGCCTGATGAAGTCGGCTGAAATCATTACTCAGCTTGCTGTTTTGTGGTTTGAATGTTACTAAAACGTATTAACAAGTATCCGAACAACAGGTTTATCAAAAGTTTGACGATCAAACATCATATATACATTAACCACCCTTAAACCAAAAAGTTTTCATCTTTATGTATCAATCATAAGTAAACTTTTATATTTATCTATTTGTTCTTGACATATTAGTGATTTTCAACATACTACACCCTTTGATCATAGAAACGAGATTAAACAAGATTAACAAGAGTGTAACAAAGGACTTACTACTAGCTTATAGCTAGGGATGAATCTAGTGTAAAGTTGGTAAGAAAAGATGGTGAAAAGTCTTGAAACAAGCTCCTTCAAGATGCACCTTCCATGGCTCACTTCAAGCTTGGAATGAACTTGTTAATGGAGGAGATAGATGATGAAATGGTGGGGAGTGGGTTCGGTTTGGGGGATGACCGAAAGAGAGAGGGAGTAGTGAGGAGAGAGAGAGATCTTGGTGGAATGATGGTTATGATCTAGACCTTGCTTCATATAGATCACCCACATATTATAGCAAGATCCACAAGCAATCATCCATATAAAATATTGATATTAAATCAAGTTGGAAGATATGGACTATGGCAAAAATGTTGTGGGGGTCCCACTTGTGAACCGATTTCAGCCAAGGGGGGGGGGGGGGGGGGGGTAAAGGGAAACATTTTTTCAACTAAGGTGCAATTACTAGTTAGAAAGTAAGTAATGTGATGGTATATGCTAGTTATAATGTTTTTAGGGGGTGTTATGGTATACGGGGACCATGACTAGCTCAACAAAATTAAATAATGTGTTTGACAAATATTTGGTGTCCCGGTTAATGTCCGGTTGTTCGGTCGGACACTTTTCCGTTAAATTGTTTAATTGTTCCGTAAGGCGTCTTATTTATATATTTTGTAACGCAATTAATTCCTAACACATAGGAAAATATTCAGGACCATTTAGTCAAGTTTTCTGCATACTACTAGTATGCTAATACGCACATGTAAGTATAACACAGTAATCAGAGAGCAGTTAAATAATTCCACACCGTCGTCAAGCACTTTAATTATCATTAATGAATTGTACGGAATACATGGGATTTTGAGGGTTGTCACATTCTCCCCCTGTTAAGAGAATTTCGTCCCGAAATTTAGCACCTGGTTACTGAGGAAGCTAGTTAAGTTGCGTTGTTTTCCTGGTTTTCCTGGGGTGTCACATCATCCCCCCGTTGATTTGGAATTTCGTCCCGAAATTCTGCAGTAGCTTCAGCCTCAGTGGTGGTTGCGTTTTTCTTAAACAGTTGGGGATACTTGAGTTTCATTTGGTCTTCTCGTTCCCAGGTATACTCTGGGCCACGACGAGCATTCCAACGAACTCGGACCAGAGGTATCCTGGTATGCTTGAGGATCTTAACATCTCGATCCGTGATCTCTACAGGTTCCTCGACGAATCGCAGCTGGTCGTCGATAGTGAGTTCCTTTAGAGGAACTATGAGGGTCTCATCTGACAGACACTTCTTCAGATTCGACACATGGAAAACATTGTGAACTCCGCTGAGTTCTTCAGGTAGATTCAGCCTGTAAGCTAGCTTGCCAATTTTCTCAATGACTTCGAATGGTCCGACATAACGCGGATTAAGTTTGCCTCGTTTGCCAAAGCGGACTACACCTTTCCAAGGTGAGACTTTGAGTAGCACTCGATCCCCAACCTGGAGCTCGAGTGGTTTTCTTCCCTTATCAGCATAGCTTTTCTGACGGTCACGAGCTGCCGCCATTCGCTGTCGTATCTGAGCAATTTTCTCGGTGGTATCTACCACAAGTTCTGGGCCAGTGATTTGGCTGTCACCAACTTCTGCCCAACAGAGAGGTGATCGGCATTTGCGTCCGTACAATGCCTCAAACGGAGCGGCTTGGATGCTGGTGTGGTAACTGTTGTTGTACGAAAACTCCACTAGCGGGAGGTGCTTTTCCCAGCCATTACCAAAATCGATTACACATGCCCTAAGCATGTCTTCAAGGGTTTGGATGGTGCGTTCAGATTGCCCATCTGTCTGCGGGTGATAAGCGGTGCTCATATCTAAACGTGAGCCAAAGGACTTGTGCATTGCTTGCCACAGTTCAGAAGTAAAATGTGCGTCACGATCAGATATAATAGAGGTTGGCACTCCGTGCCTTGATACCACTTCCTTTAGGTAAATGTCTGTAAGAGTAGAAAACTTATCCGTTTCTTTGATAGCCAGAAAATGTGCAGACTTGGTTAGTCGATCTATGATCACCCAAATGGTATCGTTTCCGCGTTGAGATCTGGGCAGGCCGGTCACGAAGTCCATGGAAATTTGCTCCCATTTCCATTTCGGGATCTCCGGTTGTTGAAGTAGGCCTGATGGTTTCTGATATTCAGACTTGACTCTCGCACAAGTCAAGCACTTGCTGACGTAGGTTGCTATGTGGGCTTTCATGCCAGGCCACCAGTATGTGGTCTTTACGTCGTGGTACATCTTATCCGAACCAGGATGTACTGAATAACGAGAATTATGTGCTTCATCCATCACAAGCTCGCGTAGGTTTCCATACAGTGGGACCCAGATGCGTCTGTTTACATAGTAAGCGTCGTCTTCCTTTTGTTCTAGCCGCTGCCTCGATCCTCGTAGGGACTCAGCCCTGATGTTCTCTACTTTCAATGCTTCGACCTGAGCATCGCGAATCTGAGCGGGAAGGTTAGATTGGATGGTAAGCTGTAAAGCACGTACACGCTTAGGTATGGTATCCTTTCGACTGAGGGCGTCGGCCACAACATTGGCTTTACCCGGATGATACTTGATTGCGCATTCATAATCGTTCAAGAGCTCAACCCATCGGTGTTGATGCATGTTTAACTCCTTTTGCTTGAAGATATGCTCGAGACTCCTGTGATCGGTGTAAATGGTGCACTTGGTACCGTACAGGTAATGTCTCCATATCTTAAGCGCGAATACAACTGCTCCCAGCTCCAGATCGTGAGTAGTGTAGTTTCTTTCGTGAACTTTAAGTTGGCGCGATGCATAGGTAATGACCTTGTCACGTTGCATCAATACGCAACCCAGTCCTTGGATGGAAGCGTCGCAATAAACCACGAAATCATCGGTGCCTTCGGGCAATGAGAGGATAGGCGCGCTACAAAGTCTATCCTTTAGATGTTGAAATGCGGACTCTTGTGCATCACCCCAACGATAGATGACACCCTTCTGAGTCAGTGAAGTGAGAGGTTGCGCAATCTTGGAGAAGTCTTTGATAAACCTTCTGTAATATCCTGCCAAACCCAAGAATTGGCGGATTTCTGTTGGTGTACGGGGTGCAGGCCAGTTCTTGATCGATTCAACCTTAGATGGATCCACATGAATTCCATCCTTGTTTACCACATGGACTAGAAAGTGGACTTCGCGAAGCCAGAAGTCACATTTTGAAAACTTGGCATACAATTGCTCTTTTCGAAGAAGTTCCAACATAAGTCGTAGATGCTGCTCGTGTTCCTCCTGACTCTTAGAATAGATCAGGATATCGTCGATGAACACAATGACGAACTTATCCAGGTAAGGCTTGCACACTCGGTTCATGAGATCCATGAAGACCGCTGGTGCATTCGTCAGCCCGAATGGCATAACCAGAAACTCGTAATGGCCGTAACGAGTTCTGAATGCTGTTTTGGAGACGTCCTCATCTCGGACTCTCAGCTGATGGTATCCCGATCTCAAATCAATCTTGGATTAATAGCTTGACCCTTGCAGCTGGTCGAACAAGTCGTCAATACGTGGAAGAGGATAACGATTCTTCACAGTCACCTTGTTGAGTTCGCGGTAGTCAATACACATTCTGAAGGTACCATCTTTCTTCTTTACGAACAAGACTAGAGCTCCCCAGGGCGAAGAGCTAGGACGTATAAAACCCTTTTCCAGAAGTTCTTGCAGTTGTGTGGACAGTTCTTCGAGTTCTGATGGAGCTAGACGATATGGTGCTCGAGCTACTAGTGCTGCTCCAGGAGCTAGCTCGATTTGGAATTCAACTTGGCGGTGAGGCGGAGGACCAGGTAATTCCTCGGGAAATACCTCAGGAAAATCGCGCACAATAGGAATGTCTTCAATTCTCTTTTCTTCCGTTGATGTGCCAGTGACGAGCGCTAGAATGGTAGTGTGGCCCTTTCGTAGACATTTCTGGGCCTTAAGGAAAGAGATGATGCCTTCGACAGCACCACTCTTGTCGCCACGAATCACAAGAGGGTCTTCACCAGAACGAGGAATGCGGACGATTTTCTCCTTGCAAACAATCTCCGCTTGATGATGAGATAGCCAATCCATCCCAATAACAACGTCGAAACTACCAAGTGTGATAGGAATAAGATCGATAGAGAAAGTCTGACCAGCTAAGACGAGATTACATCCTTTAACTACGTGTGTGGCTTCAAGACCTTTACCGTTAGCTAGTTCTACCGCGTGCTTGGTGTTCAAAAGTGTTGGGGTACGTTTAAGCATTTGACTAACTTTTAGAGACACATAACTGGTATTGACACCCGAATCAAATAAGACAGTGACAAAGAAATCATCCAGAAGAAACTTACCCATCACAACGTTGGGATCGTTCCTTGCATCACCTTGACCAATCACGAAAGCACGACCCCTTGCTCTATTACCATTGTTGTTACCCCCGTTGTTGCCTCCATTGTTGTTCCCGTTTCCCTGGTTGTTGTTGTTGTTCTGATTTTGGTTAAGCTGGGGACAGTTCTTTTTAAAGTGGCCTTCAGCACCACACTGAAAACATCCTTTATTTCCCTGCTGATGCTGCTGCTGGTGGTCTTGTGGGGCTTGTTGTTGTTGGCGATTCTGATTCGCAGGACGTGAGCTTCTGCAATCCTTGGCTTCATGACCCATCTTGAGACACCTCTGACAACGTCCTTTGTTGCATTGACCGCTATGGTGTCTGTTACATTTGTTGCACTTTGGGTGGTTTCCTCGATACCCACCCTGTCCTTGATTACCGGAGGATTGCTGACCCGGACTCTGGTAGTCACCAGTCCTTCGCTGCTGAGACTGACCCGAAGCAGAACCCTTACTGGAGTTCCCATCCCATTTTCGTTTGTTGTCGGTAGATGCATCAGAAGTAGCTGTGGCACTGATACGTTTGGGTAGCCTGTTTTGCTCCATCGCCTGGTCGGTGAGACGATGAGCCAACTTGATAATTTGCTGAATGGTACCCAGGTTGGCTGAAGTTACGTGACTTTGAATCTCTGGTACTAGGCCCTTGAGGTACAGTTCTATACGTTTGATGGGAGGGTCCACCATAGTTGGACACATGATGGCCAGCTCATTTGACCTCTTAGTATACGCCTCAATCTCAGACCCCGTCATTTTCAGATTGTAAAATTCCACTTCTAGCTTGTGGATGTCATCTCGACTACAGTACTCCTCCTTGATCAGCTCTTTAAAACCATTCCAGGGTGTGGCATTAGCAACTGCCAGTCCTAGTAGTTGAACCTGCGCCTTCCACCAGGTTAACGCAGCCCCTTCAAGTGTTCCGGTAGCATATTTCACCCTACGGTCTTCGGGGCATTCGCACATCTCGAAAACTGACTCAAGCTTTTCAAACCAGTGAAGGAGGCCCACTGCTCCTTCGGTGCCACTGAAAGTGGTAGGTCGGCAGTCCATGAATGTCTTGAACGTGCACACAGGAGGCTGAGCATGTTGACCTGTTGCGCGAGAATAAAAGACAAAGTTAAGCACGAGGGTTGGTTTGGGAAGGTAGGATCTAAACATCCTAAGGTGAGTTAGTATGGCAGGTTATACCTCCTGCAGGAATAGCTGCGAGTGCCTCAGCAACTCGTTCGTTGATCAAAGCCGTCAGCTGGGCTTGAGTTAGGTTCAAACGTCCACCCATGATCTTCACAACGAAATAACGTAGGTGAGAAAAGTGTCGCGAAAGTGCGTAAATGTGGGACGATAGTGGAGAGTAAGCACGCAAGGTTCAAATAGCAATTACCACATTATCTAATGCACAGTGAGAACTATCTAACCGACAATATAACATAAATCATACCACTTATGGTGTCGAGTCTTGCACGTGGAGCGAAGCGTCGTTGTGGATCGTTGAGCACTGTACAGGTTATAGTCTGGTTTTATCAAAAAGCTTTTCCCTTTTTAAAACCAAGTTCACTATAACCAATGGCTCTGATACCAATCTGTCACACCCCCAAAATCCACCATGCGGAGTTCCACCGCTTGGAGGCGTGACGTGACCAGGATCGAGCCACCAATCATACTGAACAACGTACTTAAGTAAATAAAGACAACCACAATACGATTGGTGACCAAAAGCTAGTTAACCAAGTTTTTAATTTAGACAGTGGAAGCATAAACGTAAAGTTCAAAACATAAGTTCGCAGTTCATAAGTTTAAAGTCCAACACATAGGTTTAATAAGTTCATAATGTTTTAAACATTAAACACTGGACATAACCGTCCGCACACCACAACGACTCCTTCCTCGTGCAAGCTCCAATGTTTAGCGACCTGTAAGGCATGTAACAACGAGTCAACAACAAAGTTGAGTGAATTCACAGTTGGTTGTTTAGTTATAGCATTCGTTTCGTAAATCATCTGTTCGTTTTGAAAACCATGTATCGTATAAGTTTGCATCGCGGTCTTTCTGACATGTTTGCGAAGATTAGTGGGGGTTTCCCATGTGTTACTAGACCACGCGTATCGACTGCTACGAAAATATAAGAGGTGCCCTAAGTCAATGTCTATCAGCATTGACCCTTTGCCCATAGTCCATTAGTACACGCCCGTCCGACTGGCACAGTGTGAGGTTTGTTAAACCTAATAGCGCTATTAACTAATGACCCGCTCGCCATAGGCCTCGGCGATTAAGTCGATAATTGAGGGACTTAAAGTGATAGAGTTGATGGTCTTATGATCGTGTACGTAGGTTTTACGTACGTGCCCTTCAATCCGAGGACAGAAGTAAGTATGAGTGTACGTAGGTTTTACGTACGTGCCCATCAATCCGAGGACAGTAAAAAGTAGTTTAATAGTAATGATAGTACAAGTAGTTTTTCAATCCCATTCCCAACCCCTGGGAATCCCATGCCTTAGAAAGAGTGTGAACTCACCTCGGTTTGCTCGGTTAGATTCTCAAATATAGCTAACAGTCAAGGTCGGTCAATCACGTCCTAATATAATTTACCAGTTAGTCATTTAGTGGCTTTCAAATAGAGCACAAAGTTCCTACACGTATCTATCACACAACATGCATCGTTTTAACGATTTATGCCCATCTAAGTTTCCCATCCATTCCCTACTCAAAATCAAACATACGATCATGCACATAACATATATAACGTGTTAGATCATTCACGGATAGCATACTCGACATTTAGACACGCAAGTCACAACTTATCTCAATTCAGTATTTATATTCAAAACCGGCTATTTTCGGACATTTTAATAAAATAGTTAAATTATTCCAAAAATTGCCAAATTTTTTCAGGATGTCTTAAACGTTCCATATTTTATTGTGTAAAAATATCGGGGTCCGGTTCACTACCAATATTTTATAAAAATTCATATTCTGGACTGAACTCAGATTTATGTATTTCTGACCACAGTTCACGGAACAATTTATTAAAAATTCATCGAGTGTCCGATTTACGAAATTCCAGTGAGGTAATTACAAATGCATCGGTGTCCATTTACTGTAGAAATTTCATGGTCTGATTCATCACAAAACTCTGGTTACAACAGAAAATATAACACTCATTTATTGCTGTAAAAACTCAGCCTAACCTGCTGTTACGAATCGGTTCTTTAAAAATAGTAAACGAAGTCCAAAATTACAATTCCGGTGCCATTAGATCCGTATTTTATAACACATAAATCTAGGCTTCAGAAAATACATTTTTTGTTAAGTTATGGCCCGTTTACAGCTTGATGAAGTCGGCTGAAATCATTACTCAGCTTGCTGTTTTGTGGTTTGAATGTTACTAAAACGTATTAACAAGTATCCGAACAACGGGTTTATCAAAAGTTTGACGATCAAACATCATATATACATTAACCACCCTTAAACCAACAAGTTTTCATCTTTATGTATCAATCATAGGTAAACTTTTATATTTATCTATTTGTTCTTGACATATTAGTGATTTTAAACATACTACACCCTTTGATCATAGAAACGAGATTAAACAAGATTAACAAGAGTGTAACAAAGGACTTACTACTAGCTTATAGCTAGGGATGAATCTAGTGTAAAGTTGGTAAGAAAAGATGGTGAAAAGTCTTGAAACAAGCTCCTTCAAGATGCACCTTCCATGGCTCACTTCAAGCTTGGAATGAACTTGTTAATGGAGGAGATAGATGATGAAATGGTGGGGAGTGGGTTCGGTTTGGGGGATGACCGAAAGAGAGAGAGAGAGTAGTGAGGAGAGAGAGAGATCTTGGTGGAATGATGGTTATGATCTAGACCTTGCTTCATATAGATCACCCGCATATTATAGCAAGATCCACAAGCAATCATCCATATAAAATATTGAGATTAAATCAAGTTGGAAGATATGGAGTATGGCAAAAATGTTGTGGGGGTCCCACTTGTGAACCGATTTCAGCCAAGGGGGGGGGGGTAAAAGGAAACATTTTTTCCAACTAAGGTGCAATTACTAGTTAGAAAGTAAGTAATGTGATGGTATATGCTAGTTATAATGTTTTTAGGGGGTGTTATGGTATACGGGGACCATGACTAGCTCAACAAAATTAAATAATGTGTTTGACAAATATTTGGTGTCCCGGTTGTTTGGTCGGACACTGTTCCATTAAATTGTTTAATTGTTCCGTAAGGCGTCTTATTTATATATTTTTGTAACGCAATTAATTCCTAACACATAGGAAAATATTCAGGACCATTTATTCAAGTTTTCTGCATACTACTAGTATGCTAATACGCACATGTAAGTATAACACAGTAATCAGAGAGCAGTTAAATAATTCCACACCGTCGTCAAGCACTTTAATTATCATTAATGAATTGTACGGAATACATGGGATTTTGAGGGTTGTCACAGCATTTGATATCCTTGATAAATTCAATATGAAGTTGAATCCTTCCAAGTGCCACTTTGGTGTGAAAGCTGGCAAATTTCTAGGGTACATGGTGACCAAAAGAGGCATAGAGGCATGTCCAGAGCAAATCAAGGCGATTGTGAACATTAAGTCTCCTGCCAATGCCAAGGATGTGCAAAGGTTGACAGGAAGGATCGCAGCCTTGAACAGGTTCATCTCAAAGTCATCAGAGAAATGCAAGGAATTCTTTGACATTCTGAGAAAGAACAAGAAATTTGAGTGGACTGATGTCACACCCCGATATTTCCACGTATTACCGGTGGGCCCGGTGGGGAGTATCGTGACGTAGTTGATATCATCATAGACAATTTATCACAGTTTATATACACAGCGGAAGTCAAAAGATAAAATCATTACAAACCGAATGAAAGTAATATCATTTATTACAAAATGGTTGTAAAGGATCCACAGGCGAATCAAAGTTAAAAAGATCATTGTTCAGCAGATTTATAGCATCTAAGCTTGCAAGACTCTTTATTGATGCTAGGAGTAGCCAGCCTATTCCGTTTAGTACATGCACTTAGCCTTTTTGGAAAATACGTCAGTTTACACTGGTAAATACAATTAACCGAATCTTTTTGAAAATGTTTAAGAAAATTGATTTGAATGCACAAGGCAAAAAATATCTTTTATAACTTGGGACAATTATTTAAAAATAATCTTGTATACATATTTAAATATTTGTCGTCCGTCAGGGCCGGTTAGAAGAGCCGGACAAGATTAACTGACACACCACAGGTATAATGCCCACAAGGAATACCTTATTGTGGGATACTTTTCTACATACGCAACTGTCAGGTGTATGCCTACACCCTGTGCTTAAGTCGTGGTCATTTCAATGAATGAGCCGAGGATATCCAGGACATGGTGTTGGTGCAGTTGTCTGTCGACTTCATCTTTGTTCGAGTCTTAGATTAGAACTGATAGATTAGGGCTTGTAATATGAGAAAATATCATGATTTAGTGTGTTTAGAGGTTGATTTCGCTTCAAGGGTCATTTAGAGATGATTTCGCTTCAAGCAGGTTCAAGCGAAATTCACATGACATGATTTCGCTTGAACAGTGCTCAAGCGAAACCTCAAAGTCTATAAATACCCTGAAGCGTAATCAGTTCAAAAAAGTTCAGTTCAGTTGTTAGTTTCCGACACAGAAGTGCTGTCGAGGTGTCTCCAAAGCTGTAATCTTTCATAGATCAATACAAGAGACAGTAAATAGTATTTCTGGTGTGTTACAAGCTAAACAAAGACAGAATCAATGAATTCCGCCTCTGATTCTGTCTAAGCACTCTTCTGATTGACTCGTTAGGTCATTTCACGATCCTACATGTGGTATTAGAGCTCAGGAGGAAGAGTTCTTACTGTTTAGCTCGTTTTCGCTGGAAAATTCTGACTTCTACACCTTCTTTTCAAAATTAATCAAGTTTTCATGGTTAAAATGGACTGATTTTCGTATATAGTGTGCGAAACATTGAATTAACAAATCCTTGAAAGATTCAGACCTAAATTCGACCTAGAACTTGATCAATTTTGCAAAAATCAGATCGACTTGATGATGTCAGCATGATTCAAGCGAAATTGAGAGGTTGATTTCGCTAGAAATCTTGGTCTCGCTTGAGAAATTAATCAGATTCTGTTTGATTTCGCTTGAAGATTGACCAGATTTCGCTTCAAGAGTTTCAGGATTGAATTGTATTTCAAGCGAAATCATTGTTTTCGCTTGAAAGGGTTTCGCTTGAGGCATTCTGTTTTATCAAGACTATTTCGCTTGAGAAGGTTATTGAGTGGTTGAAGCGAAATAGTGTTTTCGCTTGAGTTGATTATACATTTGATTTCGCTTGAAATCAAATATCTGATTTCGCTTCAAGTGAAGATTTCGCTTGAACTGATATTGTAGTTAATCTTTTGTTTTCGCTTGAAGTTTGTTTGCAGGTATTTCGCTTGAAGGTTGTTTGAGTGCAAATTGTTTTAGAAAAATGACAATGATTTTCGATGAGAAGGAAAATAATGATCTTGAAAGTTTTAATAATTGGTATATTAGAACTGTGGATACCAATTACAGGAATGTAGATGTGAATGTTTGGGTAAAAAGTTATGAATATTTCATGTGCCAAAAGAATGAAACTTTAGATGAGTTGGAAAAATGATTTAAAGTTCTAACGGATAATTTGTGGAGAAAGGGTATTAGAATGACAACTGATGAACAAATATTAAAATTAACAACTGCATTACCTTCTAAATGGGATGAATTCATGGTTGAGCTAAAAAGAAAAGATTTTTTCCAAGAGCTTAATCCACATCAGTTCTTTAATGAGGTTCATGCAGAGTGTCGTAAGGAAGAAAAGAAAAAAAGGGAGTTTTTGAATGAAATGGAAAAGAATTTACTAAAATTGGAATTGAATGTAATTGCTGAAATAGATAGAAGAATTCGTGTGTGTCTTGCAACAAAGAATATTTTGAAATATGATATTAAAAGGAAATATTATATTGATGAAAATTTAAATCCTTTTGATTTCGTTAAACTCTTTTGTGCAGGAACATACAAGATGGAGACAGAACAAGTTCAAAAGAATGAAGAATCTGTGAAGCTTGGACCTTCAAGTTCAGAATCAGTGTGCTCCAAATGTGACAACTTTAAGATTGACAATGACAAACTCTTGAAAGATGCGGAAAGTTTGACACTGGAAGTCGAGAAGTTGAGAAATGAGAAGCAAGCTGATGATAAGCAGATTCTTATCCTGAAAGAAAATTGTGAGAAGTTGAAAACTGAAAATGACAAACTGTTGGGTAATTTGAACAGTTTGACATCAGAAAACAAAGTTTTTAAAGAAAAAGAAAAAGAGTTTGAAAGTAAACAGAAATTTTCAGAAGATGAAGATTTCTGGATCAAGCTTGAGAACAAAAATCTAAAAGAAAATGAAACAAAACTTCAAGAACAGATAAAAGTTTTGGAAAATGAAAAGTCTGTTCTTGAAAACATGAAAAATGAGAATGAGAAATCAATCAAGTCTCATCTTGAAAGAATCTCTCAGCTTGAAAACGAAGCTGAAAATTCGAGAATCAAGATTGATGAACTTGAAAAGAAATTGAAAGGTTTTGTGACTTCATCTGAGTTCCCCTGTCCAAAACCAATCAATTCCGTTCCAATAAGTGACAATGTCACAAACTTTGACAATGTCAAAGTTGAAGATTGCGATGAAAAATCTGATGATGAAAAACAAAAAATTGACAAAAAGAATTTATTTTTGAAGTTAAAAGAAAAATTTCAAGAAACTGTTCCACAATCAACCGAAAAGGGAGAATGCTCTAAGCAAAAACCTTTGAAGAAGAAAGTGGAACAGAAACAAAAAATTAAAAATGTGAAAAATGTTAAAAAAGAGAATAAAAGTTCATCAGATCGATCATCCAATCCCAATCAAAAACCACAAAAAGTAAAAAATGAAAATTCAAAAATAGTTGGTGAAAAGTGGTGCAGGACGGACCACAGTACTTCAAAGCCAAATCCAGCTTACAAGAGAAGAGATGGATATCATCAAGCCAAACAGTGTTATGATCTGAATGTTTGGGCTGAAAATGGTGATTGGTACGATAACAGAGTGTGTTACCGATGCGGTTATCAAGGACACATTGCTGTTAACTGCCAGAGTTGGAGATATGAGACGAGAAGATGTTATAACTGCCATATCAAAGGTCACATTGCCAGAGATTGCCCAAGGAGATCAAATGACAGATCGAGGGTTAAATCTCAGAAATTGGTAAAGATTCCAGTCTCTGTCAAGCCCAAAGAACAGAAAGTTCAAGAACGTAAAGTTCAAGAACCGAAAGTTCAAGAATCGAAAGTAAAGCTTTCTCAGGGGCAAAAAGACAGACTGAGGAAGAAGAGGAAGAAGGCCAGAGAGTATCTGGAAAGGATTTTGTCCTCGGATACAACTGGTAAAACAGATAAAAGTTCTGATAAATCGTCTTGCTCGCCAAAGAATGACAAATCAAGCAAAACGCATTCATCAGATACAAATCTGAGGACAGAAAAGAGAGTAAAGAAGAAGAAAGTTGTTGGCAATGAATTTGTTTCTTCAGAAACAAAGGAGCCACATGTCGGCGATGAATCTGGCTCGTTAAAGTCAGACAAGCCACATTCAGGCAATGAATCTGGTATGGTAAAGCCAGAAGAGCCAGTTGTTGAGGTAAAGACTGAGAATTCTAGTTTAACAATGGATGATGAAAATTTTCCATCGTTGTTGAACAAGAATTCAAAATCACCCAAGAACGGTCAGGCTTGGGTGAATCTGTTTAAATGAAAAACATGACTTGCCGGAGTTCCCAGGTTGGTAAGCGTGGAACATGAATCGGCACATTTCTTGAGAAATTCACGAATGTGATATTTCGACTTACAAGTGGTAAATCAAGGACATTAAGTTGTACTTGATTTTCTACAAGTGATATTTGTGGATTGATCTTAAACATGTTAGTTTTTACAAGTGATTGAAGAAAACAAAGTGATGAAAGATCCCCATGTTTGTGAAATGTCACACAAAACTAATTTTCCGGAAAAACCATTTTGATTAAAACAAACTTAAGTGTTTTGAAATCACTATGGGAAAATAGTTTGTTGTGAGGGGGAGTTCTGATTGTTTATGCCAAGTGAATGGCGAATTGAGGCAATTCGATATTAGTTGTCATGTTCTTGTACAGTTTGTTTTCAATTTCCTTTAGATGTATTTGTATTTTAGGGGGAGTATAATTTCTGAAAAATCCAAAAACATTTGAAAATTTGAAAAAAGACAAAAACATTGCAAAATTTCAAAAATGAGTTTTGTTGTCAAAAAGAGGAAATGATAGAAAATCAGTTGGACTGTCACAGCATGCTAAAGAAATGGAGAGTTAAAATGTGATAAACGATCTCACTAAAGATGTGACGGTAGGCTCAGCTAGACTAGTAGATTTGCGATAACGATACAAACCTAAAGCAAAAAGCCTAGTTCTAGTGGGAAACATGGTCGAAAGCATAGTACTTAGTTTTGTCCTTCTTGATTGTGTGCCTACTCGGTAATCGCTGATTGTCGAAAGACATAAAACTGGTTAAGTTTGTGAACTTTCACAACTTTGCTAAAAAGTCACTGTGATTGTGCATTTTATTTTGCAAAGATTTAAACTTGTTTTATTTCTTTATTTTGTTTAAGCATCGGACATCCTCTGCGTATACGTGAGTATCGACCTGGATGTTGTTGCCTAAACGTTCTGCTTTATTTTCTTTGGTGTTTCGTTTAAGCTTTGGATCACCTCTGCGTATACGGGAGTATCGACCTGGTGGTTAAAGCCTAAACAACTTCAACTTATTTTTATTTTCTTATTTTGTTTAAACATTGGACTTTCTCTGCGTATACGGAAGTATCGACCTGATTGTTAATGTTTAAACATTCTGCTTTGTTTTTCGCACAAATCACAGTCGATAAAAGTTTAAAGGCATTACTTGAGATAGTGTATTGCATGATGAGGGGATATGCTGAGATCGTGGGGTCCATAAGAATTTAGTGTTATCTTAATATATCTTAAAGTATCGGTAAGCAGGTTGAAAGTTTTTAGATTGAGCTTAAGTGGACAACAATATCGTCAATCAACGTGAATCGTTTAGAGCTTAAAATGAAATCAAGCTTAACGGTGTTGGTGATTTGTCTCATAAACTGATATGATCCTCTTACACAAACTCACAAAAATAGTGTTTGTACATATTTTATTTCTGCATTTAATTTCTGTTTTTGCATTTGTGTTCTATATTTTGAAAAATCCAAAAAGATTTTCGACAACTGATGTTGAAGAGATGATTTTCAAAATTCCAAGTGCTAAACAAGATGAACTGGTTTGGGAGTGTGTGTGCTAAAATTGAAAATTTTGGATTAAGATAGAAATTGAGATTAAGATTGAAGAGTCATTATGATGAAGACTCTCACTGAAGATTCAGTCAACATTCAAGGGGGAGTCTGTTGGTGCAGTTGTCTGTCGACTTCATCTTTGTTCGAGTCTTAGATTAGAACTGATAGATTAGGGCTTGTAATATGAGAAAATATCATGATTTAGTGTGTTTAGAGGTTGATTTCGCTTCAAGGGTCATTTAGAGATGATTTCGCTTCAAGCAGGTTCAAGCGAAATTCACATGACATGATTTCGCTTGAACAGTGCTCAAGCGAAACCTCAAAGTCTATAAATACCCTGAAGCGTAATCAGTTCAAAAAAGTTCAGTTCATTTGTTAGTTTCCGACACAGAGGTGCTGTCGAGGTGTCTCCAAGGCTGTAATCTTTCATAGATCAATACAAGAGACAGTAAATAGTATTTCTGGTGTGTTACAAGCTAAACAAAGACAGAATCAATGAATTCCGCCTCTGATTCTGTCTAAGCACTCTTCTGATCGACTCGTTAGGTCGTTTCACGATCCTACACATGGTCATTAACCCCCCCCCCCAAAGCCATATACTAAACAAAACAGATTAAAACGGGTTATGCAAATATATTAATCACAATCCGACTTAAATAATTACACACCTGACCAAGCGGTTTTATTATAATACCATATCCCAAGCTCGTATAACGGAAAATAAGTTGAAAGTATTTACCTGAGCAAGTATATATCACAATCAGCGAGTGCAAATATCTTTTACTGTTCTCCTAATCTGGAACGAAGGTTTTAATAACCTATTAGATTCCTAACGGGTCTTAATTAAGTCTAAACTTAGACCAGTTAGTTTTAAAAGTAGATACACGGTTTGAAACGCATGATTAAGCGAAGACCGGAATAGAATGTGATTTAGACCCGAAAAGTTTGAAGACTTGTATAATATGGGTAAACTAAACACATTCTGGATTTTGAGATAAAAATGATAAGGTTTGACCCGTTTCGGCTAATTTATGAAAACTAGTTACATAAACCGTACCGAGCGCGAAAATGCATAACGGGCAAAAAAATGAGTCATGAACAGGTTACCTAAGTTAATATGCCTTAAATATGTTGTGATATCAGTAGGATACCTTCCATTATGCCCAATATGGATTTAAACTCAAATTATGCCCTGTAGGGGTATTTTGGTCATTTTAAAGCTTATAAAAGAGTTTAAATATTAATATGAGCTTAAGGTGTGATATAATCAGTAAAAATATTTATTTTTATAAGTCATAACAGTAGGGTATTGCATATATGTGAAATTTACCTTTTATAACAAAACTATGCACCGTATGGGCATTTTGGTAATTTCACATAAGCTTTAAAGGTCAAAATTAGAATTATGAGTTCAAAACTTTTGCTTACTGTTTAATTATAAAAATTTACATAAAACATCAGTAGGTATTAAGTTTTATATGTCAAAAATAGTTTTAACTCATACTATGCGCTTAAAACGCGTAAAAGTCGGTTTTAAGCGATTTTTGGGTTAAAATAGGAAATCTGAGTTTTTGATCAGTTTAAAAGTTCAAAATATTTTATTTATCATATAAAATCAGTAGCAAAAAGTTTGGTATCAAAATATTATGTAAAACTCATTTTATTCAAGAAAAGGGTATAACCGACAATTACCGAATTATAGCAAGAACCCTATGTTATGCTCAGCTTAAAAATAAATAAAAATCTTCAAAAATCCCAAAATATTATATTTCATCAGTGAGTAAAAAGTTTGGTGTCAAAATTTGGGTTTAGATAGGCTTTATGCTAATTACGCCGTTTAATTAATAAAAAGCTTTCTAATTACGCTATTGAGCATAACTCTTAATCTAGACCTCAAACTGATGTCAAATTTTTAGGACAATTTTATAAATTAGTAATAAAGGTTTTTGTCCTCTCACATTTTCAGAATCTCATTTTAAGGTCAAAAGGGCATCATGGTCAACATTTAAGCATATAACGGAAACATGCCAACGAATCGGATAACTAAGGAACCTAGTTGTATAACCTCATAGGGTTACACTAACCTATAACCTGGTCCTAATCGAGCTCTAAGTTATTTCTAAAATATGCTACATTGGGTCAGAACTGAAAGTCAAAGCAAAAGTCTACTTTTGCGACTTTCGGTTCCGAACCAAGCCTAAACTGAAAATTGTCGGGTTGAACATGCTTAGACATGTTCTTACATTAATTACCAAGTTATACAAGTGATAAAATAAGTCTACAAGTGTTCCCTGATCATATACATGTGTCCCTATGCATGAAAAACCGTTGGTGCATGTGACAACCGTCACTTTTCCGTACATTCCGTACACGAAATGAACAGTAATTTGTGCTTAAATGACTGTGCACGATCTGGTTTACCAGACAAATAAATTTCTGAATTCCATACAAGTGAATTCATGCATGATATATGCTACAAGAATTACCTTATGATACCGTTGCGTCAAAAATATTAGTAAACTCACCGGTAAGACACATCGTGTCAACAGAACTGCAGAAAGCAGTCAGACATTAGAATTGGAGCCTAGGTGTAGGTCCAACGTCAAGAATGTATTAAAACCCAAGAGTACATACAAGGGTTTTAATATAGGCATTCCGGAAGCTAAAATACGCACTAAAAAGCACCCGAAACGCACTTTGAGTGCAGAAATTTATAAAATTCAGCTATAAAACACCTGTTAACACATAAATTTCATGCAGAACTTATGTTTTATCATCCAAGATACTTCCTTAAGTGTCGGGGATTGAAAGTATTACAAAAGGACACTTAAAAGACACTAAAAAGTGTAATTTAGCACTTTAACGAACCGGTGTCTAACCGAACAACCGGAAAATACCCGGAACACCAAAATAATGCTAGAAGCATTGTTTTTCTTTTTCTAAGATAGTTAGGGTCCCCGAACACCCTAACCCACTATACATTAAATAACACACACTAGTATCCTAACATCTTTGAGTCCTAACTAAATCAAGTAACTAACCATTACAAGTTACACTTTACCCCCCCCATTGGTGGCCGGTTAGGGGACATAAAATCCCACTCCTTGATTTCTTTTCATACTTTATTAGATGTGTTGTTGAGATATGGGACACAAGAACTCATGGGTAAAGACTAGATGGGGGATTATAAAACTAACCACTAGACACTCATGCTCATCACCACCTTCACAACTTCAACACCTTCCTCTCTCCCTCCCTTGAACCACCTTCGGCCGAACACCCCCTATACCACCTTCACCATCTTCGATTCTTTTCCAAGCATTCCAAGTGTACAACAAGGTGCTACAAGGTGAATCACGAAGCGTGGAGCTCACGGATTGTCAAGGACCTTGTTCAATTGCTATTAACCACTCGTTTTCTTCACTCGAACTCCCCTAGCCTCGAGCTAGTAGTCACGACGCTCTATAAGCAAAATCCGGTGAAGTTTACGACGCAAGGAACGCAAAGTTGTGAGTTCATGCTCCCCCTTTTCTCTAACTGTTTTTGGTTTTATAACTCTCGGGGGTGAAATACATGTTACAAATATTATAATTTTTACAAAGGGTAAAAATACAAGAAGCACTCTTGGTGAGAACGAGAACCGAGTGCAATATGATTTGAGAATACGAGAAGCACTCGTGGTGAGTGCAATATGATGAGCTTTAAGAAAAGCCTAGAAAATACTAGATCATGTGAGCTTAAACTAGATATTGAGATGCCATTAATACTTAATTAGGGACGAGGGTTAGATCTAACGGGTACGGCCAAGCCCCACTCATGGTCCTTATGTGACCACTTGAGTGCTTCAGTGTCCCAGTCGAGGGAAATCGACGCAGTCGAGGGTAATCGACACAGTCGAGGGAAATTGACACAGTCGAGGTTAGTCGGCACAGTCGAGGGAAATCGACATAGTTAGAGGGAGAATATACTAATGCTTCCTACGTCCTCACATGCCTTGAAGGAGAATATACTAAAGCTCCCTATGTCCTCACGTGCCTTAATGTCCTTGTATAAACAATCATTTAAAACGTGGGGTACACAAGAACACTTGAATGATACTTGAGTACGTGGGGTACTCAAGAAAACAGGAATTATACTTGAGTACGTGGGGTACTCAAGAAAGACTTGAATTATACGTGACACATACTATGTTTTCATACAAAGTATAAAATCGTGAAATACAAAAACGCATGAACTCGCTCAACTTTATGTTGATGTTTTCCAAAATTACATGTATTTCAGGTGACATGATGGATCTTGGGCGCAAGTGTCGTAACTAGAAGTAGACTACAAGTTTAGATGTCATCCACTTTTGTTGAATTGTAACCTTGTCAAAGGTCATGTTTTGAAAACTTAAATAACAAGTGTTTGTAATACTCAAATTTTCATGAATGGATGAACATCGTTTTGATCATGTAGTTGTTTATTACGATTGAATGCAATGATAACAAGCTAGTCACACATCATACGCTTCCGCAAAAGACAGGGTGTGACAGTTTGGTATCAGAGCTTCGATTGTAGTGAACTAGGATTCTTTCTCGAGTCTAGACTACAATCACTAGAGTTCTCTCACGAAAACATTTTACAAAAAGGTTTTCATTGCATTCACGAAAGCGCCAAGATCCATAAGTCAGACACTTTTCAAAAGTGACAAGGCAAGGACATTAGTGAGGAATACCTTAAAATAAGGTGCCAACCAAAGCATAGTCTACACGAGTTAGACTTGCCAAAAACAAAATGACCCCCCAAAAACGAGAGTTATACGTAATATAATGTATTAAATTGCTTGATTATGCTAAGTAGCATATATGTTATTGATATACATACATACATACAAATAAGTGTACGGAATGATTATTGACGTGAATAAGATACTTTCGACTCTGACTCCTATTACTGTACGTGACTTGCACGATGAAGCTACCGACCTCGCATCCTTTGCAAAGCTCATGGCTAGGAGTGATTACCAAACAAGATGCTAAGCTTGCTTCCGTAGGAGATGGCTGCTCTTCCCTCTCGATCATGAAAGATGCCTAACTACGGTGATGACAACGAGGCAGAGGCGGCAACCTTGAACGAATTCTCAATCAACGGGACGAGATCCCTGCGGCTTATGTGAAGCGAGAATGACGACATACTTGACCAGAAAAGGAAGATGAAGTATTCATCTTGAAGGTGCCCCTCCAAGTACTAGGAAATCTCTCTATTCCTACCTCATCTAATCATCATGCCTATTCGCGCGTAACAACAACGAATGTTAGCGCGTGGACCATCGCAAAGGTCCTTTCCATGACAAGAGGTATAAGGACAGTAGTGTCCCCTCCTTGATTGATCATCTGCTTGGACGAGAGAAAATTTGGGGTAACTGTGCAAGACAATTTATTATTACGGGGGGCCACGTAATAACGACTTGTAGTGCACAGAAATCCTGGTGGACTCTGCGGGTCAAGCTAATGAAAACCATACAAAATTTATCTATAGGTGTCCTCACCTTCATCTGGTAGAACAACACATAGATCAGTGCTTTAGCACGTTAGAAAGTAGGAAGCCTGTCTTAGCCTACTTCGTGACTGACACTTCTACCTGCATACGAGACGTTTGAGAAAACGATATTTGAGCGAGAGAGGTGGAATGACATTCAGAAAGAATCAGCGACGATACACTCCCTATCACCTCTACACAAACAACCCCATCAAAGGGGAAATATACGCACCAGTAAAGCTAAAGACCTAAGGAAACCAATGTAGCAGGAAATAACTAAAACTTGAATGACCAAGGCGATGTAGCCTCGAGTTCATTTCAAACAATAAGCCAAGTTGGCAAGCCTATGTGAAGGCTCAATAACTGTTTCCTCGCTCATACATTGATTATATATACATGTGAAATTGGGTGATTACATGATGGCTTATGGTGCTATGTATCTCATAGACAATTATGGAATATTGTCTAACCTACTCCATACCATTTTGGCAGGAGAGAATGCCGCCCAGGCAAGACTCAAACACCAGTACGTTGCCACGGACAGACACCGAGCTTCAAGAACGTATTGCACAGGCAATTGCACGGCATGAAGCCCTCCGCTCTAAGCACAGCGATGGCACTACCGAAAATAACCCTCCAACTAGCTGCACCTTTAAGCAGTTCCTGGACTGCAAACCATTAACCTTTGACGGAACAGGAGGCGCCGTTGCATTTGTTCGTTGGACAGAAAAGACTGACTCAGTTCTAAGAATGAGTAACTCTCACCCCAACAGAGTGTTACCTATATCTCCGGGTTATTCCTAGAAGGCGCACTCTCCTGGTGGAACCTTCAGGTTCAGACCCTTGGTGCCGATGCTGCTTATGCACTGAGCTGGGACGAGCTCAAGGAAATGATGGAAAAGAAATATTGTTCTAGGGCTGAAATCCAGGAGCTTGAGGTGGATTTCTGTAACTTAAAAATGGACGGACCGAAGATTCCTGAATACGTCCAACGATTTCACGACTTGTCTAGGGTCGTCCCCTACTTAGTCAAACCGGAATTCAAAAGGGTTGAACGATTCATTTGGGGACTTGCACCTCTGATCAGGAGCTTGGTTACTACCTCAAGGCCTCCAACTATCGTGGAGGCTATCGATTTAAGCGTTACGCTTACTGAAGAAGCTCTACGTGCTGGAAAATTTTCGGAATCTGAGGATAACAAGAAAGAGACTCATGTGGAGTCATCAGGCAATAAGAAACGGAAGTCTTCGAACCTAAAGGTGGGCACACAAGTCAGCTATGGAAGCTCTAAAGCAAACAAAAGAAAGAAAGTGAATCCACCACATGACAGGAAAACTGATGGAGCCACTAATAAGGCCGGTGGTAGAATATACTCGGGGACTAAACCGAAGTGCGGAGAATGCAATTTCCACCATGAAGGTCGATGTCCGAGGCCTAAGTGTGGAAAGTGTGGAAAAGAAGGGCACAACAAGGTTGCCTGTTGGGCAAAGGACCCAGATGGAAGAAATAAGAGAATACCAGGTTGCTACAAATGTGGTGAAGCAGGGCACTTTAGGAAAGATTGCCCTAGGAAGAAGCAAGCAAGGAAGGGTTTTTACGATCGAAACTCGTGAAGCACGCCAGGATCCAGATGCGGTTACGGGTATGTCCCCTATTAACCAACCCTATGCATCTACTTTTAATTAATACTGGCATCAACTTTTACCTTGCATGCTTAGAACCTAAGAAACTGCTTGGCCTAGTTTCAAATAAAATAGGCGTCCCATATTCTTTCGAAATAAGCATATAGAAGGCTAGTTGAAGCAGATGAAGCAAGTAAGGAATTATATTTTAGGGACTCAGAAGGCCTGAACCTTCTGTTACCCTTGATTTGCGAAGTCATAATATAATAGTCAGCATGGATCGGAAATCTAAGTATACAGCTGATGTCGTTTGATATGAGAAAATCAGTCGCATCCCTCTTGCGAATGATGACACCCAAACTTCCTGCAATAGGTGCAAGGATGCTAGACCCCACAAGGCGGCGGACCTACGACATTCCTCATTGGTCGAAGAGGCATAGAAACGCCTCCGAGTAGACTACAGAGCCTGAGAACATCCTCGTGACGGAAGAGGTTCCAGGAACCTTTTCTGAAGACCTGCCAGGAATACCTCTACAATGACAAGAGAAGTTTGTGATGAACCTCGTGCCGGAAGCGGCATCAGCGCCGAACGACGCCTTACCGGCTGGCTTCGTCCACGAAGCATAAGCCTCTGATATAACCGCAAGAGCGGTTAGACAGAGGAAATTAAGGACATAACATCCTTAGATAAGGACTTGAGGAGAAGGTTGACAGTTCCATTTTTGCATAAATTCCAGAGAATTGAAAATCAGAATCCTTTGCCAAGGACTGATGACACAAATGAGCCAATCGTAAGATCCTAGTTGCCACTCAAGGATCAACTTTAGGACAGGATGTCCTCAGCTGTGAATACAACAAGGAAATATCCTTAAAACGACCTTTAGGACTTGCTTCGAGCATTACGAGATCCTTGTCGTATCAATTGGCTTAACACATGCATCGACAATATTCATGGACCTCATGAATCGAACGTGTAAGCCATACCTGGATAAGTCATATACTTATTGACTACATTCTTATATGGCCAACGACCAAGGAAGGTCGTGAGCAACAGCTGCAATTACGTTGCAACTCTTAGAGAAGAGAACAGTTATATGCTGTAATAACGAAAAGCGGATTTCGAATTCGCGAAGTGAAAACCTTAAGGTACGTGATGAATAAGAACGAGATTCACGCCAACCCTGCAACCAAGAGCTAAAGAGCTAGAGTTGCAATGATGTGACGCCTCTCGACAAAATCTCGATTGTACGTCGATGCAACGAGACCACGACCTTGAATACGCGACACATTGATTAAGGAATCATGAGAAGAGACCTTGAGATAGATACAGTGATTGCGCACCGCAACTGGACATCATTACCTGAAAGAAAACGTTGCACGATCTTTATTGATCACAAGGGTTGCAACACACCGATGATCCTAAGAACTCGAATATGAACTGAGCTGCTGAACGATGCAGACTGTATGAACACAATACGTGCTTGTGTGATAAACTTTAATGAAAAGTCGGAACACTCACTTGCCTTTAGTGGAGTCTTCCTACAACAGTATTTATCACACCGCCGTCTAAACCGCTTCTTGTAAAGCTTTAGACGGAACATAATGAGTCAATTCCCGTCATGTTGAACGGATACCAGAAATAAACAATCAACTAGCCCGAGATAGCCCAGGAAAACTAGAGGCAAGATCGTTCAGATATGTGATCATATCAGGACAGCCCGCAGAATACAGAAAGATTACGCCGATTAGCGGCAGAAATCGTAAGAATTTGAGACAAGAAGTATGACTAAAATGAGAGCCTCGCATAGAGAAGGCGTAGTGTGTTTTGGAAGACGAAAAGGTTGAATCCCCGGTGTAGGGATCAGAACCATTGCTCACAAGATGAAGCTCCCAGAAAAAGATCAGTAGTGATCGCGACACATTCATGTGTCTAGTCTGTAGAGGAGTCTGACTTAAGGAACAGTCGTTGTTCCCACAAATAAGATTCACGTCAATAACAAACGACAAGAAATACTATAGAAACCTGTTGAGGTTTTGGACCAAGAGTCCACAATACTATAGAAACCTGTTGAGGTTTTGGACCAAGAGTCCGCAATACTATAGAAACCTGTTGAGGTTTTGGACCAAGAGTCCGCAATACTATAGAAACATGTTGAGGTTATGGACCAAGAGTCCACAAGATGCAGAAAAAGACATGATTGATCTACTTGAGTATGATAGAATTCATGACATGACCCAGAGATTTCATGGGAACATGAAGACAAATCATGAATCTAAGTGACCATATTGGTTTCACAACTCCCCTTTGACCGATGGCATCGCTTGAATTTCGGGACGAAATTCTTCTAACGGGGGGAGACTGTGACAACCGTCACTTTTCCGTACATTCCGTACACGAAATGAACAGTAATTTGTGCTTAAATGACTGTGCACGATCTGGTTTACCAGACAAATAAATTTCTGAATTCCATACAAGTGAATTCATGCATGATGTATGCTACAAGAATTACCTTATGATAGCGTTGCGTCAAAAATATTAGTAACCTCACCGGTAAGACACATCGTGTCAACAGAACTGCAGAAAGCAGTCAGACATTAGAATTGGAGCCTAGGTGTAGGTCCAACGTCAAGAATGCATTAAAACCCAAGAGTATATACAAGGGTTTTAATATAGGCATTCCGGAAGCTAAAATACGCACTAAAAAGCACCCGAAACGCACTTTAAGTGTAGAAATTTATAAAATTCAGCAATAAAACAGCTGTTAACACATAAATTTCATGCAGAACTTATGTTTTATCATCCAAGATACTTCCCTAAGTGTCGGGGATTGAAAGTGTTACAAAAGGACACTTAAAAGACACTAAAAAGTGTAATTTAGCACTTTAACGAACCGGTGTCTAACCGAACAACCGGAAAATACCCGGAACACCAAAATAATGCTAGAAGCATTGTTTTTCTTTTTCTAAGATAGTTAGGGTCCCCGAACACCCTAACCCACTATACATTAAATAACACACACTAGTATCCTAACATCTTTGAGTCCTAACTAAATCAGGTAACAAACCATTACAAGTTACACTTTACCCCCCCCCCCATTGGTGGCCGGTTAGGGGACATAAAATCCCACTCCTTGATTTCTTTTCATATTTTATTAGATGTGTTGTTGAGATATGGGACACAAGAACTCATGGGTAAAGACTAGATGGGGGATTAAAAAACTAACCACTAGACACTCATGCTCATCACCACCTTCACAACTTCAACACCTTCCTCTCTCCCTCCCTTGAACCACCTTCGGCCGAACACCCCCTATACCACCTTCACCATCTTCGATTCTTTTCCAAGCATTCCAAGTGTACAACAAGGTGCTACAAGGTGAATCACGAAGCGTGGAGCTCACGGATTGTCAAGGACCTTGTTCAATTGCTATTAACCACTCGTTTTCTTCACTCGAACTCCCCTAGTCTCGAGCTAGTAGTCACGACACTCTATAAGCAAAATCCGGTGAAGTTTACAACGCAAGGAACGCAAAGTTGTGAGTTCATGCTCCCCCTTTTCTCTAACTGTTTTTGGTTTTATAACTCTCGGGGGTGAAATACATGTTACAAATATTATAATTTTTACAAAGGGTAAAAATACAAGAAGCACTCTTGGTGAGAACGAGAACCGAGTGCAATATGATTTGAGAATACGAGAAGCACTCGTGGTGAGTGCAATATGATGAGCTTTAAGAAAAGCCTAGAAAATACTAGATCATGTGAGCTTAAACTGGATATTGAGATGCCATTAATACTTAATTAGGGACGAGGGTTAGATCTAACGGGTACGGCCGAGCCCCACTCATGGTCCTTATGTGACCACTTGAGTGCTTCAGTGTCCCAGTCGAGGGAAATCGACGCAGTCGAGGGTAATCGACACAGTCGAGGGTAATCGACACAGTCAAAGGAAATTGACACAGTCGATGTTAATCGACACAGTTGAGGGAAATCGACATAGTTAGAGGGAGAATATACTAATGCTTCCTATGTCCTCACATGCCTTGAAGGATAATATACTAAAGCTCCCTATGTCCTCAGGTGCCTTAATGTCCTTGTATAAACAATCATTTAAAACGTGGGGTACACAAGAACACTTGAATGATACTTGAGTACGTGGGGTACTCAAGAAAACAGGAATTATACTTGAGTACGTGGGGTACTCAAGAAAGACTTGAATTATACATGACACATACTATGTTTTCATACAAAGTATAAAATCGTGAAATACAAAAACGCATGAACTCGCTCAACTTTATGTTGATGTTTTCCAAAATTACATGTATTTCAGGTGACATGATGGATCTTGGGCGCAAGTGTCGTAACTAGAAGTAGACTACAAGTTTAGATGTCATCCACTTTTGTTGAATTGTAACCTTGTCAAAGGTCGTGTTTTGAAAACTTAAATAACAAGTGTTTGTAATACTCAAATTTTCATGAATGGATGAACATCGTTTTGATCATGTAGTTGTTTATTACGATTGAATGCAATGATAACAAGCTAGTCACACATCATACGCTTCCGCAAAAGACAGGGTGTGACAGTGCAGCCCCTGGGATCGAAAAATGGTAAGTTAAGGCGGTGTAACAGGCTGATACTGGCATCTGCCATGTTTTTGGACACTGGGACTTTTCAGGCGGCCTGCGTAAGAGTCCTGGGAGGTCTTACGCGGCCGGTATGGAGCCCAGATCCGGTCAAAAATCTTTCAGCAATTGCACATTTGGTCCCTGATCCTTCTAATAGTTGTTTTAACTTGTTTTATTGCACTTTTAACCCTTTAACTTAACTTTTAAGGACTCTAAGTCATAAAAAAACTTTGTTAAGTCCCCGGTTATTTATATGATCACCGAAAAGTCTTAAATTTCAACGTTGATGCTTTTAACCCTTTACGTACGAATGTTCGCGTATCTTTCTCATACGATATCGAAACCTTGTGAAATTTTTATCACTTATTCTAGTGAATATAATTAATCGTTACAAAGCTTCAGGTTTGTTAAAAGGTCACTCAGAGGTATAAATTAAACATGTTGACACTTTTAACCATTGCGGTTTGTAAACTTTCACTTTCTTCCACAAAGGGCTTCTTATGATTCATAATTCATTCGTTTAAGGGTATAACCATCGTGTAGGGTTGTTGAAAGGTATAATTATCCAATGTTGACACTTTGAATCTTTTTACACACCTACTTTCTTTATTTATCAAATTTAGTCCCTTATATTCAATCCATTACATGTTTAAAGCTCATGACACATGTCTTCATTATATTAGTCTTGATTTTACGAGGTGTTTCATCCTCACCCCCTTAAAAGAAATCTCGACCTCGAGATTTACTGAAATAAATGAGGGCACTTCTCTTTCATTGTGGACTCTACCTCCCATGTGTACTCGGGACCTCTACGGGCATCCCATTTAACCTTTACAATTGGTACATGTTTCTTTCGAAGCTTCTTAACCTGTCGATCCTCGATCGACAAAGGTTTTTCAACAAATTTCAGGCTCTCATCTATGTGCACGTCCGTATGGGGTATGACTAGTGATTCCTCAGCTAGACATTTCTTTAGATTGCGGATGTGGAAAACATTATGAATACCACGGAGCTCTACAGGAAGGTTTAACTTATAAGCCACTGTTCCGACACATTCGATAATCTCGAATGGTCCTATGTATCTTGGGCTTAACTTGCCTTTCTTACCAAATCGCATTACCCCTTTCCAGGGAGATACTTTAAGTAGAACCTTGTCACCTACCTCGAATTTTAGAGGTTTACGCCTTTTATCTGCGTAGCTTTTCTGCCTATCCCTGGCAGCTTTGAGACGATCTCGTATCTGTACAATCTTATATGTCGTCTCCAGGACTATATCAGGTCCTGTTAGTTGGACATCTCCAACTTCTGCCCAGCAAACGAGCGCCCTGCACTTCCTTCCATATAAAGCTTCAAATGGTGTAGCTTGAATAGTGGAATGAAGACTATTATTATATGAAAATTCGATCAATGGAAGATGATCATCCCAACTTCCTCCTAAGTCAATAACACAAGCTCGTAGCATATCCTCCAGTGTCTGAATAGTACGCTCGCTTTGACCATCCATCTGAGGATGATATGCTGTGCTGAAATTCAATCGAGTGCCCAAGGATTGTAGGAAGCTTTTCCAGAAATGCGACGTATACCTCGTATCCCTATCAGAGATGATAGACACTGGCACTCCGTGGGGAGATACAATCTCGTCCTCGTATAGTTGAGCTAACTTATCCGAGCTACGCATTTCTTTAATAGGTAGGAAGTGGGCTGACTTAGTCAGTCTATCCACTATAACCCAAATAGTATCATTTCCTCGCTTTGTCTTCAGTAACTTGGTGATAAAATCCATGGTCACCATTTCCCACTTCCAGGTGGGAAGTTCAGGCTGTTGTAGCAAACCTGACGGCTTATGGTGTTCTGCGTTAACTTGAGCACATGTCAGACATTTGGTTACATAAGTGGCTATAGACTTCTTCAAGCCTATCCACCAATAATTTGCCTTCAAATCCTGGTACATCTTGTCACTTCCAGGATGAACGGAGTACTTAGAACTATGGGCTTCCTGAAGGATCACTTCCCTAAGTTCTCCATAGATTGGAACCCATATCCTTCCATTCAATCTTAGGATTCCATCCTTACCACATGATAACTGTTCTGCAGTGACTCCCAGTTTTTCATTTGGATAGTTAGCTTCTAATACGGCTTCCTTCTGCGCGGCTAACAGTCTTTCATTCAAACTGTTCTTTAATTCAATGCTCTTGGCATTGATTCTTATTGGCTTCACCCTTTCCTTCCTACTTAAGGCATCGGCGACCACATTCGCGTTGCCTGGATGGTATCGGATTTCACAATCATAATCATTTAAAGTCTCCATCCATCGACGCTGCCTCATGTTCAGATCCTTCTGATTGAACAAATGCTGAAGGCTCTTATGATCAGAATAGATAACACACTTGGTACCATATAAATAATGCCTCCAAAGTTTTAGTGCAAACACAACTGCACCCAACTCCAAGTCGTGGGTGGTCTAATTCTTTTCGTGCACTTTTAGTTGTCGGGAAGCATATGCAATAACTTTACCCTTCTGCATTAGCACACATCCCATGCCAGTGTGCGATGCGTCGCAGTAAACCACAAATTCTTCAATTCCTTCAGGCAATGTCAACACAGGAGCATTGCTTAACTTCTGTTTAAGAATATCGAAGGATTCTTGTTGCTTAGGATCCCAATTAAACTTAATATTCTTACGAGTTAAAGAAGTTAGGGGTATGCCAATCCTTGAGAAATTCTCAATAAAACGTCTGTAATATCCTACCAGACCTAAGAAGCTGCGAATCTCTGTGGGCGTCTTCGGATCTTGCCAATTCATGATAGCTTCAATCTTAGCGGGATCCACCTAGATACCACGCTCACTAACCACATGTCCAAGGAATTGGACTTCTCGAAGCCAAAATTCACACTTTGAAAACTTGGCATAAAGCTTCTCATGCTGAAGAAGTTTAAGAATACAACGAAGGTGCTTCTCATGGTCAGCTGGGTTCTTTGAATAGATAAGAATGTCATCAATAAAGACAATGACAAAATTGTCTAAGTAGGGTTTGCAAACGCGATTCATGAGGTCCATGAATGCTGCTGGTGCATTAGTGAGTCCAAAAGGCATCACCAAGAACTCGTAGTGACCATAACGAGTCCTAAATGCAGTCTTGTGCACATCTTCATCCCTAACCTTCAGCTGATGGTAACCTGACCTTAAATCAATCTTGGAGAAGTAACTTGCCCCTTGCAATTGATCGAACAGATCGTCGATCCTGGGCAATGGATATATGTTCTTGATAGTGACCTTGTTAAGCTCGCGATAATCGATGCATAGACGCATCGATCCATCTTTCTTCTTTACAAACAGAATTGGTGCTCCCCAGGGAGATGAGCTAGGTCTAATAAATCCTTTTGCCAACAAATCATCCAACTGAGTTCTCAACTCTTTCATCTCAGTTGGGGCTAATCGGTAAGGTGCTCTTTCAATAGGTGTTGCTCCAGGTATAATGTCAATTCTAAACTCCACTTGCCTATCTGGGGGTAAACCAGGGAGTTCTTCAGGAAATACATCAGGGTATTCAGAAATGATAGGGATGTCTTCAATCTTGGGCTTTGGCTCGTCAATAGTCACTTGTGCCATATAAATGACACAACCTTTCTTCATACACCTTGATGCCTTAAGCATGGACACTTGCTTAGGCATCCCGTACTGAGTGTCTCCTTGAATGGTAAGTGGCTCACCATGCGGAGTCTTGATAACCACTTGCTTTTTATCACAAACGATATGAGATTGGTTATGAGATAACCAATCCATGCCTATTACTATGTCGAATCCAGCTAGTTTCAAAGGAAGCAAGGATAACGGAAAGGAGTGGTTCCTAATGGATATAAAGCATCCATCTAACACAGTTGAGGCAGTTTCTATGGTACCATCGGCCAATTCTACCTCATATTTTATACTTAAGGTTCTAAGAGGCAGGTTTAATAGTTTACAAAATTTATCATCCATAAATGATTTATCTGCACCCGAATCAAACAATACCCTTGCATAAACATCATTAATAAGGAAGGTACCTGTTATCACGTTATCATCCTGCAATGCTTCCCGTGCATTCATCTGAAAGACCCTGGCATTGGTCTTCTTGCCTTCTTCAGGCTTCTTCGCATACTTTGGGCAGTTGGTCTTGATGTGCCCTTTCTCATTGCAACCATAACAGGTCGCATCCTTCAACTTCTTGCAATCCAAAGTCTTGTGTTCTTTGGACTTGCAAAACCCACAACCAATCGGCTTCGACTGCGATTGCGACTTTGATTCAAACCTGCATTTCCCGAAATGACGTTTCTAGTAGGTTTTGCATTTAGGCTTCTCATCCACTTGCTGGTTACCCTTGTTAGACCCAAAATTCTTCTTGTGGTCTAAGTTCCCCTTACGCTTCTTGTCAGAACGACGTGAGTTATCATCCTCACGTTTCCTTTTTTCCTTCTTCAGAAATCTTAAGCGACCTCAGCCTGATCGCATCCAGAGTAAGGGATAAAGACAAATCAGTTGCTGAACTAAAAGTAGTAGGTCGAGACGCCTTCACACTAGCTTTTATCTCCGGGACTAAACCCCCAATGAAACGGGCAATCCGTTTTGGTTTCGGCGTCACCAAGTATGGAACCAATCGAGACATAGTATTAAAACTCGTGAGATATGCCTTACAATTTAAATTCTTCATGACCAATGTCAGGAAGTCAGGCTCGATCTTCTCAACTTCGTGTTGAGGATAGAAGGTATCCTTGATTAAAGCAACAAATTGAGCCCATGTCAAATCGTATAACGAAATCTTTCTGGTAGCTTGGATCAAAGACCTCCACCAAGCTAGTGCTTCACCTTTAAACGACTGTGATACAAACTTCACAACATCCCTATCAGCGCAACCACTGATATCAACCACGGTGTCCATCTCTTCTAGCCACGTCATGCAGTCAATAGCTCCTTTTCCCCAGTGAAATCCCTAGGTTTGCAGGAGACAAAGTACTTATAGGAGCAGGTCTTTATATGTGGCTCCTGATCAAATACAATCTTCTTAGGCAGAACACTATGCTGATTTGAGGAGTGATGATCATCATCCTTTCTTGACTCGTGATGTTTAGGAGGTGGCTTACTATGAGCCTCAGAGTGAGTCTTAGGTTGTGATTTAGAATGAGGTGTAGATAGGGTCTTACTTCTAGTACCACTAGATACATTAAACTGCATATCCATGGCTTTAGTAACAGCATTATCAATCAATGCTTGAAGTTCCGCACTAGTTACGTTGATCCTGGTAGTATCATGGTTCTCCCTTGGATGACTGTTGACTTCTTCAGACTCAGCCATGTAGCTTGATTGCTACATAAAATGATGACAATGATTTCTTAGAGGTTTATATTAGATTTGTCATCTTATTAATTTATTAACCATGATATTAAAGAACCATATTGGTTAATTTGTTAAGTGTTTCATTAAGGATTTTTCATTAATAACCCTTAGTTATAATTAAATATAATAATGGCACAAAAGGCCAAGTCACATGGACACATTCAAATTATAAGTCAAGATCCTATAGGATCGAGGTACTAAGGCTTGAATCATAGTTCATCACCTTTTCTTGATAGGGAGTTATAGGCTACAATTGTCTTTTGTCTTATATGACATGATTATGGCCCGTAGGCATTACATCACTAATGGATGTTTTAAATAATAAAGAAGTAATTGGAAGAATCCAATATAAGGATGACATGTGCGATTTTTATGAATCACATCCGCCAGGAGTGTTAACATGTTTTCAGATGTTAACAAGGATCTGAATCTAATTAAGGAATTACCATCACGACCCTGTCTTAAAATGACACATGGGCTAGGTTTTGTCCCTTTTTTTAGATTTTATTTAAAAATGGCAGATCTTATAAAAGGAATGATATTTTCATTTATTTCATATATTATATTAATGCATAAAATGACAAAATGAAAATTTAAATTATAACATGCCACTAAAGATCTTATAAGAGTACACATTGCCCTAAACGGGACTTTAACAGAAATAACTTGCCCACGCAGGGGCTAAACTGAAACTACAAGTCCTCGCAGGGACTGGATACAGAAATAGATGTCCACGTAGGGACTTGATTGAAAATTAAACGGGACTTTAACAGAAATAACTTGCTCTTTCCCTTGATTAAGCTCGCCAGACCTTTAAGAAATCCCCGGTGGCTTCTACGTTCCTCTTGAACCTCCCATTCCACCTGGCTTAACCTTTGTAGAATCTCCTGTTGCTGCTGGGGCGGTATCAGTGGTGGCTGCGGCGGCTGCGGATGCTGCGGAGGTTGAGGAGGTGGCGCGTATTGGTACCTAGTCTGATATGGGACTCCATAGGGCCCCTCGGGATGAAGAGCATTGCAGTTTGCCGCCACAAGGTATGGGTCAACTTCAGCGTAGTTGTAGTTGGTATGGGCCGGCTGCTCAAATGGGTTGTACGCCACTGAACCGGCGTATGCAGGAATCGGGTTATCATAACCCATTAGTGATGGTGCGACTGGCTCAGACTCCACTTCAGAAACAGGGTTTGAAGGCCCACCCATCTGTGGGTCTTCATATAGTGGAGGGTAATGACTGCCACTTGAATGCTGAGGGGTGCTGATACGGACTCCCCCTCGCACGGACATCCATGCGGTTGTTCTTCTCCGCCTCGGTGGTTCCGGAAGCGGCTGCTGTACTGGAGGTGGTGGCGGTGGAGTAACCGCTACAAAATGTGAATCCTCTGAGGGATCCTGCTGCTGTTGCTGCTGTGAGTGGTAACTGGGAGTAAACACCCAGTTGTATTGGGCAAACCTTGCCTCATAACTATCTAGACCACGATAAGGTGATCCATGATATGACGACCCATCCGAAATCTCGATGGGGTGAGTAGGTGTTTCGGTTGGCGGCTGGGCAGGTTCCGAATCCTCTTCCATGTCCATGGAGAAGTGGTCCTCCGGTCCCAACAGGTTATAACCCATTGGCTCTTCAATTTGGTTTGCTGGGTTAAACCGGCTTTGAAAGTAGGGTGTTGGGTCGTTGAAGGAATGGTGTGAGTTGGGGCTTTGAAGGGGTATAAAAGAGTGATGTGAGTTGTGGGGCTCGTTCTCCGATTGAGGCCCGAAAGAGTTGAGGAAGGAAGGTGAGGAGCTCAGAGAGACTGAACGCCTCGCGGGTTCTAAATGGGTCCTCCAGTCTTCTTGAGGACTTGTACTTAAAGTGGCTGATGGAGTTCGCCGGTGTGAAGGCCCAGCCTCGTGATCGTTGGGGGCGATGTGTGGCCCCTTGCCTCTTCCTCTTCCTCGGATTCATGGCGGCATTTTTGTAGGTCCTGTCAAAACAAACAAAAGAAACAACAAAAGAAACGATAAAGGACAAAACAAAATAAGTCAGAATTAGTCCTAAGTTCTTTGTCTAGACTCAAGAGTCGAGGAATGTGCAAACTGTGCCATTGAGATTAAACACAAAAGGCTAGTGTTTAATACACTCAACGTTGCCTCTGATACCAACCTGTCACACCTCGATATTTCCACGTATTACTGGTGGGCCCGGTGGGGAGTATCGTGACGTAGTTGATATCATCATAGATAATTTATCACAGTTTATATACACAACGAAAGTCAAAAGATAAAATCATTATAAACCGAATGAAAGTAATATCATTTATTACAAATCAGTTGTAAAGGATCCATGGGCGAATCAAAGTTAAAAAGATCATTGTTCAGCAGATTTAGAACATCTAAGCTTGCAAGACTCTTTATTGATGCTAGGAGTAGCCAGCCTATTCCGTTTAGTACCTGCACTTAGCCTTTTTGGAAAATACGTCAGTTTACACTGAAAAATACAATTAACCGACTCTTTTTGAAAATGTTTAATAAAATTGATTTGAATGCACAAGACACAAAATATCTTTTATAACTTGGGACAATTATTTAAAAATAATCTTTTATACATATTTAAATGTTTGTCGTCCGTCAGGGCCGGTTAGAAGAGCCGGACAAGATTAACTGACACACCACAAGTATAATGCCCACAAGAAATACCTTATTGTGGGATACTTTTCTACATACGCAACTGTCAGGTGTATGCCTACACCTTGTGCTTAAGTCGTGACCATTTCAATGAATGAGCTGAGGATATCCAGGACATGGTCATTAACCCCCCTAAAAGCCATATACCAAACTAAACAGATTAAAATGGGTTATGCAAATATATTAATCACAATCCGACTTAAATAATTACACACCCGACCAAGCGGTATTATTATAATACCATATCCCAAGCCCGTATAACGGAAAATAAGTTAAAAATATTTACCTGAGCAAGTATATATCACAATCAGCGAGTGAAAATATCTTTTACTGGTCTCCTAATTTGGAACGAAGGTTTTAATAACCTATTATATTCCTAACGGGTCTTAATTAAGTCTAAACTTAGACCGGTTACTTTTAAAAGAAGATACACGGTTCGAAACACATGATTAAGCGAAGACCGGAATAGAATATGATTTAGACCCGAAAAGTTTGAAGACTTGTATAATACGGATAAACTAAACACATTCTGGATTTTGAGATAAAAATGATAAGGTTTGACCCGTTTCGGCTAATTTATGAAAACTAGTTACATAAACCGTACCGAGCGCGAAAATGCATAACGGGTAAACAAATGAGTCATGAACAGGTTACCTAAGTTAATATGCCTTAAATATGTTGTGATATCAGTAGGATACCTTCCATTATGCCCAAAATGGATTTAAACTCAAATTATGCCCCGTAGGGGTATTTTGGTCATTTTAAAGCTTATAAAAGAGTTTAAATATTAATCTGAGTTTTAGGTCTGATATAATTAGTAAAAATATTTATTTTTATAAGTCATAACAGTAGGGTATTGCATAAATGTGTAATTTACCTTTTATAACCAAACTATGCACCGTAGGGGCATTTTGGTAATTTCACATAATCTTTAAAGGTCAAAATTAGAATTCAGAGTTCAAAACTTTTTCTTACTATTTAATTATAAAAATTTACTTAAAACATCAGTAGGTATTAAATTTTATATGTCAAAAATAGTTTTAACTCATACTATGCGCTTAAAACGCGTAAAAGTCGGTTTAAGCGATTTTTGGGTTAAAATAGGAAATCTGAGTTTTTGATCACTTTACAAAGTTCAAAATATTTTATTTATCATATAAAATCAGTAGCAAAAAGTTTGGTATCAAAATATTATGTAAAACTCATTTTATTCAAGAAAAAGGGTATAACTGACAATTACCGAATTATAACAACAACCATATGTTATGCTCAGCTTAAAAATAAATAAAAATCTTCAAAAATCCCAAAATATTATATTAGATCAGTGGGTAAAAAGTTTGGTGTCAAAATTTGGGTTTAGATAGGCTTTATGCTAATTACGCCGTTTAATTAATAAAAAGTTTTCTAATTACACTATTGAGCATAACTCTTAATCTAAACCTCAAACTGATGTCAAATTTTTAGGACAAGTTTATAAATCAGTAATAAAGGTTTTTGTCCTCTCACATTTTCAAAATCTCGTTTTAAGGTCAAAAGGGCATAATGGTCAACATTTAAGCATATAACGGAAACATGCAAACGAATCGGATAACTAAGGAACCAAGTTGTATAACCTCAGAGGGTTACACTAACCTATAACCTGGTCCTAATCGAGCTCTAAGGTATTTCTAAAATATGCTACATTGGTTCAGAACTGAAAGTCAAAGCAAAAGTCTACTTTTGCGACTTTCGGTTCCGAACCGAGCCTAAACTGAAAATTGTCGGGTTGAACATGCTTAGACATGTTCTTACATTAATTACCAAGTTATACAAGTGATAAAACAGGTTTCATGGCTTCTACATTGTTAATTATGTGTTTAATTGAAAATTAGCTTTCTGTTGACTTTTTACAATTAAGTTTGACCCGACAATTGACCTAGTTAGAGTGGGAATCAGAGGGTGCCCTTTTAGGGGTTTATTACCCACATAATTACCAACTCAAAGCTACTTTCAATTCGAGAATTGATTGGACCGTTAGTGATTAATCACTAAGTCAAACCTTAATTATGACGGGTTTGACTTTAGGCCATTAAACTAATAAAACTGAAATTAGGGAGGTTAAGGACACTTACAATAGTCCTAAGCACGATTATGGAACTTAAGGAAACTTGTTTGATGACCAGAGACCTCCAGAGAATGCCTTGAATGATTTCCAAATGTGCAAGTTCATGTGTTGCAACATAAGGGTCTATATATATGGATTTAGAATGCATGAGATCAATCCAAATAAGTCTACAAGTGTTCCCTGATCATATACATGTGTCCTTATGCATGAAAAACCGTTGGTGCAACCCTTGGGATCGAAAAATGGTAAGTTAAGGCGGTGTAACAGGCTGATACTGGCATCTGCCATGTTTTTGGACGCTGGCACTTTTCAGGCGGCCCGCGTAAGAGTCCTGAGAAGTCTTACGCGGCCGGTATGGAGCCCAGATCCGGTCAAAAATCTTTCAGCAATTGCACATTTGGTCCCTGGTCCTTCTAATAGTTGTTTTAACTTGTTTTATTGCACTTTTAACCCTCTAACTTGACTTTTAAGGACTCTAAGTCATAAACCAACTTTGTTAAGTCCCCGATCATTTATATGATCACCAAAAAGTCTTAAATTTCAACGTTGACGCTTTTAACCCTTTACTTACGAATGTTCGCGTATCTTTCTCATACGATATCGAAACCTTGTGAAATTTTTATCACTTATTCTAGTGAACATAATTATTTGTTACAAAGCTTCGGGTTTGTTAAAAGGTCACTCAGAGGTATAAATTAAACATGTTGACACTTTTAACCCTTGCGGTTTGTAAACTTTCACTTTCTTCCACAAACGGCTTCTTATTATTCATAATTCATTCGTTTAAGGGTATAACCATCGTGTAGGGTTGTTGAAAGGTATAATTATCCAATGTTGACACTTTGAATCTTTTTACACACCTACTTTCTTTGTTTGTCAACTTTAGTCCCTTATATTCAATCCATTACATGTTTAAAGCTCATGACACGTGTCTTCATTATATTGGTCTTGATTTTACGAGATGTTACAACTGAAAAGCATGAGAATGATCTCAAGGCCCTTAAGGATTACCTATCCTCAGCCCCAGCATTAATGAAACCAGAAAAAGGGGATATATTATCCTTATATTTGGCAGTCTCTTCTAAGGCAGTAAGTAAGTAAAAGTTTGCTTGATGCTGAATCCAGGTATTCACATTTAGAAAAAACTTATCCTTACTTTGATTATGGCATCTACTAAATTACGCCATTATTTTGAAACTCATGCTATTATTGTTAAGACTAACTTTCCAATTAAGAATGTTCTCAGGAAACCTGAAATGTCAGGAAGGATGGCTAAATGGGCAGTAAAGCTTAGTGCTTATGATATAAGATATGAACCTAGAACTGCCATTAAATCACAAGCCTTAGCTGACTTTGTGGCAGATTTCAGTAGTGATCTACAAAGGGAAGCTGAGTTGGAAGTTCAACAGCTTGAAGAGACTAAGGATCCTTGGATACTCTTCATAGATGGGGCTTCAAACATCAAGGGAACTGGACTAGGAATACTACTAAAATCGCCACAGGGGGACATAATACCCCAATCAATAGCTTGTGAGTTTCAAACTACAAATAATGAGGCTGAGTATGAAGCCTTGATAGCTGGTTTGCAAATTAACAAGCACATGAGGATCAGGTATCTTGAGGTACATGTAGATTCATTGTTAATTACTAATCACTTTAATGGTTCTTATGATGTTAAAGGTGAAAGACTAATCAAATATCTAGAGATAGTCAAGAAATTGGCAGACTCTTTTGCTTCTTTTAGTTTAACACAGGTACCCAGAGAAGAAAATGCAGAAGCTGACGCTCTAGCCAACCTTGGATCATCATTGAAGATCCCAGAGGATATTAAAATTCCCATTATCCACATTTTGGCTCCTGCTATTTAGGATCACACAGCTATGGAAATAGTGGAAGATTCTGCAATCATACCTAGTGATGATGCACAGTCAAATTCAGGATCCTGGATCCTTCCAATCATGAGATATATACAACATGGAGAGATTCCTACAGGAGAAAATCCCAGAGCTTTCAAAGTGAAGGTATCTCAATTTACAATATTAAATAACATGTTATATAAACGATCTCTTGCAGGTCCATATATTTAAGGTGCATCGAGGATCCTGAAATCCAAGAAGTCCTAAAAGATTTTCATGAAGGAGATTGTGGAAACCAAACTGGGGGCAGAGCACTGTTCTCGAGGATCCTTAGGACAGGATATTATTGGCCTACTATGAAGAAGGATTCTGTGGATTATGCCAAGAAATGTGATGCTTGTCAAAGACATAGCAACATCCTTCATCAACCAGCAGAGCTCCTACATCCTATATCCTCTTCTTGGCCATTCATGAGATGGGGAATGGATATTGTTGGTAAACTTCCAAAAGCACCAGGAGGAAAATTGTTTATGCTTGACATGACTGATTACTTTTCCAAATGGATAGAAGCTGAAGCATTTGCTTAAGTCAGAGAAAAAGAAGTGGTATCCTTTATTAAAAGAAACATTATTACCAGATTTGGTATTCCTTCTGAAATTGTCTGTGATAATGGATCCCAATATATTGGGAGTAGAACTACTAACTTTTGTGACAGTTGGGGGATTAATATGATAACATCAACACCAGTCCATCCACAAGCCAATGGTCAAGCAAAATCATCCAACAAGATCATCATCAACAACTTGAAGAAGAAGCTTGGATCCAAAAAGGGAAAATGGGAAGAAGAGCTACCATATGTATTATGGGCTGATAGAACAACTCCAAAGAATGCTACTTGCCAAACTCTATTTTCATTAGTGTTTGGAGCTAAATCAGTGATCCCTACAGAGATGGTAGTCCCTACTGCGAGAACAAGCATCCGTGATCCTGAAGGAAATGTTGAAAACTTGGTTCAAGACTTGGATACCATAGAAGAACTCAGGGATTTGGCAAGGATAAGATTGGCTAGCTATCAACAAAGGATGGCTGGAGCTTATAACAAAAATCTCAGGATCAGGAAGTTTCAAGTTGGTGACATGGTGTTAAGGAAAGCATTCCAGAATACCACAAATCCTGCTGATGGCAAATTAGCACCAAAGTGGGAAGGCCCCTAACTTATTGAATCTGAGGCAGGAAAGGGGGCATATTGGTTATTAACAATGGAAGGTGATTTGCAACCAAGAGCTTGGAATGCTATACATTTAAAAGGATACTTCATGTAAGAAGGATTCAGGATCCTTAATCATCCTCATGTCTGGTATGTAAAAAGGATCCTTAGAGGATATATGATCCTCATTCTAGTAATGATTTGATTCTAATTTACCTAATCCTTTAATTTATTTGTTTACAAGGAAAAGGATCCAGGATCCTTTATCCTTTTTTACTAAAATTGGAGTTTTGCAGAAGTTCATGCATCCTTGACAAAGGATCAAGTATCCACAGAAGTATCCTGTTTTGGTCAAAAATCAGACGAGGATAATGCAACCAAACTCTTTGTTACGGGGAATGATGCTTAAAATGTGTAACAGCGATGAGGATCACTTCAATGTAAATTGCACAAACAACACAAGGATTTATACGGGGAAAAAGCCCTTGATCAAGAGTTGATCTCCGGCACAAAAAACCCCGGGTGATGGAAACTACCGATCACCAAGCTCAAATAAATGAATAAATGTTTACAACTTCGGATAGTAACGAGCTAGGTACAAGGATCACTATCGTGAAATGTGTAAATATGAGTGAAAGTGAATGTATGTTCGTCGAGAGCTTCAAGTGTGCGAGTATATGAGTGTGTGTAGCTCAGAAATGACTAAGTGTTTTCTACTAGCTCGTTACTCCCTTTTTAAAATAGAAATAACTACGTAAACTAACTATCCGACTTTCGTTCCAAGCTCCCACGTTCTCCACAACGTTCATATTTGGCCAAGCACGTGCGGGATAGTTTGGGAATATTCTCCAGGAATGTCGCCAAGACTTGGTCCGACTTGTTACTTCTGCAAAACAATACGAAACACAAGTGAACAATTGTTAGTATGAGGATCCTCAAGATGATCCATAATCCTGATCCTAAAACTCTTCTGAGGATCACTATCTGTCACAGAAGTAAGGATCACTAAAGAGGATAATAATTAAGGATCACGGGTCATTTAGAAATCCACCCCTAACAATTGCCCCCAAAATATAAGGAGTTAAATTGTAAATATGTGAGTTATATTTTCTTGATCTCATCCGTAACTAACTAACGGATATATAGTCGTTAATATAGAACTAGCCGTTGCGATCGTGACGTCACAGAAGTGACAATCCTGCAGAATCATAATTATAAATAGAGATATAGATAGGATCATTATGCATTCAAATTCGAAAGAAACTCCCTTTAAATTCTCAGTCGACGTTCAACCAGGTATCTCTTTCTTCTCTTTCTACCTTTCTTACTCTGTTTTTCTTTCTTTAACACCATCGCTTTGAGAATGATGCTCCGAAGCTCACCGGGCAAGGATCACAAGAAGGATAGCCCTTTGAAGAGTCAGAAAATCATCAAGGACTCAGCGAATGAAAGGTGTTGTTTTAACGATGCACAAGTAGATAAAATCCGTCACTGTTTTCCAGCAAGTGCCTTCTTCAAACCCTTTGATCCCACTGTTCTTAGCGACTATGTTTCAGAAACAAGGGTTGCCTTTCCAGCTACACCATTTATTATAGGATACACCTATCCTTTCCCTGAATTCACACAATCCTTCTTTTCCCTGACCGGCATATCTTACATTCAAGCCATGCCGATGATTTGGAGGGTTTTATATACCCTGGAGAGGATCATCGAGCAGGAAGGCGTTGATTTAGGAATGTCAGAATTGGCGGAACTGTATGATCTTACTACCTTCGGTTCCCACCGTTATTTGTTCAAGCGAAAACCCGGTGCAGATCATCCTCTTCTCAAAGTTACCAAGAACGACAAAGATTGGAAACGTCGCTTTTTCTTTGTCAAAAGGAATTCCATTCTAAACGGAGAGCATTTACCAAAAACATGGTCCACCCATGGTAGGCCGGGGGATCCTGAGAAGGATCACCAGGTAGTCTGGTTTTTATAAGGATTACTGACCCCTTTTGTCTTGTGTCATGCAGCTATCTCTGTTTCGCATCTCATCACAACATCCGCAACCAGGGAAAGGCTTGCTGCTTTCTGGAACCTTGACCCTGAAACTAGAACTTTTAAGACAATAACCCAAGACTCTCAGGAGGTATCCTCAGGCTCTATCACCATGTCAAGTAAGTATCCTTGTTTAAAATTTAAATAAATAGTGAAATATGAATTAAGAAAAGATACTTATCTTGTTTTGGTTGTGTAGGTGCTGGAAAATCTGCCAAAGCTGCTTCAAGGTTCAGTGTCACCGATCTCACCACTGTCAAATCCTCCAAAAGAAAAGTTCATGCTAGCCCGACGGCCTCAATCCCCAAGGCACCCCTCAAAGGAAAGGGAATCAAGAGGAGGAAGGCCTCTGATGCCGAGGATTTGCAGGGTCTGCCTCTAATCCGTCATCAATTCCTTGAGTACTTTAATGAGGTGAGGATCACTGTCTTTGCTCATAAATTCTGTTGACATATCCTGCTGATATATCCTGCTGATATATCCTGCTGATCTGAGGAACACTTAATTCTGACCTTATCTTTTATCCTCTTTACAGAAATTCGCTGAGATCGAGGATTACGTCGGCCATGTTGAGGATCAGGATAAGAAGATTGTCGACCTCCAGCAGGTTGCCGTGCTCAAGGATCTTGCACTTGCTGATCTTCGGAAGGAACTCCAGGATACCAAACAGGAGATGGCCAAGGTGCTGGTTAACTTTGACTATGAAAGGCAGGAGATCACAGATGATGCTAAAGTTTCTGCCGCCATAGCAATGTACAAAACCAAGCTGCAAATGGCCTTGGAAGCTCAGGATCCTGCCTTCGACAAAAGCGGCTGGGAAATGGAAAGCGAGGCTGGCTGAATTGGGTGATGAAGAGGAGGCTGAAGAGATCCTGACAATTGAGGCTGGAAGCAAGGATGAAGCTGGTGAAGCAAGTGGAGCCGGAGGTGGTGATGCAACAAAGGTTTAGGCTGCTTGATTGGGCAATGATGGACATTTCTAGACGTAGCCGGAGCCCAATTTTTTAAATTTGGTATTAGCTTTTTGTGGTTGTGGTGTTGAACAATTTAATGGTTTGTACTTTGAACAATAGGTTTTAGGATAAGGATCTTGTATGATCCTTAGGACAATAGGCAGGATTGCATATGGTGGAGGGATCCTCTGTTTGGGGGATGATGCCATTGTGATCCTGCCGCCTTTATATTCCTGCACTACTCTTTGAACTTATCATTATGGACACCCTTTACCTACCCCAGCGGACGGGCCACGTTTTGCTGGTAGAAGCTCGGGTAGGTAATTTTGACAACCTTTTAAGGGTTAGTCTTTTGTTTATAAATAAAAACTTAACCTTTTGTCGCTTATCTTGTGTTGTTATATTTTTTAATATCTTACTTTCCAACTGTTGTAATGTTCATTTTGTTTATACTTGTCAAGCCTTGAAAAATTAGAAAAGATATCTAGAAAGTTTAGGATATAATCAAGGATAACATATCCCACAATCGATAAGTTCTAAAAAGTGACATGGTTTAAGATTCATAAGTTCAGTTGTCAAGTATAAGGGTTATTCAAATAAATAATGAATAGAATTAAAAATAGTTAAGGATCATACCTGAGGATCCAAGTTAGGATCCTAACCTTAATAAGGATAACTATAAGATAAACCTTAGAATAAAGCAAGGATCAAGGATCCCTAGTTGCCTATCTTCAAGAACCTGAAATAGAGCATCACTTGGGACTAAGCCAATATAAGATAAGAATTAGCAACTAGGGACAAGCCCAAGGATAACTGGGGACAAGCCCAAGGATAACTGGGGACAAGCCCAAGGATAACTGGGGACAAGCCCAAGGATAACTGGGGACGAGCCCAAGGATCGTATGTAAACTGGAGTATGGCCCTAACTGGCGACTATCCAAACTTAGTGGCATGAAAATGCCAAAACCTTAGCTAACGTGAAAACGTTAGAAACCTTAGCTAACGTGAAAACGTTAGAAACCTTAGGAACGGATGTATGGTACGTCTACCATTATACGTAGGATCCTAAGCATAGCCAGTACAATGGAATTATCAGCCCCTAAAACGAGTACTGGTCCCAATGCCTTGAACTATACCAGGATCATCGTGCGCTACAGGCGGAACTGGGGACAAGCCCGAATAACTGGGGTTAAACCCAAAGGACGGATTGCTTCTGCGGATAACCAACGTTATGCTAAGGATACCTGAACTTTCAAAACTTGAACTCACGTGAGAGATGGATAAAGGATACATGATCCTTATCCTTATATGAGAAAATAATGAAATGAAATAGCTCAAGTTTAGGATATTACCTAAGTAAGGATCACCGATACTTTGAGGATCCTTTAAGGATATCCCTATCGCGAGGATCATCTGTGCCAGGAGGATCCTGCTCACATGAAAAATTTCTTCAAGTGGACAGCATTCCAAGCTCTTGGTAGCAAGTCACCTTCCATGGTTAGAAATCTATATGCCCCCTTTCCTGCTTCAGCTTCAATCAAATAAGGGCCTTCCCATTTTGGAGCCAATTTTCCATCAGCAGGATTGGTGGTATTCTGAAATGCTTTCCTTAATACCATATCTCCAACTTGAAACCTCCTGATCCTGACATTTTTGTTGTAAGCACCAGCCATTCTTTGTTGATAACTGGCCATCCTTATCCTAGCCATATCCCTGATTTCTTCAATGGTATCCAGGTCTTGAGCCAAGTTTTCGTCATTTTCCTCAGGATCACGGGTACTTGTTCTAGCAGTTGGAACCACCATTTCTGTTGGGATCACTGATTCTGCCCCAAATACCAAGGAGAATGGTGTTTGACCAGTAGCATTCTTAGGGGTTGTCCTATCAGCCCAAAGCACATAGGGTAGTTCTTCTGCCCATTTCCCTTTCTTGGATCCAAGCTTTTTCTTCAAATTGTTGATGATGATCTTGTTGGATGATTCTGCCTGACCATTTGCTTGTGGGTGGACTGGTGTTGATGTTATCATCCTAATCCCCCAACTGTCACAAAAGTTAGTGGTTCTGCCCCCAATAAATTGGGAACCGTTATCACATATAATCTCAGAAGGAATTCCAAATCTAGTTATATTATTTCTTTTAATGAAGGATATAACTTCCTTTTCTCTGACTTGGGCAAAAGCTTCAGCCTCTATCCACTTGGAGAACTAATCAGTCATAGCTAACATGAATACTTTTCCACCAGGTGCCTTAGGGAGCTTACCAACTATATCCATACCCCATCTCATAAATGGCCAAGAGGAGGATATAGGATGCAATAATTCAGCTGGTTGATGAAGGATATTGCTGTGTCTCTGACAAGGATCACATCTCTTAGCATACTCCACAGCATCTCTTTTCATGGTTGGCCAGTAGTATCCTGTCCTCAGGATCCTTGAGAATAATGCCCTGCCCCCAGTGTGGTTTCCACAATCTCCTTCATGGAAGTCTTTTAAAACTTCTTGAATTTCAGGATCCTCAATGCATCTCAAGTATGGTCCTGCAAGAGATCGTCTATACAACATATTATTTAAAATTGTGAATTGAGATACCTTAATTTTGAAAGCCCTAGGGTTTTCTCCTGTAGGAATCTCTCCATGTTGTAAGTATCTCATAATTGGTGAGATCCATGATCCTGGTCCTGAATGGGATTGAGTATCCTCACTAGGGATAATTGCAGAATCCTTCCCTATCTCCATAGCCACATGATCCTCGATAGCCGGGGTCAGGATATGGATAATAGGAATCTTGATATCCTCCGGGATCTTCAAGGATGATGCTAAATTGGCCAATGCATCAGCTTCTGTATTTTCTTCCCTTGGTACCTGTGACAAACTAAAGGAAACAAAAGAGAGTGCCAAATTTTTGACTATCTCCAAATATTTGGTTAGCTTTTCACCTTTAACAGTATAGGACCCATTAAAGTGGTTTGTAATTAACAAAGAATCTACGTGTACCTCAAGATACCTGATCCCCATATGCTTAGCAATTTGCAAACCAGCAATTAAGGCTTCATGTTCAGCCTCATTGTTAGTGGTTTGGAACTCACAAGCTATAGAGAGGGGTATTATGTCCCCATGTGGCGATTTTAGTAGTATTCCAAGCCCTGTGCCTTTGACATTTGAGGATCCATCAGTATAGAGTATCCAAGGATCCTTGGTATCTTCTAGCTGCTGGACTTCTAGCTCAGCCTCTTCTTGTAAATCACTACTAAAATCAGCCACAAAGTCAGCTAATGCTTGGGATTTGATGGCTGTCCTAGGCTCATATCTTATATCATATGCACTCAGCTTCACTGCCCACTTAGCCATCCTTCCTGACATCTCTGGTTTCCTGAGGACATTCTTGATTGGAAAATTAGTTTTAACAATGATAACATGAGTTTCAAAATAATGTCTTAACTTAGTGGATGCCATAATTAATGCAAGAATAAGCTTTTCAAGGTGTGAATACCTGGATTCGGCATCAAGTAAACTTTTACTTACATAATAGATAGGATGTTGTGTACCTTGATGATCCTTAACAAGGACCGCACTTACTGCTTTTTAGGATACTGCAAGATATAAGGATAGCACATCGCCTTTTTCTGGTTTCATCAAAGCTGGGGCTGAGGATAGGTAATCTTTGAGGGCTCTTAAAGCATTTTCATGCTTCTCAGTCCACTCAAATTTCTTGTTCTTCCTTAGGATATCATAGAATTCTTTGCACTTCTCTGAGGATTTGGATATGAATCTGTTCAAAGCTGCTATCCTGCCTGTTAGCCTTTGAACATCTTTAGCATTGGCCGGAGATTTGATGTTCACTATAGCTTTGATTTGTTTCGGGCTAGCTTCAATGCCTCTCTTTGTCACCATATATCCTAAGAATTTACCTGCTTTAACACCAAAGTGACATTTTGAAGGATTAAGCTTCATATTATATTTATCAAGGATATTGAACGCTTCCTCCAAGTCTCTTAGGTGATCCTCAGCTTTTAAGGATTTTACCACCATATCATCTATATAAACCTCCATAGTTTGTCCAATCTGATCCTTGAACATCATATTCACCAGCCTTTGGTATGTTGCACCTGCATTTCTTAATCCGAACGGCATAGCAATATAGCAATATATACCAGTTGGAGTCATGAAGGCTGTATCTTCTTGGTCGGATGGTTCCATTTGGATTTGTTGAAATCCAGATGAAGCATCCATAAAAGTTAACAGTTCATGACCCGCGGTTGCATCCACCATGGAATCAATGTGGGGTAAAGGGAAAGGATCCTTGGGACATGCCTTATTTAAATCTGTAAAATCGACACATACCCTCCACTTTCCGTTTTTCTTTTGAACAACAACCACATTGGCCAACCATCTTGGATATTTGACCTCTCTGATCATACCTGCCCGGAGCAATTTTTCTACCTCTTCCTGGATAATGGCATTCCTTTCCGGTGCAAATTTCCTTCTCCTTTGATGGATTGGTCTGAAGGATCTGTCGATGCCGAGTTTGTGAGTGATAACATCTTTGGATATACCAGTCATATCTTCGTGTTTCCATGCAAAGGTAGTGTTTCTCCTTTTGAGGAAGGATACGAGGTCTTCTTTCATTTCGCCAAGGATCCCTGATCCGATATAGATTTTGGATTCAGGATCATCAGGATCCATGAAGATTTCTACCACATCCTGTTCACTCGCCTCCAAGACATCCCTTGGAGGATACTTTGATTGCTATTGCTCCCTGGATTTCGAAGCTGGTTTCATCGATGAAGTATAGCAATTCTTAGCCTCCTGCTGATCACTATCAATCTTCACTATTCCCCAAGGACTAGGGAGTTTCACACATTGATGGTAAGTGGATGGGACTGCCTTCATATCGTGTATCCAGGGCCTGCCAAGGATAACATTACAACAAGATAAACAGTCAATAACACAAAATGTTTGATAAGAGTGTAGGCCTTCAATGTATATTGGGAGTTTAATGTCCCCCAGGGTATTCTTAGTTTCACCACTAAATCCCACGAGTACAGAGGATCTTGGTATGATCTCTGATTCAGGAATACCCATCTTCTTTAGGACATCAAGCTGGATAATGTTCACTGAACTTCCTCCATCTATAAGGATCCTGCGGACAAAATGGTTAGATATGAAAAGAGTAATAACTAAACCATCGTGATGAGGATCCTGGATATCAACACGATCCTCTTCATCAAAGGTTATGACTTTCCCCTCCGAGACACTTGATGTTCGAACAGGTCTTTCTCCGTTATCCATTTTAGTTTCCTTTGTGTTTTGGTCAAAAAATTTGTTGAGGATAGTGCAACCAAACTCTTTGTTACGGGGAATGATGCTCAAAATGTGTATCAGCGATGAAGATCACTTCAATGTAAATTGCACAAACAACACAAGGATTTATACGGGGAAAAAGCCCTTGATCAAGAGTTGATCTCCGGCACAAAAAACCCCGGGTGATGAAAACTACCGATCACCAAGCTCAAATAAATGAATTAATGTTTACAACTTCGGATAGTAACGAGCTAGGTACAAGGATCACTACGGTGGAATGTGTAAAAAGTGTATGTAATTGCTTAGTGTTTGAACGAGAGCTTGTATGAGTGTTTGTACGAGTGTGTGTAACTGCAAAAATGACTAAGTGTTTTCTACTAGCTCGTTACTCCCTTTTTAAAATAGAAATAACCACCTAAACTAACTATCCGACTTTCGTGCCAAGCCTCCACGTTCTCCATAACGTCTATTTTTGGTCAAGCACGTGCAGAATAGTTTAGGAATATTCTCCAGGAATGTCGCCAAGACTTGGTCAAGCTCGTTATACCTGCGAGATAGTACAATACATAAATAAATAAACAATCGTCAGTACGAGGATCCTTAAAGTGATCCATGATCCTGATCCTAAAGCTCTTCTGAGGATCACCACCTGTCACAGAAGTAAGGATCACCAGTTAGGATAACGAATAAGGATCACTAATTGTTAGAAAATCCTCCCCTAACAATTGCCCCCAAAATATAAGGAGTGAAATTGTAAAATTAGCGAGTTATGTTTTCTTGATCCTATCCGTAACAAACTAACGGATATATAGCCGTTAAAATAGAACTAGCCGTTGCGATGATGATGTCACGGAAGTGACAATCCTGCAGAATCATAATTATAAATAGAGATATAGATAGGATCAATATGCATTCAAATCCGAAAGAAACTCCCTTTATAATCTCAGTTGAAGATCAATCAGGTATCTCTTTCTCCTCTTTCTTCCTCTCTTACTCTGTTTTTCTTTCTTTTTCTTCATCACTTCGAAAATGTTGCTCCGAAGTTCTCCGGCCAAGGATCACAAAAAGGATAGCCCTTTGAAGAGTCAGAAGATCATCAAGGACTCAGTGAACGAGAGGTGTTGCTTTAACGATGCACAAATAGATAACATCCGTCACCGTTTTCCGGCGAATGTCTTTTTCAAACCTTTCGATCCAACTGCCCTGAGCGACTATGTTTCAGAAACATGGGTTGCCTTTCCAGTTACTCCATTTGCTATAGGGTACACCTATCCTTTCCCGGAATTCACACAATCCTTCTTTTCCCTTACCGTCATATCTTACATTCAAGCCATGCCGATGATTTGGAGGGTTTTATACACCTTAGAGAGGATCATCGAGCAGGAAGGCGTTGATTTAGGAATGCCAGAACTGGCGGAACTGTATGATCTTACTACCTTTGGATCCCACCGTTATTTGTTCAAACGAAAACCCAGTGCAGATCATCCTCTTCTCAAAGTCACCAAAAACGACAAAGATTGGAAACGTCGCTTCTTCTTTGTAAGAAGGGATACCATTTCAGATGGAGAGCATTTACCAAGAACATGGTCCACCCATGGTAGGCCGGAGGATCCTGGGAAGGATCACCAGATGGTCATGTTTTTGTAATAGGATCACTAACCCCTTCTTTGTCTTGTGTCATGCAGCCATCTCTGTTTCACATCTCATCACAACACCCGCAACCAGGGAAAGACTTGCTGCTTTCTGGGGACTCGACCCTGAAACTAGAACTTTTAAGACAATAACCCAAGACTCACAGGAGGTATCCTCAGGCTCTGTCACAATGTCAAGTAAGTATCCTTGTTCAAAATTTAAATAAATAGTTAAATGTATATTAAGAAAAGATACTTATCTTGTTTTGGTTGTGTAGGTGCTGGAAAATCTGCCAAAGCTGCTTCAAGGTTCAGTGTCACCGATCTCACCACTGTCAAATCCTCCAAAAGGAAGGTTCCTACCAGCCCCACAGCTTCAATCCCCAAGGCACCCCTCAAAGGAAAGGGAATCAAGAGGAGAAAGGCCTCCGAGGCTGAGGATTTGCAGGGTCTGCCTCTAATTCGCCACCAATTCCTTGAGTACTTTAATGATGTGAGGATCACTGTCTTTGCTCATATATTCTGCTGACATATCCTGCTAATATATCCTGCTGATATATCCTGCTGATATATCCTACTGACCTGAGGATCACTTAATTCTAACCTTATCCTTTATCCTCTTTACAGAAATTCGCTGAGATCGAGGATTACGTCGGCCATGTTGAGGATCAAGATAAGAAGATTGCCGACCTCCAGCAGGTTGCTGTGCTCAAGGATCTTGCACTTGCTGATCTTCAGAAGGAACTCCAGGATACCAAACAGAAGATGGCTAAGGTACTGGTTAATTTTGACTATGAAAGGCAGGAGATCACGGATGATGCTAAAGTTTCTGCCGCCATAGCAATGTACAAAACCAAGCTTCAAATGGCCTTGGAAGCTCAGGATCCTGCCTTTGACAAAAGTAGCGGGGAAATTGAAGAATGAAAGGCAAGGCTGGCTGAATTGGGTGATGAAGAGGAGGCTGGAGAGATCTTGACAATCGAGGCTGGTAGCAAGGATGAAGCTGGTGAAGCAAGTGGAGCCGGAGGTGGTGATGCAGCGAAGGTTTAGGCTGCTTGATTGGGCAATGATGGACATTTCTAGACGTAGCCGGAGCCCAATTTTTTAAATTTGGTATTAGCTTTTTGTGGTTGTGGTGTTGAACAATTTAATGGTTTGTACTTTGAACAATAGGTTTTAGGATTAAGGATCTTGTATGATCCTTAGGACAATAGGCAGGATTGCATATGGTGGAGGGATCCTCTGTTTGGGGGATGAAGCCATTGTGATCCTGCCGCCTTTATATTCCTGCACTACTCTTGAACTTATTATTATGGACACCCTTTACCTACCCCAGCGGACGGGCCACGTTTTGCTGGTAGAAGCTCGGGTAGGTAATTTTGACAACCTTTTAAGGGTTAGTCTTTTGTTTATAAATAAAAACTTAACCTTTTGTCGCTTATCTCGTGTTGTTATCCTTTTTAATATGTTACTTTCCAACTGTTGTAATGTTCATTCTGTTTATACTTATCAAGCCTTGAAAAATTAGAAAAGATATCCAGAAAGTTTAGGATATGATCAAGGATCACATATCTCATAACCGATAAGTTCTAAAAAGTGATATGGTTTAAGAATCACAAGTTCAGTTGTCAAGTATAAGGGTTATTCAAATAAATAATGAATAGAATTAAAAGAGTTAAGGAACATACCTGAGGATCCAAGTTAGAATCCTAACCATAATAAGAATAACTATAAGATAAACCTTAGAGTGAAATAAGGATCAAGGATCCCTAGCTGCCTATCTTCAAGGACCTGAAATAGAGCATAACTTGGGACTAAGCCAATATAAGAAAAGAGTTAGCAACTGGGGACAAGCCCAAGGATAACTGGGGACAAGCCCAAGGATAACTGGGGACAAGCCCAAGGATCGTGTGTAAACTGGAGTATGGCCCTAACTGGCGACTATCCAAACTTAGTGACATGAAGATGCCAAAACCTTAGCTAACGTGAAAACGTTAGAAACCTTAGCTAACGTGAAAACGTTAGAAACCTTATGAACGGATGTATGGTACGTCTACCATTATACGTAGGATCCTAAGCATAGCCAGAACAATGGAATTATCAGCTCCTAGAACGAGTACTGGTCCCAAAGCCTTGAACTACACCAGGATCATCGTGCGCTACAGGCGGAATCTGGGGACAAGCCCGAATAGCTGGGGTTAAACCCAAAAGACGGATTGCTTCTGTGGATAACCAACGTTATGCTAAGGATACCTGAACTTTCAAAACTCAAATTAACGTGAGAGATGGATAAAGGATACATGATCCTTATCCTTATATGAGAAAATAAAGAAATGAATTAATTCAAGTTTAGGATATTACCTAAGTAAGGATCATCGATGCTTTGAGGATCCTTTAAGGATATCCCTATTGTGAGGATCATTTGTGCTACTAGGATCCTGCTCAAATGAAATATTTCTTCAAGTGGACAGCATTCCAGGCTCTTGGTAGCAAATCACCTTCCATGGTTAACAATCTATATGCCCCCTTTCCTGCTTCAGCTTCAATCAAATAAGGACCTTCCCATTTTGGAGCCAACTTCCCATCAACAGGATTGGTGGTATTTTGGAATGCTTTCCTTAATACCATATCTCCAACTTGAAACCTCCTGATCCTGACATTCTTGTTGTAAGCACTAGCCATCCTTTGCTGATAACTGGCCATCCTTATCCTAGCCATATCCCTGATGTCTTCAATAGTATCCAGGTCTTGAGCCAAGTTCTTATCATTCTCCTCAGGATCACGGGTACTTGTTCTAGCAGTTGGAACCACCATTTCTGTTGGGATCACCGATTCTGCCCCAAACACCAAAGAGAATGGTGTTTGACCAGTAGCATTCTTAGGGGTTGTCCTGTCAGCCCAGAGCACATAGGGTAGTTCTTCTGCCCACTTCCCTTTCTTAGATCCAAGCTTCTTCTTCAAATTGTTGATGATGATCTTGTTAGATGATTCTGCCTGACCATTAGCTTGTGGGTGGACTGGTGTTGATGTTATCAACCTAATCCCCCAGCTGTCACAAAAGTTAGTGGTTCTGCCCCCAATAAATTAGGAACCATTATCACATATAATCTCAGAAGGGATACCAAATCTAGTTATAATATTTCTTTTAATGAAGGATATAACTTCCTTTTCTCTGACTTGGGCAAAAGCTTCAGCCTCTATCCACTTGGAGAAGTAATCAGTCATAGCAAGCATGAATACTTTTCCACCAGGTGCCTTAGGGAGCTTACCAACTATATCCATACCCCATCTCATAAATGGCCAAGAGGAGGATATAGGATGCAATAATTCAGCTGGTTGATGAAGGATATTGCTGTGTCTCTGGCAAGGATCACATCTTCTGGCATACTCCACAGCATCTTTCTTCATGGTTGGCCAGTAGTATCCTGTCCTCAGGATCCTTGAGAATAATGCCCTGCCCCCAGTGTGGTTTCCACAATCTCCTTCATGGAAGTCTTTTAAAACTTCTTGAACTTCAGGATCCTCAATGCATCTCAAGTATGGTCCTGCAAGAGATCGTTTATACAACATATTATTCATAATTGTGAATTGAGATACCTTAGATTTGAAAGCCCTAGGGTTTTCTCCTGTAGGAATCTCTCCATGTTGTAAGTATCTCATAATTGGTGAGATCCATGATCCTGATCCTGAATGGGATTGAGTACCCTCACAAGGGATAATTGCAGAATCATTTCCTATCTCCATAGCCTCGTGATCCTCGATAGCCGGGGTCAGGATATGGATAATAGGAATCTTGATATCCTCCGGGATCTTCAAGGATGATCCTAAGTTAGCCAATGCATCAGCTTCTGTATTTTCTTCCCTAGGTACCTGTGACAAACTAAAGGAAACAAAAGAGAGTGCCAAACTTTTGACTATCTCCAAATATTTGGTTAGTTTTTCACCTTTAACAGCGTAGGATCCATTAAAGTGGTTTGTAATTAACAATGAATCTACATGTACCTCAAGATACCTGATCCCCATATGCTTTGCAATTTGCAAACCAGCAATTAAGGCTTCATATTCAGCCTCATTATTAGTGGTTTGGAACTCACAAGCTATAGAGTGGGGTATTATGTCCCCCTGTGGCGATTTTAGTAGTATTCCAAGCCCTGTGCCTTTGACATTTGAGGATCCATCAGTGTGGAGTATCCAAGGATCCTTGGTCTCCTCTAGCTGCTGGACTTCTAACTCAGCTTCTTCTTGTAAATCACTACTGAAATCAGCCACAAAGTCAGCTAATGCTTGGGATTTGATGGCTGTCCTAGGCTCATATCTTATATCATATGCACTCAGCTTCACTGCCCACTTAGCCATCCTTCCTGACATCTCTGGTTTCCTGAGGACATTCTTAATTGGAAAATTAGTTTTAACAATAATAACATGAGTCTCAAAATAATGTCTTAGCTTAGTAGATGCCATTATTAATGCAAGAATAAGTTTTTCAAGGTGTGAATACCTGGATTCGGCGTCAAGTAAACTTTTACTTACATAATAGACAGGATGTTGTGTACCTTCATGATCCTTAACAAGGACCGCACTTACTGCTTTTGAGGATACTGCAAGATACAAGGATAACACATCGCCTTTTTCTGGTTTCATCAAGGATGGGGCTGAGGATAAGTAATCTTTGAGGGCTCTCAAAGCATTTTCATGCTTCTCGGTCCACTCAAATTTCTTGTTCTTCCTTAGGATATCATAGAATTCTTTGCACTTCTCCGAGGATTTGGATATAAATCTGTTCAAAGCTGCTATCCTGCCTGTTAGCCTTTGAACATCCTTAGCATTGGCCGGAGATTTGATGTTCACTATTGCTTTGATTTGTTCCGGGCTAGCTTCAATGCCTCTCTTAGTCACCATGTATCCTAAGAATTTACCTGCTTTAACACCAAAATGACATTTTGAAGGATTAAGCTTCATATTATATTTGTTAAGGATATCAAATGCTTCCTCCAAATCCTTTAGGTGATCCTCAGCTCTTATGGATTTTACCACCATATCATCTATGTAAACCTCCATAGTTTGTCCGATCTGATCCTTGAACATCATATTCACCAGCCTTTGGTACGTTGCACCTGCATTTCTCAATCCGAACGGCATTGCAATATAGCAATATATACCAGTTGGAGTCATGAAGGCTGTATCCTCTTGGTCGGATGGTTCCATTTGGATTTGTTGAAATCCAGATGAAGCATCCATAAAAGTTAACAGTTCATGACCCGCAGTTGCATCCACCATGGAGTCAATGTGGGGTAAAGGGAAAGGATCCTTGGGACATGCCTTATTTAAATCGGTAAAGTCGACACATACCCTCCACTTTCCGTTTTTCTTTTGAACAACAACCACATTGGCCAACCATCTTGGATACTTGACCTCTCTAATCATACCTGCCCGGAGCAATTTCTCTACCTCTTCTTGGATAATGGCATTCCTTTCCGGTGCATACTTCCTTCTCCTTTGATGGATTGGTTTGAAGGATCTGTCAATGCCGAGTTTATGGGTGATAACATCTTTGGATATACCAGTCATGTCTGCGTGTTTCCCTGCAAAGGTAGTCTTTCTCCTTTTGAGGAAGGATACGAGGTCTTCTTTCATTTCGCCAAGGATCCCTGATCCGATATAGATTTTGGATTCAGGATCATCGGGATCCATGAGGATTTCTACCACATCCTGCTCTCTGGCCTCCAAGACATTCCTTGGAGGATACCTTGATTGCTATTGCTCCCTTGACTTCGAGGCTGGTTTCATCGATGAAGTGTAGCAATTCTTAGCTTCCTGCTGATCACTATCAATCTTTACTATTCCCCAAGGACTAGGGAGCTTCACACATTGATGGTAAGTAGATGGGACTGCTTTCATATCGTGTATCCAGGGCCTGCCAAGGATAACATTACAACAAGATAAACAGTCAATAACACAAAATTTTTGATAAGAGTGTAAGCCTTCAATATATATTGGGAGTTTAATGTCCCCCAGGGTGTTCTTAGTTTCGCCACTAAATCCCACGAGCACGGAGGATCTTGGTATGATTTCTGATTCAGGAATACCCATCTTCTTTAGAACATCAAGCTGGATAATGTTCACTGAACTTCCTCCGTCTATAAGGATCCTGTGGACAAAATGGTTAGATATAAAAAGAGTAATAACTAAACCATCGTGATGAGGATCCTGGATATCAACACGATCCTCTTCATCAAAGGTTATGACTTTTCCTTCGGAGACACTTGATGTTCGAACTGGTCTTTCTCTATTATCCATTTTAGTTTCCTTTGCATGCCTTTTAGCTGCTGAGAAGGATGTGCCACAAATGTCGGATCCTGCAGAAATAAAGTTTATCACTTGTGCATCTGCTGGAGGAGCTGGAGCCTTCTCAGGGATCCTTTCAGGATCCTGAGTCCTTGACTTTTTTCTTCTCAACAACTCTTTTGGATGCCCTTTGCTCAACAAGTATCCAATTTCCTTTCTTAATGCAATGCATTCTTCTGTGAGATGCCCAAAATCTTCATGGTATGCACACCACTTTGATTTATCCTTAGTTGCAGCTGGCCTATCATTTTTTCTGGGCCATCTAGCTTTATCACCTAAACCCTGCATCGCAAGGATTAGTTCATTGCTGTCAACATAAAAACAATATTCAGAGATTGGAGGATAATCCTCATCATCCTCTTCCTGATCAATAGCATGCACATTCTGATTATCAGATCTGCTGTAGGATCTGAATTTGTTGTTCCTGAATGAGGATCCTTGCTTATCCTGCTTTGAGGGTCCTGCTAACCTCTCCTGGATCCTCTTGTCATCCTCTAGCCGAATGAACCTAAGTGCTCGGGTTCTTACCTCATCTAAGTTCCTGCATGGTGTCATAACAAGATCATCATAAAATAACGAATCCCTAAGCAATCCCATTTTGAAGGCCTCAACAGCCGTAGCTATATCTAAGTTGGGAATGTCTAAGGATTCTTTACTGAATTTGGTAATGTAATCCCTTAATGATTCATTATGACCCTGGGTTATCCTATATAAATCACTAGTTAATCGTTCAAATTTTCTACTGCAAGAAAACTGATTATTAAACAAGTTAACTAGGTTAGCAAATGAGGTAATAGAATAGGGAGGAAGACTTAGCAGCCATTTGAGAGCTGATCCAGTAAGAGTGGATCCGAATCCCTTGCACAAGCATGCTTCTTTTAACCTTTCTGGAATTGGATTGATTTCCATCCTCTCCCTGTATTGTGCTATGTGTTCTTCAGGATCCGTTGAGCCATCATACAGTTTCATTGTAGGCACATGGAACCTCTTGGGTATCTCAACATCACAGATTGGTGGTGCAAAACGAGATATCTTATGGCTCCCATCTGCGATCTCTGGGATAGGTTTGACCACTCCCGGAACACTTGATATCATATCCTTTAGCTTTTGCAATTCTCTGGCCATGGCATGATTGATACCTGGATCCTGCATAAGACCATGGTTAGTAGTATGAGAATTATTAAAAGTGTTACCTCCCATTGGATTCAAGTTAGGAAGAATGGATGTTAATCTATATTGTTGAGGCTCTGGAATGATCGAGGGACCAGTAGAAGCGTTGGTCTGCATTGGAATAAAATCTCCCTGGTGGACATCTGAACTTCCTGTTTGCAAGCTCCTCAAGGATCCTGGCATCTGGAAGGATCCCTGGAACTGGGATGATCCTGGAACGAAAGAGGATCCTTGAACCTGGGATGATCCTGGAATGAAGGAGGATCCTTGAACCTGGAATGATCCTGGAGCGAAGGAGGATCCTTGAACCTGGGATGATCCTAGAGCGAAGGAGGATCCTTGAACCTGGGATGATCCTGGAACGAAGGAGGATCCTTGAACCTGGGATGATCTTGGAGCGAAGGAGGATCCTTGAACCTGGGATGATCCTGGAACGAAGGAGGATCCTAGAAACTGCTGCACTCCTGAACTTGTGAGGGATCCCATATGCTGAGGATAGGATCCCGCTGGCTGGAAAAGTGAACCTGATGCATGGGTCATTGTTGTTGTTCCGTAGTGCACTCCTTTTGGTCCACCCACATATTGAACGTCTGGAACCACTGATGGCTGAGAAGTAATCACCGGAGTATCAAAATTCAAAGATCTGGGCATCAGTGGGGAACGATCCTCTGCCGTTTTCTTCTGTTTTTTAATTTCGTCAATCTCCCGGAGGATCCTTTCGTTGGTCTTATCCTGCTCTTGTGCATGATTCCTCATCTGCAAAATCAAGGCATAGAGATCATTAGTAGTAGGATTAGTTGAAACAGAAGAAGTAGGTGGTTTTGAGAAAATGGGAGTTGGTTTCTTCGCGGCATTCTCGGTATTCTTCTGGGATCCAGAAGGTGGTGGAGGCAAAGGAGGGACGCCTTGTGAAGAAGTAAATGAAGGCATCAAGTTTGAAGTATTCTTCGCTGAGGAAGCCATTTGCTTGGTTGTGGTGAACCGGAATGAGCACAAAAATGCGAATTCTTCTAAGGACAAAGCACCAATTGCCCCACGGTGGGCGCCAAACTGTTTTGGTCAAAAAATCTGTTGAGGATAGTGCAACCAAACACTTTATTACAGGGAATGATGCTCAAAATGTGTATCAGCGATGAAGATCACTTCAATGTAAATTGCACAAACAACACAAGGATTTATACGGGGAAAAAGCCCTTGATCAAGAGTTGATCTCCGGCACAAAAAACCCCGGGTGATGGAAACTACCGATCACTAAGCTCAAATAAATGAATTAATGTTTACAACTTCGGATAGTAACGAGCTAGGTACAAGGATCACTACGGTGGAATGTGTAAAAAGTGTATGTAATTGCTTAGTGTTTGAACGAGAGCTTGTATGAGTGTTTGTACGAGTGTGTGTAACTGCAAAAATGACTAAGTGTTTCCTACTAGCTCGTTACTCCCTTTTTAAAATAGAAATAACCACCTAAACTAACTATTTGACTTTCGTGCCAAGCCTCCACGTTCTCCATAACGTCTATTTTGGGTCAAGCACGTGCAGAATAGTTTAGGAATATTCTCCAGGAATGTCGCCAAGACTTGGTCAAGCTCGTTATACCTGCGAGATAGTACAATACATAAATAAACAATCGTCAGTACGAGGATCCTTAAAGTGATCCATGATCCTGATCCTGAAGCTCTTCTGAGGATCACCACCTGTCACAGAAGTAAGGATCACCAGTTAGGATAACGAATAAGGATCACTAATTGTTAGAAAATCCTCCCCTAACACTTTGCATGCCTTTTGGCTGCTGAGAAGGATGTGCCGCAAATGTCTGATCCTCCAGAAATGAAGTTTATCACTTGTGCATCCGCTGGAGGGGCTGGAGCCTTCTCAGGGATCCTTTCAGGATCCTGAGTCTTTGACTTCTTTCTTCCCAACAATTCTTTTAGATGCCCCTTGCTCAACAAGTATCCAATTTCCTTTCTTAGTGCAATGCATTCTTCTGTGAGGTGCCCAAAATATTCATGGTATGCACACCACTTTGATTTATCCTTAGTTGCAGCTGGCCTATCATTCTTTCTGGGCCATCTAGCTTTATCACCTAAACCCTACATCGCAAGGATTAGTTCATTGTTATCAACACTAAAACAATATTCAGAAATTGGAGGATAATCTTCATCATCCTCTTCTTGATCAATAGAGTGCACGTTCTGGTTATCAGATCTGTTGTAGGATCTGAACTTATTGGTCCTGAATGAGGATCCTTGCTTATCCTGCTTTGAGGATCCTGCTAACCTCTCCTGGATCCTCTTGTTATCTTCTAGTCGAATGAACCTAAGTGCTCGGGTTCTTACCTCATCTAAGTTCCTGCACGGTGTCATAACAAGATCATCATAGAAAGACGAATCCCTAAGAAATCCCATTTTAAAGGCCTCAACAGCCGTGGCTATATCTAAGTTGGGAATGTCTAAGGATTCTTTACTGAATTTGGTAATGTAATCCCTTAATGATTCATTATGAACCTGGGTTATCCTATATAAATCACTAGTTAATCGTTCAAATTTCCTACTACAAGAAAACTGATTATTAAACAAGTTAACTAGGTTAGCGAATGAGGTAATAGAATAGGGAGGAAGACTTAGCAGCCATTTGAGAGCTGATCCAGTAAGAGTGGATCCGAATCCTTTGCACAGGAATGCTTCCTTTAACCTTTCTGGGATTGGGTTGATCTCCATCATCTCCCTGTATTGTGCTATGTGTTCTTCAGGATCCGTTGAGCCATCATACAGTTTCATTGTAGGCACATGGAACCTCTTGGGTATCTCAGCATCACAGATTGGTGGTGCAAAGCGAGATATCTTATGGCTCCCATCTGCAATCTCTGGAATAGGTTTGACTACTCCCGGGACACTTGATATCATATCCTTTAGCTTTTGCAATTCTCTGGCCATGGCATGATTGATACCTGGATCCTGCATAAGACCTTGGTTAGTAGTATAAGAATTGTTAAAAGTATTACCTCCCATTGGATTCAAGTTAGGAAGAATGGATGTTAATCCATATTGTTGGGGCTCTGGAATGATCGAGGGACCAATAGAAGCATTGGTCTGCACTGGAATAAAATCTCCCTGATGGACATCTGAACTTCCTGTTTGCAAACTCCTCAAGGATCCTGGCATCTGGAAGGATCCCTGGAACTGGGACGATCCTGGAATGAAGGAGGATCCTTGAACCTGGGATGATCCTGGAACGAAGGAGGATCCTTGAACCTGGGATGATCCTGGAACGAAGGAGGATCCTTGAACCTAGGATGATCCTGGAACGAAGGAGGATCCTTGAACCTGGGATGATCCTGGAACGAAGGAGGATCCTTAAACCTGGGATGATCCTGGAACGAAGGAGGATCCTTGAAACTGCTGCACTCCTGAATATCCTCCTGAACTCGTGAGGGATCCCATATGCTGAGGATAGGATCCCGCTGGCTGGAAATGTGAACCTGATGCCTGGGTCATTGTTGTTGTTCCGTAGTGCACTCCTTTTGGTCCACCCACATATTGAATGTCTGGAACCACTGATGGCTGAGAAGTAATCACCGGAGTATCAAAATTCAAAGATTTGGGCATCAGTGGGGAGCGATCCTCTGCCGTTTTCTTCTGTTTCTTAATTTCGTCAATCTCCCGGAGGATCCTTTCGTTGGTCTTATCATGCTCTTGTGCATGATTCCTCATCTGCAAAATCAAGGCATAGAGATCATTAGTAGTAGGATTAGTTGAAACAGAAGAAGTAGGTGGTTTTGAGAAAATGGGAGTTGGTTTCTTCGCGGCATTCTCAGTATTCTTCTGGGATCCAGAAGGTGGCGGAGGTAAGGGAGGAACGCCTTGTGAAGAAGTGAATGAGGGCATCAAGTTTGAAGCATTCTTCGCTGAGGAAGCCATCTGCTTGGTTGTAGTGAACCGAAATAAGCACAGAAATGCGTATTTTTCTAAGGACGAAGCACCAATTGCCCCACGGTGGGCGCCAAACTGTTTTGGTCAAAAATCAGACGAGGATAATGCAACCAAACTCTTTGTTACGGGGAATGATGCTTAAAATGTGTAACAGCGATGAGGATCACTTCAATGTAAATTGAACAAACAACACAAGGATTTATACGGGGAAAAAGCCCTTGATCAAGAGTTGATCTCCGGCACAAAAAACCCCGGGTGATGGAAACTACCGATCACCAAGCTCAAATAAATGAATAAATGTTTACAACTTCGGATAGTAACGAGCTAGGTACAAGGATCACTATCGTGAAATGTGTAAATATGAGTGAAAGTGAATGTATGTTCGTCGAGAGCTTCAAGTGTGCGAGTATATGAGTGTGTGTAGCTCAGAAATGACTAAGTGTTTTCTACTAGCTCATTACTCCCTTTTTAAAATAGAAATAACTACCTAAACTAACTATCCGACTTTCGTGCCAAGCTCCCACGTTCTCCACAACGTTCATATTTGGCCAAGCACGTGCGGGATAGTTTGGGAATATTCTCCAGGAATGTCGCCAAGACTTGGTCCGACTTGTTACTTCTGCAAAACAATACGAAACACAAGTGAACAATTGTTAGTATGAGGATCCTCAAGATGATCCATAATCCTGATCCTAAAACTCTTCTGAGGATCACTATCTGTCACAGAAGTAAGGATCACTAAAGAGGATAATAATTAAGGATCACGGGTCATTTAGAAATCCACCCCTAACATATCCTAAGTTTATGGGTTTATCCCCAGTTTTTTCGGCTCGTCCCCAGTTTAAGGTATATACTACCTTCGCCAGTAGCGCACGATTATCCTGGTGCAGTTAAAGGCAATGGGACCAGTACCCGCTTTAGGGCTGACAATTTCATTGTACTGCTGTATTCAGGATCCTATGTATAATGGTAGACGTACCATACATCTGTTCCTAAGGTTTCTAACGTTTTCACGTTAGCTAAGGTTTTGGCATTTTCATGTCACTAAGTTTGGATAGTCGCCAGTAAGGGCCATACTCCAGTTTACACAAGATCCTTTGGGCTTGTCCGCAGTTTTTTAGGCTTGTCCCCAGTTTTTTGGGCTTATCCCCAGATTGTTGGGCTTGTCCCCAGATACTAACTCTTCCTTTTGCAGTTGGCTTAGTCCCAAGTTATGTCTTATTTCAGGTTTCTAAAGCTAAACGGTTAAGGATCCTAGGTCCTAACCTCATACAAGGGTTTGTTTTTTGGTTATCATGATTGTAAGTATTAAGGATTTAGGATCCTAACTTGGATTCTTTGGTATTATCTTTATTTACTCTAATTTTATTCTTGATTTGTCTATGTTGCCCTTGGTCTTTGACAACAGGATATGTGATCCTAAAATTATATCACTTTTTAAACTTTTCAATTATAGGATATTTGATCCTTGATCATATCCTAAACTTTTTGACATAAACTAATTTTTATACTTTCATTATTAACTTGTAAGTTCAAAGGAATATGCAATAATAATTGAAAGGTAAATAGACACAGAATGAACAACACAGGATAGCCAAAAGTTAAAGGTTTTATTTATTCATCCATAGTTAAACCCTTCAAAGGTTGTCAAAATTACCTACCCCAAGCATATACCAGCAATACGTGGCCCGTCCGCTGGGGTAGGTAAAGGGTGTCCATATTAACAAAGTCTAAAGTGCAGGAAATAAAGATGGCAGGATAATAGTGGTTTCATCCCCCAAACAGAGGATCCTTCCACCAGCTATCATCCTACCTATTGTCCGAAGGATCTGTGATCCTTAAACCTAAATACTATTGTTCAAGTACAGACCAGCATTGTTTAAAAACACCATTAAACAAAAACCATTAAACCATAAAAAATGGGCTCCGGCCGCGTCTAGATAAATCCATCATCACCCATTGTTGCAGCTTAAACCTTCGCCGCATCATCACCACCAGCTGCCTCTTCTACTGGATCCTTCACCCCGCTGCTACCAGCCTCAATTGCCAAGACCTCCTCAGCTTCCTCTTCATCATCCAGCTCCGACAACTTCTGCCTCCAAGCCTCTTGGTCCCAGGCAGACCTGTCAAAAGCAGGATCCTCAGCCTCCTTGGCCATTTGCAGCTTGATCTTGAGCATGGCAATTGTAGCAGAAAGCTTTGCCCCTTCTGTTAGGGGAGGATTTTCTAACAATTAGTGATCCTTATTCGTTATCCTAACTAGTGATCCTTACTTCTGTGACAGGTGGTGATCCTCAGAAGAGCTTCAGGATCAGGATCATGGATCACTTTAAGGATCCTCGTACTGACGATTGTTTGTTTATATTACCTCGCAGGTACAACAAGCTTGACCAAGTCTTGGCGACATTCCTGGAGAATATTCCCAAGCTATTCTGCACGTGCTTGGCCAAAAATGGACGTTGTGGAGAACGTGGGGGCTTGGCACAAAAGTCGGATAGTTAGTTTAGGTAGTTATTTCTATTTTAAAGGGGTAACGAGCTAGTAAGAAAAAACACTTAGTCATTTCTGAGCTACACACACTCATATACTCGCACACTTGAAGCTCTCGACGAACATACATTTGTTTTCACTCACATTTACACATTTCATGATAGTGATCCTTGTACCTAGCTCGTTACTATCCGAAGTTGTAAACATTTATTCATTTATTTGAGCTTGGTGATCGGTAGTTTCCATCACCCGGGGTTTTTTGTGTCGGAGATCAACTCTTGATCAAGGGCTTTTTCCCCGTATAAATCCTTGTGTTGTTTGTGTAATTTACATTGAAGTGATCCTCATCGCTGTTACACATTTTAAGCATCATTCCCCGTAACAAAGAGTTTGGTTGCATTATCCTCGTCTGATTTTTGACCAAAACAGTTTGGCGCCCACCGTGGGGCAATTGGTGCTTCGTCCTTAGAAAAATACGCATTTCTGTGCTCATTTCGGTTCACTACAACCAAGCAAATGGCTTCCTCAGCGAAGAACGCCTCAAACTTGATGCCCTCATTCACTTCTTCACAAGGCGTCCCTCCTTTACCTCCGCCACCTTCTGGATCCCAGAAGAATACTGAGAATGCCGCGAAGAAACCAACTCCCATTTTCTCAAAACCACCTACTTCTTCTGTTTCAACTAATCCTACTACTAATGATCTCTATGCCTTGATTTTGCAGATGAGGAATCATGCACAAGAGCAGGATAAGACCAACGAAAGGATCCTCCGGGAGATTGACGAAATTAAGAAACAGAAGAAAACGGCAGAGGATCGCTCCCCACTGATGCCCAGATCTTTGAATTTTGATACTCCGGTGATTACTTCTCAGCCATCAGTGGTTCCAGACATTCAATATGTGGGTGGACCAAAAGGAGTGCACTACGGAACATCAACAATGACCCAGGCATCAGGTTCATATTTCCAGCCAGCGGGATCCTATCCTCAGTATATGGGATCCCTCACGAGTTCAGGAGGATATTCAGGAATGCAGCAGTTTCAAGGATCCTCCTTCGTTCCAGGATCATCCCAGGTTCAAGGATCCTCCTTCATTCCAGGATCCTCCTTCGTTCCAGGATCATCCCAGGTTCAAGGATCCTCCTTCGTTCCAGGATCATCCCAGGTTCAAGGATCCTCCTTCGTTCCAGGATCATCCCAGGTTCAAGGATCCTCCTTTGTTCCAGGATCGTCCCAGTTTCAGGGATCCTTCCAGATGCCAGGATCCTTGAGGAGTTTGCAAACAGGAAGTTCAGATGTCCATCAGGGAGATTTTATTCCAATGCAGACCAATGCTTCTACTGGTCCCTCGCTCATTCCAGATCCCCAACAATATGGATTAACATCCATTCTTCCTAACTTGAATCCAATGGGAGGTAACACTTTTAACAATTCTTATACTACTAACCATGCTCTTATGCAGGATCCAGGTATCAATCATGCCATGGCCAGAGAATTGCAAAAGCTAAAGGATATGATATCAAGTGTCCCGGGAGTAGTCAAACCTATCCCAGAGATTGCAGATGGGAGCCATAAGATATCTCGTTTTGCACCACCAATCTGTGATGCTGAGATACCCAAGAGGTTCCATGTGCCTACAATGAAACTGTATGATGGTTCAACGGATCCTGAAGAACACATAGCACAATACAGGGAGAGGATGGAGATCAATCCAATCCCAGAATGGTTAAAGGAAGCATGCCTGTGCAAAGGATTCGGATCCACTCTTACTGGATCAGCTCTCAAATGGCTGCTAAGTCTTCCTCCCTATTCTATTACCTCATTTGCTAACCTAGTTAACTTATTTAATAATCAGTTTTCTTGTAGTAGGAAATTTGAACGATTAACTAGTGATTTATATAGGATAACCCAGGGTCATAATGAATCATTAAGGGATTACATTACCAAATTCAGTAAAGAATCCTTAGACATTCCCAACTTAGATATAGCCACGGCTGTTGAGGCCTTTAAAATGGGATTGCTTAGGGATTCGTCTTTCTATGATGATCTTGTTATGACACCGTGCAGGAACTTAGATGAGGTAAGAACCCGAGCACTTAGGTTCATTCGACTAGAAGATGACAAGAGGATCCAGGAGAGGTTAGCAGGATCCTCAAAGCAGGATAAGCAAGGATCCTCATTCAGGAACAACAAGTTCAGATCCTACAACAGATCTGATAACCAGAACGTGCATTCTATTGATCAAGAAGAGGATGATGAAGATTATCCTCCAATTTCTGAATATTGTTTTAGTGTTGATAACAATGAACTAATCCTTGCGATGCAGAGTCTAGGTGATAAAGCTAGATGGCCCAGAAAAAATGATAGGCCAGCTGCAACTAAGGATAAATCAAAGTGGTGTGCATACCATGAAGATTTTGGGCACCTCACAGAAGAATGCATTGCACTAACAAAGGAAATTGGATACTTGTTGAGCAAGGGGCATCTAAAAGAATTGTTGGGAAGAAAGAAGTCAAGGACTCAGGATCCTGAAAGGATCCTTGAGAAGGCTCCAGCCCCTCCAGCGGATGCACAAGTGATAAACTTCATTTCTGGAGTATCAGACATTTGCGGCACATCCTTCTCAGCAGCTAAAAGGCATGCAAAGGAAACTAAAATGGATAACGGAGAAAGACCTGTTCGAACATCAAGTGTCTCGGAAGGGAAAGTCATAACCTTTGATGAAGAGGATCGTGTTGATATCCAGGATCCTCATCACGATGGTTTAGTTATTACTCTTTTCATATCTAACCATTTTGTCCGCAGGATCCTTATAGACGGAGGAAGTTCAGTGAACATTATCCAGCTTGATGTCCTAAAGAAGATGGGTATTCCTGAATCAGAGATCATACCAAGATCCTCTGTGCTCGTGGGATTTAGTGGTGAAACTAAGAATACCCTGGGGGACATTAAACTCCCAATATACATTGAAGGCCTACACTCTTATCAAAAAAAATTTGTTATTGACTGTTTATCTTGTTGTAATGTTATCCTTGGCAGGCCCTGGATACACGATATGAAAGCAGTCCCATCCACTTACCATCAATGTGTGAAGCTCCCTAGTCCTTGGGGAATAGTGAAGATTGATAGTGATCAGCAGGAGGCTAAGAATTGCTATACTTCATCGATGAAACCAGCTTCGAAATCCAGGGAGCAATAGCAATCAAAGTATCCTCCAAGGGATGTCTTGGAGGCGAGTGAACAGGATGTGGTAGAAATCCTCATGGATCCTGATGATCCTGAATCCAAAATCTATATCGGATCAGGGATCCTTGGCGAAATGAAAGAAGACCTCGTATCCTTCCTCAAAAGGAGAAAGACTACCTTTGCATGGAAACACGAAGATATGACTGGTATATCCAAAGATGTTATCACTCACAAACTCGGCATCGACAGATCCTTCAAACCAATCCATCAAAGGAGAAGGAAGTTTGCACCGGAAAGGAATGCCATTATCCAGGAAGAGGTAGAAAAATTGCTCCGGGCAGGTATGATTAGAGAGGTCAAGTATCCAAGATGGTTGGCCAATGTGGTTGTTGTTCAAAAGAAAAACGGAAAGTGGAGGGTATGTGTCGATTTTACCGATTTAAATAAGGCATGTCCCAAGGATCCTTTCCCTTTACCCCACATTGACTCCATGGTGGATGCAACCGCGGGTCATGAACTATTAACTTTTATGGATGCTTCATCTGGATTTCAACAAATCCAAATGGAACCATCCGACCAAGAGGATACAGCCTTCATGACTCCAACTGGTATATACTGCTATATTGCTATGCCATTCGGATTAAGAAATGCAGGTGCAACATACCAAAGGCTGGTGAATATGATGTTCAAGGATCAGATTGGACAAACTATGGAGGTTTATATAGATGATATGGTGGTAAAATCCTTAAAAGCTGAGGATCACCTAAGAGACTTGGAGGAAGCATTCGATATCCTTGACAAATATAACATGAAACTTAATCCTTCAAAATGTCACTTTGGTGTTAAAGCAGGTAAATTCTTAGGGTATATGGTGACAAAGAGAGGCATTGAAGCTAGCCCGGAACAAATCAAAGCAATAGTGAACATCAAATCTCCGGTCAATGCTAAGGATGTTCAAAGGCTAACAGGCAGGATAGCAGCCTTGAACAGATTTATATCCAAATCCTCCGAGAAGTGTAAAGAATTCTATGATATCCTAAGGAAGAACAAGAAATTTGAGTGGACTGAGAAGCATGAAAATGCTTTAAGAGCCCTCAAAGATTACCTATCCTCAGCCCCAGCTTTGATGAAACCAGAAAAAGGCGATGTGCTATCCTTGTATCTTGCAGTATCCTCAAAAGCAGTAAGTGCGGTCCTTCTTAAGGATCATCAAGGTACACAACATCCTGTCTATTATGTAAGTAAAAGTTTACTTGGTGCCGAATCCAGGTATTCACACCTTGAAAAGCTTATTCTTGCATTAATTATGGCATCCACTAAGTTAAGACATTATTTTGAAACTCATGTTATCATTGTTAAAACTAATTTTCCAATTAAGAATGTCCTCAGGAAACCAGAGATGTCAGGAAGGATGGCTAAGTGGGCAGTAAAACTAAGTGCATATGATATAAGATATGAGCCTAGGACAGCCATCAAATCCCAAGCATTAGCTGACTTTGTGGCTGATTTCAGTGGTGATTTACAAGAAGAAGCTGAGTTGGAAGTCCAACAACTAGAAGAGACCAAGGATCCTTGGATACTCTATACTGATGGATCCTCAAATGTCAAAGGCACAGGGCTGGGAATACTACTAAAATCTCCACAGGGGGACATAATACCCCACTCTATAGCTTGTGAGTTCCAAACCACTAACAATGAGGCTGAATATGAAGCCTTAATTGCTGGTTTGCAAATTGCTAAGCATATGGGGATCAGGTATCTTGAGGTTCACGTAGATTCTTTGTTAATCACAAACCACTTTAATGGATCCTATACTGTTAAAGGTGAAAAGCTAACCAAATATTTGGAGATAGTCAAAAATTTGGCACTCTCTTTTGTTTCCTTTAGTTTGTCACAGGTACCAAGGGAAGAAAATACAGAAGCTGATGCATTGGCCAATTTAGGATCATCCTTGAAGATCCCGGAGGATATCAAAATTCCTATTATCCATATCCTAACCCCGGCTATCGAGGATCATGTGGCTATGGAGATAGGGAATGATTCTGCAATTATCCCTAGTGAGGATACTCAATCCCATTCAGGATCAGGATCATGGATCTCACCAATTATGAGATACTTACAACATGGAGAGATTCCTACAGGAGAAAACCCTAGGGCTTTCAAAATTAAGGTATCTCAATTCACAATTTTAAATAATATGTTGTATAGACGATCTCTTGCAGGACCATACTTGAGATGCATTGAGGATCCTGAAATCCAAGAAGTTTTAAAAGACTTCCATGAAAGAGATTGTGGAAACCACACTGGGGGCAGGGCATTATTCTCAAGGATCCTGAGGACAGGATACTACTGGCCAACCATGAAGAGAGATGCTGTGGAGTATGCTAAGAGATGTGATCCTTGTCAGAGACACAACAATATCCTTCATCAACCAGCTGAATTATTGCATCCTATATCCTCCTCTTGGCCATTTATGAGATGGGGTATGGATATAGTTGGAAAGCTCCCTAAGGCACCTGGTGGAAAAGTATTCATGCTAGCTGTTAGGGGAGGATTTTCTAACAATTAGTGATCCTTACACGTTATCCTAATTAGTGATCCTTACTTTTGTGACAGGTGGTGATCCTCAGAAGAGCTTCAGGATCAGGATCATGGATCACTTTAAGGATCCTCGTATTGACGATTGTTTGTTTATGTTTTGTAATATCTCGCAGGTATAACAAGCTTGACCAAGTCTTGGCGACATTCCTGGAGAATATTCCCAGACTATCCCGCACGTGCTTGACCAAAAATAGACGTTGTGGAGAACGTGGAGGCATGGCACGAAAGTCGGACAGTTTGTTAGCTAGTTATTTTCTCATTTTAAAGGGGTAACGAGCTAGGAGAAAAAGACTTAGTCATTTTTTCAGTTACACACACTCGTACAAACGCTCATACAAGCTCTCGCTCAAACACTTAGCAATTTCATACACTTTTTACACATTTCACGATAGTGATCCTTGTACCTAGCTCGTTACTATCCGAAGTTGTAAACATTTATTCATTTATTTGAGCTTGGTGATCGGTAGTTTCCATCACCCGGGGTTTTTTGTGCCGGAGATCAACTCTTGATCAAGGGCTTTTTCCCCGTACAAATCCTTGTGTTGTTTGTGCAATTTACATTGAAGTGATCCTCATCGCTGTTACTTATTTTAAGCATCATTCCCCGTAACAAAGAGTTTGGTTGCATTATCCTCGTCTGATTTTTGACCAAAACAGTTTGGCGCCCACCGTGGGGCAATTGGTGCTTCGTCCTTAGAAAAATACGCATTTCCGTGCTCATTTCGGTTCACTACAACCAAGCAAATGGCTTCCTCAGTGAAGAATACTTCAAATTTGATGCCCTCGTTCACTTCTTCTCAAGGCATTCCTCCTTTGCCTCCACCATCTTCTGGATCCCAGAAGAATACTGAGAATGCCGCGAAGAAACCAACTCCCATTTTCTCAAAACCACCTACTTCTTCTGTTTCAACTAATCCTACTACTAATGATCTCTATGCCTTGATTTTGCAGATGAGGAATCATGCACAAGAGCAGGATAAGACCAACGAAAGGATCCTCCGGGAGATTGACGAAATTAAGAAACAGAAGAAAACCGTAGAGGATCGTTCCCCACTGATGCCCAGATCTTTGAATTTTGATACTCCGGTGATTACTTCTCAGCCATCAGTGGTTCCAGACATTCAATATGTGGGTGGACCAAAAGGAGTGCACTACGGAACAACAACAATGACCCAGGCATCAGGTTCATATTTCCAGCCAGCGGGATCCTATCCTCAGCATATGGGATCCCTCACGAGTTCAGGAGGATATTCAGGAATGCAGCAGGTTCAAGGATCCTCCTTTCTTCCAGGATCATCTCAGGTTCAAGGATCCTCCTTCGTTCCAGGATCATCTCAGGTTCAAGGATCCTCCTTCGTTCCAGGATCATCCCAGGTTCAAGGATCCTCCTTCATTCTAGGATCATCTCAGGTTCAAGGATCCTCCTTCATTCCAGGATCATCCCAGGTTCAAGGATCCTCCTTTGTTCCAGGATCGCCCCAGTTTCAGGGATCCTTCCAAATGCCAGGATCCTTGAGGAGTTTGCAAACAGGAGGTTCAGATGTCCATCAGGGAGATTTTATTCCAATGCAGACCAATGCCTCTACTGGTCCCTCGATCATTCCAGAACCTCAACAATATGGATTAACATCCATTCTTCCTAACTCGAATCCAGTGGGAGGTAACACTTTTAATAATTCTTATACTACTAACCATGGTCTTATGCAGGATCCAGGTGTCAATCATGCTATGGCCAGAGAATTGCAAAAGCTAAAGGATATGATATCAAGTGTCCCGGGAGTAGTCAAACCTATCCCAGAGATTGCAGATGGGAGCCATAAGATATCTCGTTTTGCACCACCAATCTGTGATGCTGAGATACCCAAGAGGTTCCACGTGCCTACAATGAAACTGTATGATGGTTTAACGGATCCTGAAGAGCACATAGCACAATACAGGGAGAGGACGGAGATCAATCCAATCCCAGAAAGGTTAAAGGAAGCATGCCTGTGCAAAGGATTCGGATCCACTCTTACTGGATCAGCTCTCAAATGGCTGCTAAGTCTTCCTCCCTATTCTATTACCTCATTTGCTAATCTAGTTAATCTATTTAATAATCAGTTTTCTTGTAGTAGGAAATTTGAACGATTAACTAGTGATTTATATAGGATAACCCAGGGTCATAATGAATCATTAAGGGATTATATTACCAAATTTAGTAAAGAATCCTTAGACATTCCTAACTTAGATATAGCCACGGCTGTTGAGGCCTTCAAAATGGGATTGCTTAGGGATTCGTTGTTTTATGATGACCTTGTTATGACACCGTGCAGGAACTTAGATGAGGTAAGAACCCGGGCCCTTAGGTACATCCGGCTAGAGGATGACAAGAGGATCCAGGAGAGGTTAGCAGGATCCTCAAAGCAGGATAAGCAAGGATCCTCATTCAGGAACAACAAGTTCAGATCCTACAACAGATCTGATAACCAGAACGTGCATTCTATTGATCAAGAAGAGGATGATGAGGATTATCCTCCAATTTCTGAATATTGTTTTAGTGTTGATAACAATGAACTAATCCTTACGATGCAGAGTTTAGGTGATAAAGCTAGATGGCCCAGAAAGAATGATAGGCCAGCTGCAACTAAGGATAAATCAAAGTGGTGTGCATACCATGAAGATTTTGGGCACCTCACAGAAGAATACATTGCACTAAGAAAGGAAATTGGATACTTGTTGAGCAAGGGGCATCTAAAAGAATTGTTGGGAAGAAAGAAGTCAAAGACTCAGGATCCTGAAAGGATCCCTGAGAAGGCTCCAGCCCCTCCAGCGGATGCACAAGTGATAAACTTCATTTCTGGAGGATCAGACATTTGCGGCACATCCTTCTCAGCAGCCAAAAGGCATGCAAAGGAAACTAAAATGGATAACGGAGAAAGACCTGTTCGAACATCAAGTGTCTCGGAAGGAAAAGTCATAACCTTTGACGAAGAGGATCGTGTTGATATCCAAGATCCTCATCACGATGGTTTAGTTATTACTCTTTTTATATCTAATCATTTTGTCCGCAGGATCCTTATAGACGGAGGAAGTTCAGTGAACATGATCCAGCTTGATGTCCTAAAGAAGATGGGTATTCCTGAATCAGAGATCATACCAAGATCCTCTGTACTCGTGGGATTTAGTGGTGAAACTAAGAATACCCTGGGGGACATTAAACTCCCAATATACATTGAAGGCCTACACTCTTATCAAAAATTTTGTGTTATTGACTGTTTATCTTGTTGTAATGTTATCCTTGGCAGGCCCTGGATACACGATATGAAGGCAGTCCCATCCACTTATCATCAATGTGTGAAACTCCCTAGTCCTTGGGGAATAGTGAAGATTGATAGTGATCAGCAGGAGGCTAAGAATTGCTATACTTCATCGATGAAACCAGCTTCGAAATCCAGGGAGCAATAACAATCAAAGTATCCTCCAAGGGATGTCTTGGAGGCGAGTGAACAGGATGTGGTAGAAATCCTCATGGATCCTGATGATCCTGAATCCAAAATCTATATCGGATCAGGGATCCTTGGCGAAATGAAAGAAGACCTCGTATCCTTCCTCAAAAGGAGAAAGACTACCTTTGCATGGAAACACGAAGATATGACTGGTATATCCAAGGATGTTATCACGCACAAACTCGGCATCGACAGATCCTTCAAACCAATATATCCAAGGAATGCCATTATCCAGGAAGAGGTAGAGAAATTGCTCCGGGCAGGTATGATTAGAGAGGTCAAGTATCCAAGATGGTTGGCCAATGTGGTTGTTGTTCAAAAGAAAAACGGAAAGTGGAGGGTATGTGTCGATTTTACCGATTTAAATAAGGCATGTCCCAAGGATCCTTTCCCATTACCCCACATTGACTCCATGGTGGATGCAACTGCGGGTCATGAACTGTTAACTTTTATGGATGCTTCATCTGGATTCCAACAAATCCAAATGGAACCATCCGACCAAGAGGATACAGCCTTCATGACTCCGACTGGTATATACTGCTATATTGCTATGCCCTTCGGACTAAGAAATGCAGGTGCAACATATCAAAGGCTGGTGAATATGATGTTCAAGGACCAGATTGGACAAACTATGGAAGTCTACATAGATGATATGGTGGTAAAATCCTTGAAGGCTGAGGATCACCTAAGAGACTTGGAGGAAGCATTTGATATCCTTGATCAATATAATATGAAGCTTAATCCTTCGAAATGTCACTTTGGTGTTAAAGCAGGTAAATTCTTAGGATATATGGTGACAAAGAGAGGCATTGAAGCTAGCCCAGAACAAATCAAAGCAATAGTAAACATCGAGTCTCTGGCCAATGCTAAGGATGTTCAAAGGCTAACAGGCAGGATCGCAGCTTTGAACAGATTTATATCCAAATCCTCCGAGAAGTGCAAAGAATTCTACGATATCCTAAGGAAAAACAAGAAATTTGAGTGGACTGAGAAGCATGAAAATGCTTTAAGAGCCCTCAAAGATTACCTATCCTCAGCCCCGGCTTTGATGAAACCAGAAAAAGGTGATGTGTTATCCTTGTATCTTGCAGTATCATCAAAAGCAGTAAGTGCGGTCCTTGTTAAGGATCATCAAGGTACACAACATCCTGTCTATTATGTAAGTAAAAGTTTACTTGATGCCGAATCCAGGTATTCACACCTTGAAAAACTTATTCTCGCATTAATTATGGCATCTACCAAGTTAAGACATTATTTTGAAACTCATGTTATCATTGTTAAAACTAATTTTCCAATTAAGAATGTCCTCAGGAAACCAGAGATGTCAGGAAGGATGGCTAAGTGGGCAGTGAAGCTGAGTGCATATGATATAAGATATGAGCCTAGGACAGCCATCAAATCCCAAGCATTAGCTGACTTTGTGGCTGATTTCAGTAGTGATTTACAAGAAGAAGCTGAGCTAGAAGTCCAGCAGCTAGAAGAGACCAAGGATCCTTGGATACTTTATACTGATGGATCCTCAAATGTCAAAGGCACAGGGCTTGGAATACTACTAAAATCGCCACAGGGGGACATAATACCCCACTCTATAGGTTGTGAGTTCAAAACCACTAACAATGAGGCTGAGTATGAAGCCTTAATTGCTGGTTTGCAAATTGCAAAGCATATGGGGATCAGGATCATCCTTGAAGATCCCGGAGGATATCAAGATCCCTATTATCCATATCCTGAACCCGGCTATTGAGGATCATGTGGCTATGGAGATAGGAAGTGATTCCGCAATGACCCCTAGTGAGGATACTCAATCCCATTCAGGATCAGGATCATGGATCTCACCAGTTATGAGATACTTACAACATGGAGAGATTCCTACAGGAGAACACCCTAGGGCTTTCAAATCTAAGGTATCTCAATTCTCAATTATAAATAGTATGTTGTATAGACGATCTCTTGCAGGACCATACTTGAGATGCATTGAGGATCCTGAAGTCCAAGAATTTTTAAAAGACTTCCATGAAGGAGATTGTGGAAACCACACTGGGGGCAGGGCATTATTTTCAAGGATCCTGAGAACAGGATACTATTGGCCAACCATGAAGAGAGATGCTGTGGAGTATGCTAGAAGATGTGATCCTTGTCAGAGACACAGCAATATCCTTCATCAACCAGCTGAATTATTGCATCCTATATCCTCCTCTTGGCCATTTATGAGATGAGGTATGGATATAGTTGGAAAGCTCCCTAAGGCACCTGGTGGAAAAGTATTCATGCTAGCTATGACTGATTACTTCGCCAAGTGGATAGAAGCTGAAGCTTTTGCCCAAGTCAGAGAAAAAGAAGTTATATCCTTCATTAAAAGAAATATTTTAACTAGATTTGGAATTCCTTCTGAGATTATATGTGATAATGCTTCCCAATTTATTGGGGGCAGAACCACTAACTTTTGTGACAGCTGGGGGATTAAGATGATAACATCAACACCAGTCCACCCACAAGCTAATGGTCAGGCAGAATCATCCAACAAGATCATCATCAACAATTTGAAGAAGAAGCTTGGATCCAAGAAAGGGGAATGGGCAGAAGAACTACCCTATGTGCTTTGGGCTGATAGGACAACCCCCAAGAATGCTACTGGTCAAACACCATTCTCTTTGGTGTTTGGGGCAGAATCAGTGATCCCAACAGAAATGGTGGTTCCAGCTGCAAGAACAAGTACCCGTGATCCTGAGGAGAATGATGAGAACTTGGCTCAAGACCTGGTTACTATTGAAGAAATCAGGGATATGGCTAGGATAAGGATGGCCAGTTATCAGCAAAGAATGGCTGGTGCTTACAACAAAAATGTCAGGATCAGGAGGTTTCAAGTTGGAGATATGGTATTAAGGAAAGCATTTCAGAATACCACCAATCATGCTGATGGAAAATTGGCTCCAAAATGGGAAGGCCCTTATTTGATTGAAGCTGAAGCAGGAAAGGGGGCATATAGATTGCTAACCATGGAAGGTGATTTGCTACCAAGAGCTTGGAATGCTGTCCACTTGAAGAAATATTTCATGTGAGCAGGATCCTCATGGCAGAGATGATCCTCATGATAGGGATATCCTTAAAGGATCCTCGAAGTATTGGTGATCCTTACTTAGGTAATATCCTAAACTTGAACTATTTCATTTCATTATTTACTCATATAAGGATAAGGATCATGTATCCTCTATCCATCTCTCACGTGAGTTTGAGTTTTTTAAGTTCAGGTATCCCTAGCATAACATTGGTTATCCACTGAAGCAATCCGTCCTTTGGGTTTAACCCCAGTTATTCGGGCTTGACCCCAGTTCCGCCTGTAGTGCACGATGATCCTGGTATAGTTCAAGGCATTGGGACCAGTTCTCGTTTTAGGGGCTGATAATTCCATTGTTCTGGCTATGCTTAGGATCCTACGTATAATGGTAGACGTACCATACATCCGTTCCTAAGGTTTCTAACGTTTTCACGTTAGCTAAGGTTTCTAACGTTTTCACGTTAGCTAAGGTTTGGGCATTTTCATGTCGCTCAAGTTTGGATAGTCGCCAGTGAGGGCCATACTCCAGTTTACATCCGTTTATATGGGCTTGACCCCAGTTTACATCCGTTTATATAGGCTTGACCCCAGTTTACATCCGTTTATATGGGCTTGACCCCAGTTTACATCCGTTTATTTGGGCTTGTCCCCAGTTTATTTGGGCTTGTCCCCAGTTTGTTGGGCTTGTCCCCAGTTGCTAACTCTTTTCTTATATTGGCTTAGTCCCAAGTTATGCTCTATTTCAGGTTCTTGAAGATAGGCAACTAGGGATCCTTGATCCTTACTTTATTCTAAGGTTTATCTTATAGTTATCCTTATTAAGGTTAGGATCCTAACTTGGATCCTCAGGTATGATCCTTAACTATTTTTAATTCTATTCATTATTTATTTGAATAACCCTTATACTTGACAACTGAACTTGTGATTCTTAAACCATATCACTTTTTTAGAACTTATCGGTTATGAGATTTATGATCCTTGATCATATCCTAAACTTTCTAGATATCTTTTCTAATTTTTCAAGGCTTGATAAGTATAAACAGAATGAACATTACAACAGTTGGAAAGTAACATATTAAAAAGGATAACAACACGAGATAAGCGACAAAAGGTTAAGTTTTTATTTATAAACAAAAGACTAACCCTTAAAAGGTTGTCAAAATTACCTACCCGAGCTTCTACCAGCAAAACGTGGCCCGTCCGCTAGGGTAGGTAAAGGGTGTCCATGATAATAAGTTCAAAGATAGTGCAGGAATATAGAGGCGGCAGGATCACAATGGCTTCATCCCCCAAACAGAGGATCCCTCCACCAATTGCAATCCTGCCTATTGTCCAAAGGATCATACATGACCCTTAATCCTAAAAACCTATTGTTTAGTACAACCCATCATTGTTCAGCAAAAAACATCATAACCAAAACAAACTATCAAACTTAAAAAATTGGGCTCCGGCTACGTCTAGAAATGTCCTTCATCACCCAATCATGCAGCCTAAACCTTCGCTGCATTGTCACCTCCAGCTCCACTTGTTTCACCACCTTCACCTTTGCCTCCAGCTTCAATTGTCAGGATCTCTTCAACCTCCTCAGCCTCTTCATCGTCTAGTTCAGCCAGCCTTGCCTTCCAACCTTCAATATCCCAAGTGCTCTTGTCAAAAGCAGGATCCTGAGCTTCCAAGGCCATTTGAAGCTTGGTCTTGTACATTGTAATGGCGGCAGAGACTTTGGCATCTTCGGTGATCTCACTCTTCTCGTAGTCAACATTAACCAGCACCTTGGCCATCTGCTGTTTGGTATCCCGGACTTCCTTCTGAAGATCAGCAATTGTGAGATCCTTTAACACCGCAACCTGCTGGAGATCGGCAATCTTCCTATCCTGATCCTCAACGTGCCCCACATAGTCTTCAATCTCAGCGAATTTCTGTAAAAAGGATAAGGTCAGGATCAAGTAATCAGCAGGATATACCAGCAGGATATGTCAACAGGATATACGAGCAAAGATAGTGATCCTCACATCATTAAAGTATTCAAGGAATTGATGACGGATCAGAGGCAGACCCTGCAGTTCCCCAGCTTCAGAGGCTTTTCTCTTCTTGATTGCCTTCCCTTTGAGGGGTGCCTTGGGGACCGAAGCTGTCGGACTGGTAGGAGCTTTTCTCTTTGAGGATCTGACAGTGGTGAGATCAGCAACGTTAAACTTGGAAGCGGACTTGGTAGATTTTCCAGCACCTACACAACCAAAACAAGATAAGTATCTTTTCTTAATTCATGTTTCACTATTTATTTAAATTTTAAACAAGGATACTTACTTGACATTGTGACAGAGCCTGAGGATACCTCCTGTGAATCTTGGGTTGTTGTCTTGAAAGTTCTTGTCTCAGGATCAAGTTTCTTGAAAGCAAGGAGCCTTTCCTTAGCAGCAGGGGACAGTTTGAGGCGCGAAACGGTGATAGCTGCATAACAAGAAAGCAAAAATATAAGTTATCCTTACATCAAAAGAAAGTTCCTGGTGATCCTTCTCAGGATCCTCCATCCTACCATGGGTAGCCCATTTTTTAGGAAGATCCTTTCCATCCTGGATGGAATCTCTCTTGATGAAAAAGAAACGTCGTTTCCAATTAGCATCATTCTTGGTGGCTTTGAAGATCGGGTGTTCCTCGCCGAGTTTACGTTTGAACAAATAACGGTGAGAGCCAAAGGTGGTAAGATCATACAGTTCTCCTAGCTCTGCCATCCCTAGATCTATTCCCTCCGGATCGATGATCCTTTCAAGGGTGTACAAAACCCTCCAAATCATCGGCATGGCTTGGATATAAGAGATGCCGGTTAGAGAAAAGAAAGATTGGGTGAAGGCTGGAAAAGGATATGTATAGCCTATGGTGAAAGGAGTGACGGGGAAAGCAACCCATTTATCGAAGATATGATCGCTCAGGGCATTGGGGTCAAATGGCCTAAATTCGGTGTTCGCCGGAAAGCAGTAGCGGATCCTATCTATCTGAGCATCATTGAAGCAGCAGCGTTCTTTAATAGAGTCTTCAATGATCCCCTGGCTTTTCGGAGGACTGTTCTTTGGGTGATCCTTGGCCGGTGAACTTCGGAGCAACATTTTCGAAGTGACGGAGATAAAGAAAGAAAAACAGAGTAAGAGAGGAAGCAAGAGAAGAAAGAAATACCTGGTTGATCGTCGACTGAGAATTTAAAGGGAGTTTCTTTCGAATTTGAATGCATAATGATCCTATCTATATCTCTATTTATAATTATGATTCTGTAGGATTGTCACTTCCGTGACGTCATGATCGCAACGGCTAGTTCAATTTTAACGGCTATATATCCGTTAGTTAGTTGCGGATAAGATCAAAGAAAATATAACTCGCAAATTTTACAAATTACTCCTTATATTTTGGGGGCAATTGTTAGGGGAGGATTTTCTAACAATTAGTGATCCTTACACGTTATCCTAATTAGTGATCCTTACTTCTGTGACAGGTGGTGATCCTCAGAAGAGCTTCAGGATCAGGATCATGGATCACTTTAAGGATCCTCGTACTGACGATTGTTTGTTTATGTTTTGTACTATCTCGCAGGTATAACAAGCTTGACCAAGTCTTGGCGACATTCCTGGAGAATATTCCCAGACTCTCCCGCACGTGCTTGACCAAAAATAGACGTTGTGGAGAACGTGGAGGCATGGCACGAAAGTCGGACAGTTTGTTAGCTAGTTATTTTCTCATTTTAAAGGGGTAACGAGCTAGGAGAAAAAGACTTAGTCGTTTTTTCAGTTACACACACTCGTACAAACGCTCATACAAGCTCTCGCTCAAACACTTAGCAATTTCATACACTTTTTACACATTTCACGATAGTGATCCTTGTACCTAGCTCGTTACTATCCGAAGTTGTAAACATTTATTCATTTATTTGAGCTTGGTGATCGGTAGTTTCCATCACCCGGGGTTTTTTGTGCCGGAGATCAACTCTTGATCAAGGGCTTTTTCCCCGTACAAATCCTTGTGTTGTTTGTGCAATTTACATTGAAGTGATCCTCATCACTGTTACTTATTTTAAGCATCATTCCCCGTAACAAAGAGTTTGGTTGCATTATCCTCGTCTGATTTTTGACCAAAACACTAGCTATGACTGATTACTTCTCCAAGTGGATAGAAGCTGAAGCTTTTGCCCAAGTCAGAGAAAAGGAAGTTATATCCTTCATTAAAAGAAATATTATCACTAGATTTGGAATTCCTTCTGAGATTATATGTGATAATGCTTCCCAATTTATTGGGGGCAGAACCACTAACTTTTGTGACAGCTGGGGGATTAAGATGATAACATCAACACCAGTCCACCCACAAGCTAATGGTCAGGCAGAATCATCCAACAAGATCATCATCAACAATTTGAAGAAGAAGCTTGGATCCAAGAAAGGGGAATGGGCAGAAGAACTACCCTATGTGCTTTGGGCTGATAGGACAACCCCCAAGAATGCTACTGGTCAAACACCATTCTCTTTGGTGTTTGGGGCAGAATCAGTGATCCCAACAGAAATGGTGGTTCCAACTGCAAGAACAAGTACCCGTGATCCTGAGGAGAATGATGAGAACTTGGCTCAAGACCTGGATACTATTGAAGAAATCAGGGATATGGCTAGGATAAGGATGGCCAGTTATCAGCAAAGAATGGCTGGTGCTTACAACAAAAATGTCAGGATCAGGAGGTTTCAAGTTGGAGATATGGTATTAAGGAAAGCATTTCAGAATACCACCAATCATGCTGATGGAAAATTGGCTCCAAAATGGGAAGGCCCTTATTTGATTGAAGCTGAAGCAGGAAAGGGGGCATATAGATTGCTAACCATGGAAGGTGATTTGCTACCAAGAGCTTGGAATGCTGTCCACTTAAAGAAATATTTCATGTGAGCAGGATCCTCTTGGCATAAATGATCCTCACGATAGGGATATCCTTAAAGGATCCTCAAAGTATCGGTGATCCTTACTTAGGTAATATCCTAAACTCGAACTATTTCATTTCATTATTTTCTCATATAGGGATAAGGATCATGTATCCTTTATCCATCTCTCACGTGAGTTCAAGTTTTGAAAGTTCAGGTATCCTTAGCATAACGTTGGTTATCCACAGAAGCAATCCGTCCTTTGGGTTTAACCCCAGTTATTCGGGCTTGTCCCCAGTCCCGCCTGTAGCGCACGATGATCCTGATATAGTTCAAGGCATTGGGACCAGTACTCGTTTTAGGGGCTGATAATTCCATTGTACTGGCTATGCTTAGGATCCTACGTATAATGGTAGACGTACCATACATCCGTTTCTAAGGTTTCTAACGTTTTCACGTTAGCTAAGGTTTCTAACGTTTTCACGTTAGCTAAGGTTTTGGCATTTTCATGCCACTAAGTTTGGATAGTCGCCAGTTAGGGCCATACTCCAGTTTACATACGATCCTTGGGCTTGTCCCCAGTTATCCTTGGGCTTGTCCCCAGTTATCCTTGGGCTTGTCCCCAGTTGGTAATTCTTATCTTATATTGGCTTAGTCCCAAGTGATGCTCTATTTCAGGTTCTTGAAGATAGGCAACTAGGGATCCTTGATCCTTACTTTATTCTAAGGTTTATCTTATAGTTATCCTTATTAAGGTTAGGATCCTAACTTGGATCCTCAGGTATGATCCTTAATTATTTTTAATTCTATTCATTATTTATTTGAATAACCCTTATACTTGACAACTGAACTTATGATTCTTAAACCATGTCACTTTTTAGAACTTATCGATTATGGGATATGTGATCCTTGATCATATCCTAAACTTTCTGGATATCTTTTCTAATTTTTCAAGGCTTGATAAGTATAAACAGAATGAACATTACAACAGTTGGAAAGTAAGATATTAAAAAGTATAACAACACAAGATAAGCGACAAAAGGTTAAGTTTTTATTTATAAACAAAAGACTAACCCTTAAAAGGTTGTCAAAATTACCTACCCGAGCTTCTACCAGTAAAACGTGGCCCGTCCGCTGGGGTAGGTAAAGGGTGTCCATAATAATAAGTTCAAGAGTAGTGCAGGAATATAAAGGCGGCAGGATCACAATGGCTTCATCCCCCAAACAGAGGATCCCTCCACCATATGCAATCCTGCCTATTGTCCTAAGGATCATACAAGATCCTTAATCCTAAAACCTATTGTTCAAAGTACAAACCATTAAATTGTTCAACACCACAACCACAAAAAGCTAATACCAAATTTAAAAAATTGGGCTCCGGCTACGTCTAGAAATGTCCATCATTGCCCAATCAAGCAGCCTAAACCTTTGCTGCATCACCACCTCCGGCTCCACTTGCTTCACCAGCTTCATCCTTGCTTCCAGCCTCAATTGTCAGGATCTCTTCAGCCTCCTCTTCATCACCCAATTCAGCCAACCTCGCTTTCCATTCTTCAATTTCCCAGCCGCTTTTGTCGAAGGCAGGATCCTGAGCTTCCAAGGCCATTTGCAGCTTGGTTTTGTACATCGCTATGGCGGCAGAAACTTTAGCATCATCTATGATCTCCTGCCTTTCATAGTCAAAATTAACCAGCACCTTAGCCATCTTCTGTTTGGTATCCTGGAGTTCCTTCTGAAGATCAGCAAGTGCAAGATCCTTGAGCACAGCAACCTGCTGGAGGTCGGCAATCTTCTTATCCTGATCCTCAACGTGGCCGACATAATCCTCGATCTCAGAGAATTTCTGTAAAGAGGATAAAGGATAAGGTCAGAATTAAGTGATCCTCAGATCAACAGGATATATCAGCAGGATATGTCAACAGAATATATGAGCAAAGACAGTGATCCTCACCTCATTAAAGTACTCAAGGAATTGATGACGGATTAGAGGCAGACCCTGCAAATCCTCAGCATCGGAGGCCTTTCTCCTCTTGATTCCCTTTCCTTTGAGGGGTGCCTTGGGGATTGAGGCTGTCGGGCTGGTAGAAACCTTTCTTTTGGAGGATTTGACAGTGGTGAGATCGGTGACACTGAACCTTGAAGCAGCTTTGGCAGATTTTCCAGCACCTACACAACCAAAACAAGATAAGTATCTTTTCTTAATTCATATTTCACTATTTATTTAAATTTTAAACAAGGATACTTACTTGACATGGTGACAGAGCCTGAGGATACCTCCTGAGAGTCTTGGGTTATTGTCTTAAAAGTTCTAGTTTCAGGATCAAGGTTCCAGAAAGCAGCAAGCCTTTCCCTGGTTGCGGATGTTGTGATGAGATGCGAAACAGAGATAGCTGCATGACACAAGACAAAAGGGGTTAGTAATCCTATCACATGAAGGAGACTACATGGTGATCCTTTTCATGATCCTCCGGCCTACCATTGGTGGACCATGTTTTTGGTAGATCCTCTCCGTTTAGAATGGAATTCCTTCTGACAAAGAAGAAGCGACGTTTCCAATCTTTGTCGTTCTTAGTGACTTTGAGAAGGGGATGTTCTGCACCGGGTTTTTGCTTGAACAAATAACGGTGGGAACCAAAGGTAGTAAGATCATATAGTTCTGCCAATTCCAACATTCCTAAATCAACGCCTTCCTGCTCGATGATCCTCTCTAGGGTATATAAAACCCTCCAAATCATCGGCATGGCTTGGATGTAAGATATGCCGGTTAGGGAAAAGAAGGATTGTGTGAATTCTGGGAAAGGATAGGTGTACCCTATAGTAAATGGAGTAGCTGGAAAGGCAACCCATGTTTCAGAAACATAGTCGCTAAGAACAGTGGGATCAAAGGGTTTGAAGAAGGCACTCGCCGGAAAACAGTGACGGATTTTATCTACTTGTGCATCGTTAAAACAACACCTTTCATTCGCTGAGTCCTTGATGATTTTTTGACTCTTCAAAGGGCTATCCTTCTTGTGATCCTTGCCCGGTGAGCTTCGGAGCATCATTCTTAGAGCAATGGTGATAAAGAAAGAAAAACAGAGTAAGAAAGGTAGAAAGAGAAGAAAGAGATACCTGATTGATCGACGACTGAGAATATAAAGGGAGTTTCTTTCGAATTTGAATGCATATTGATCCTATCTATATCTCTATTTATAATTATGATTCTGCAGGATTGTCACTTCTGTGACGTCATGATCGCAACGGCTAGTTCTATATTAACGGCTATATATCCGTTAGTTAGTTGCGGATAAGATCAAGAAAACATAACTCGCTAATTTTACAAATTACTCTTTATATTTTGGGGGCAATTGTTAGGGGAGGATTTTCTAACAATTAGTGATCCTTATTCGTTATCCTAACTAGTGATCCTTACTTCTGTGACAGGTGGTGATCCTCAGAAGAGCTTCAGGATCAGGATCATGGATCACTTTAAGGATCCTCGTACTGACGATTGTTTGTTTATATTACCTCGCAGGTACAACAAGCTTGACCAAGTCTTGGCGACATTCCTGGAGAATATTCCCAAGCTATTCTGCACGTGCTTGGCCAAAAATGGACGTTGTGGAGAACGTGGGGGCTTGGCGCAAAAGTCGGATAGTTAGTTTAGGTAGTTATTTCTATTTTAAAGGGGTAACGAGCTAGTAAGAAAAAACACTTAGTCATTTCTGAGCTACACACACTCATATACTCGCACACTTGAAGCTCTCGACGAACATACATTCATTTTCACTCACATTTACACATTTCACGATAGTGATCCTTGTACCTAGCTCGTTACTATCCGAAGTTGTAAACATTTATTCATTTATTTGAGCTTGGTGATCGGTAGTTTCCATCACCCGGGGTTTTTTGTGCCGGAGATCAACTCTTGATCAAGGGCTTTTTCCCCGTATAAATCCTTGTGTTGTTTGTGTAATTTACATTGAAGTGATCCTCATCGCTGTTACACATTTTAAGCATCATTCCCCGTAACAAAGAGTTTGGTTGCATTATCCTCGTCTGATTTTTGACCAAAACACCTTCCATCACCTTTTCCTTCTCCTGTTGAGCTGTGATCTGGGTCAGGACCAACTCCTTCTTCACCAGGTTGATGTCCTTCTCGAGGGAGGAGATTTCTTGTCTTTGTCCAGGAACATCTGTTGGAAGTCTAGGTTCTTCTGCTCAGCCTCTGCCAAATTGTGATCAAGGAGCATTTGGATCTCAGCAAATTTCTACATAAAAGAAGTATACAATTAGGATCCGTTATCCTCAGAAAGGAAGGTTCAGACTTAAGGATTCAGGATCCTTACCTCAGAGACGTATTCCTCGAACTGGTCTTGGATGAGAGGGAGGCCTTCAGTGGGCTCAGAGGTCTTTCTTTTCTTAGCACCTTTGCCCCGTGTGCTTATGCCTTTAGGGTTTGGGATGCTGGGACTGGCAGCTAGTTCCTTCTTGATGGACTTTGAGGAAGCAAATGCGTCAAGATCGCTGACGTTGAACCTGGAAGCTGATTTTGAGGATTTTCCAGCGCCTACAAATACAAAACACAGATAAGTATTCATACTTTACATTCGTTTAAACGTTTATTCACTCAAAGATAAGGATACTTACTTGACATTGTGTAGGAACCGGAGGAGACTTCTTGTGAATCCTTTGTTTTGGCTTGGAATGTTCTAACAGCAGGATCGAGCTTCCAAAAAGCAGCAATTCTTTCTTTTGTTGCAGTGGTTTCTTGAATGTGAGAGAGCGAGATAGCTGCACAACAAAATTAGAGAAAAGGATCAGTTATCCTTAAAAGGAAAAGAGTCCTACTATGATCCTTGTCCAAGGATCCCATATCCTACCCTGGGTGATCCATATTTTGGGGAGGTCCTTCCCATTTGGAATTGAGTCCCTCCTTACAAAGAAGAACCGGTTCCTCCAGTGGGTATCATTTTTGGTGGTTTTGAGGATTGGATGAGGCTGGCCGGGTTTGTGTTTGAACAGAAAGCGATGAGAACCGTGGCTAACAAGGTTGTATACCTGACTCAACTCGGACACCCCTATTTCAACACCTTCCTGCTCAATGATGTTTTCAAGGGTGTGAAAGACTCTCCACATCATTGGCATGGCTTGTATATAGCACATGCTAGTGAGGGTGAAGAATGGTTGTGTTAAAGCAGGGAAAGGATAAGAAAACCCTATCAGAAAAGGGTTGCCGGAAAAGTGATCCAAGCATCGGAGATACAATCGCTCTTCATCGAAGAGTCGAAGGATCTGAAGACGGCTTCTGCCGGGAAGCAATGACGTATCCGATCAATTTCAGGATCGGTGAAATGGCAGAGTTCCAACGAAGGGTTTTTAGTTACACCCTGGATTTTCAAGGGGCTGTCTTTCTTAGGATCCTTAGCAGGTGAGGATCGGAGAGTCATCTTCGCCATGGATGCTCGGAGAATAGAGGATCGGAAGAAAAGAATTTAGAGAGAAGGAAATAGAGAATACCTGTTTGATCTTCGGATGAGGATTTAAAGGAAGAAACTCTAGAATTTATGTGCAATTTAGTCCTTATCTCTAACCATGTATATAATGATTGTTGTTGCAGGTGATGACTGTTGATGACATCATCCTCGCAACGGCTATATCTTTTACTAACGGCTAGTCCGACTAATGTTGAAACATGACTATCCAATTCGATATCAACTAGTCATGTTTGGGGGAAATTGTTAGGGATGGAATTTTATAGTATATGGATCATGGATCCTCAAGTGCAGCCAGGATCACGGATCCTCAGTTCAGTTTGAATTAAGGATCCTCAGAAGACGTTGCAGGATTAAGGATCCAGGATCCTCATTATTATCCTAATACTAACAATTGTTTCCATTATATTTGAACTTGTTTTGCAGGAGTATTCGATTGGGACTTGGTCTCGCCGAGATTCCAGGGGAATATACCTTCTAATTCTGCACGTGCATGGCCTTCGTGACCGTTGTGGAGATCGTGGGAAGCTAGCACCTTTTTCGGATTGTTAGTTTGTTAGCTTATTTCTATTTTTAAATGGGGATAACAAGCTAGATTAGATAATAATTAGCAACACACACTACTCTCGAGAACTCTCTACAACTTATTGGCGATTACGCACTTTTTGCACACTAGTGATCCTTGTAACAAGCTTGTTATCATCCCGATTTGTAGACATTGTTTGTGCAATATAGTTGGTGATCGGTAGTTTCCATCACCCGAGGTTTTTTATGCCGGAGATCATTCATTGATCAAGGGCTTTTTCCTCGTATAAATCATTGTGTCCAACATTCATTCCATTCATACATTGTTCGTACATTTGTTCATTAATTCAAGCATCACACCTCACAAAATCGGATTTGGTTGCATTATCCTTGTGTGATTTTTGACCAAAACAGTCTGCCTCAGCATTATCCTCTCTTGGTACCTGTTCAAGTGCAAAAACATCGAAATATCCTACTAATTTTTTGAGAATTTCAAGATACTCGATTAACCTTTCACCTTTGACTGCATAGGATCCATTAAATGGGTTAGCAATTAACAAGGAATCAACAAATACTTGCAAACTTTTAATATTCATATTCCTGTCCAACTCTAATCCTGCAATTAAAGCTTCATATTCTGCTTCATTATTAGTGGCAGGAAATTCACACCTAATAGCCTAGGGTAATATGTCCCCCTGTGGCGATTTTAGTAGTATACCCAATCCTACACCTCTTACATTAGATGTACCATCAGTATATAACGTCCATGATTCTAAGTTTTCTCCTAGCTGTTGTACTTCTAAGTCTACTTCATTTTGAATATCACTACTGAAATCAGCCACAAAGTCAGCTAGAGCCTGAGACTTTATGGCATTTCTAGGTTCATATACTAGATCATAGGCACTTAACTTTACTGACCACTTAGCCATTCTACCCGACATCTCAGGCTTCCTAAGCACATTTTTAACAGGATAATTAGTTTTAACATGAATCCTATGTGTCTCAAAATAATGTCTAAGCTTTGTCGATGCCATAACTAGGGCCAATATCAATTTTTCTAAATGAGAATATCTAGTTTCAGCATCTAATAAACTTTTGCTAACATAATAGACAGGATACTGCTGACCTTCGTGATCCTTTACAAGAAAAGCACTTACTGTATTTCCTAATACTGCAAGGTACAGAGATAATGGTTCACCATCCTCGGGCTTCATCAGTGGTGCAGTTGAAAGATACTGCTTCAATTCCTGCAGGGCCGCTTCATGCTTCTCTCCCCATTCGAATTTCTTATTCTTCTTCATGATATCATAGAATTCCTTGCATTTTTCCGAGGATCTCGAGATAAACCTGTTTAATGCCACTACTCGCCCTGTTAATCTTTGTACATCCTTCATGTTTGAAGGTGACTTGATATCCAAGATAGCTTTGATCTGTTCCGGGCTTGCCTCGATCCCCCTTTTAGTCACCATGTATCCAAAAAACTTTCCTGCCCTCACTCTAAAATGGCATTTAGCTGGATTTAATTTCATGTTGTACTGGTCCAGGATATCAAATGCTCCTTCAATATCCCGGAGATGATCCTCAGCTTTCTTGGATTTTACCACCATGTCATCGATGTATACCTCCATGGTGTCCCCCAGTTTGTCTTTAAACATCATGTTCACCAATCTTTGATATGTTGCACCTGCATTCTTCAGACCAAAAGGCATAACAGTATAACAATAAATACATGTTGGTGTCATAAAAGCAGTATCCTCCTGGTCCGAAGGTTCCATTTGTATCTGCTGGAATCCTAAGGATGCATCCATGAAGGTTAACATTTCATGACCAGCAGTAGCATCCACCATTGTGTCGATATGAGGCAGAGGGAATGGGTCCTTAGGACACGCTTTGTGAAAGTCTGTGTAATCTACACAAACTCTCCATTTCCCATTTTTCTTTTGAACCACAACTACATTTGCTAGCCATTTGGGAAATTTGACTTCCCTTATCATCTTGCTCTTTAATAATCTTTCAACCTCTTCCTGGATTATTGCGTTCCGTTCAGGAGCAAACTTCCTTCGTTTTTGCTGGACATGCTTGAAAGACCTGTCAATTCCGAGCTTATGAGTTCTAATATCCTTGGAAATACCTGTCATATCCTCATGTCTCCATGCGAATGTTGACATCCTGCACTTCAAAAAGTTAGTCAATTGATTTTCAATATCCTTAGGGATATTGGTACCTAGGAGCACCGAGATATCTGGATTATCCTGATGCAGGATAATTTTCTTAACATCCTGCTCTGAAGCCTCCGCGATATCCTGGGCTAGCATCTTTAATTGCTATCCTGCTTTGGGCTTCGTTGAGGATTTCATCGAGGAAGAATAACATTCCTTCGCTTCTTGTTGATCACTTTCCACCTTGACAACCCCCCCCCCCCCAAGGTGTAGGGATCTTGATACACTGATGATAAGTTGATGGTACAACTTTCATATCGTGGATCCATGGGCTGCCCAATATGATATTGTAGCAGGATAAGGAGTCCATGACACAAAAGCGTTGCATTGAGTTGACTCCTTCAACATATACTGTCAGCTTTATTTCTTCCACGGTATTCTTGGCCTCTCCACTGGACCCGACAAGTACAGTGGATTTTGAAGTGATATCCATTGGGGATACATTCATCCTTTCCAGTGTTTCCAGCTGAATAATATTGACAGAGCTGCCATTATCCACCAGTATCCTGCACACAAAGTGATTAGCAGCATATAAAGTTATTACCAAACCATCGTGATGGGGATCCTGGACAGTATCCCTGTCATCACTGTCGAACGTTATCACTTTATCGGTTGTGAGGGTTGTCATCCTGGTAGGCTTGTCTCCTCGTTCTGCCTTATCCTCCTTTGCATGTCTTTTTGCTGTAGAATAAGAGGTTCCACAGATATCGGATCCTCCTGAAATAAAGTTAATTATTTTGGCATCCGCAGGAGGTGATGCTGCTCGTTCAGGGTCCTTCTCGGTATCTTGACCCTTATTCTTCTTTCTTCCTAGAAGATCCTTCAGATATCCTTTGCTTAGGAGATATCTTATTTCCTTCCTCAGAGCAATGCAATCTTTCGTAATATGTCCAAAATCCTCATGGAAGGCACACCACTTGGATTTATCCTTCCAATCAGCTTTTCGTTGGTTCTTCCTAGGCCACCTCGCTTTGTCTCCCAAACCCTGCATAGCATACATTAGTTCAGGTATATTAACAGAAAAATAATATTCTGATAACTCAGGATACTCCTCAGGATCCTCGTCTTCAACAACATTCACTTTCTTGCTGTCATTCCTGCCATATGGCTTAGAACGATATGGTTTATATGAGGATTCCAACTTCCTGTCACTTGATTCATAAGTTGAGGATGAATTCATCCTCTCTTGCATCTTTTTATCATCCTCCAGCCGAATGTATCTCAAAGCACTGTTTCGAGCCTCATCCAGGTTCCTGCAAGGATTCATTACAAGATCCTTATAAAATTGGGAATCTTTTTGCAACCCCATTTTGAATGCCTGCACAGCTGTTGCAACATCAAGATGTGGGATATCCAGGGATTCCCTGCTAAACTTGTTCACATAATACCTCAAGGATTCCTGAGGCCCTTGAGTTATCCAGTAGAGATCACTGGTTAGTTTTTCAAAACTTCGACTGCAAGAAAATTGACTATTAAATAAATTTACTAAGTGAGAAAATGATGTAATTGAATGAGGTGGAACGTTTAAGAGCCATTTTAAGGCTGATCCTGTCAGAGTAGAGCCAAAACGCTTGCAGAGGCATGCTTCCTTGAGATCCGGAGGGATAGGGTTAATTTCCATCCTTTCCCTATACTGAGCAATATGCTCTTCAGGATCCGTGGTTCCGTCATAGAGCTTCATGTTGGGGGTTTGAAATCTTTTTGGGATTTCAGAATCACAAATAGGATATGCAAACCGGGATATCCTGTGGCTATCCTGGGATACTTCTGGAATTGGTTGGACGACCCTAGGTACACTGGATATCATGTCCTTCAATTTCTGAATCTCCCTAGAGAACGCTGATGTCATGCCTGCATCCTGCAAAGATCCAAGACCATCAGTAACAAGAGTATTAATATTATTAGGCACGTTACCAGTCTGAGGATTCTGGCCATATCCTGAAGCATATCCTGAACTTCTCACAGTTGACACCCTAACTGAAGAGGGTATCTCAGGAGTATGATTCTGGGAATGGCTAGGTACAATATTGCCCCTGTTATCCTCGGTGTATACTGCCGAACTGAAGTTCAAAGCTCTGGGCTGCAAAGGAGTGACAGTATCCTCGACAGGCCTACTTGAGCTGGATTTCAGGAATTGTATCTCTCTTATCAGCATTTGGTTTGTTTCTTGCTGCTGCTTCATCTGATCATGTATATTACCAAACAAAGTCAAAATTTCATCATTAGAAGCCATAATAGGGGTTCTCCCTGAAGTAGCAGATCCTTGAACATTCTGAGTGGGAATAATATCCCGAGCCACATGAGTTTCGGTCCTTCTTGGAGGAGCTTGAGGCTGAGATGAAGCTTGTGTTCTCGGAGGTGGTGGAATCGAACCAGTTGTAGCAGACACGGTGGAAGAGCTCATGTTTGATTTTGAGGCCATTGAAAATAGTGTGGCAAAAAGTTTCGAAAACAGAAAACCAAGTAACGATTTTATGAAAGCTTTTAGTAGAAATAGCACCACTCGCCCCACGGTGGGCGCCAAATTGTTTTGGTAAAAAATTACCTAAGTAATTAAGTGATCAAATTAGTTAAGTGAGGTAGTGTGCTAGAAGTATTCGTGAAAAATATGTTGGTTAAGTTGTTAACAAAAACAGTTTTCAGGATATAGCTCAGGATATTGAGCTATATCTACAATCAAACAATGAGCAAAAAAGGTAAAGGATGACACGAGATGTACGAGGAAAGCCCTTGATCAATCTAGATCGTCGGCATAAAACCTCGGGAGCTGACAATCGCAGCTGCATTGTTCTTCTTATTGCTTCGAATATCAGGATACAGTGCAGGATATGATACGGATTGACTAAGTGTTACAATGAGTATCGAATACAAGTGTCAGTGTTTGTGAGTGATTCCAGCTAGTAAAGAGTGAGAGTGTGCAAAAAATTGCGTGTCCTCTATTTGATCCGATCAATCCTATTTATAGTAAAACGAAATTAACAAACTAACCTATAAAACCGGGATACGGGGAATATTCCCTTTGTGAACGTTGTAGTCCACTTCTTCCGGCTTCAACGTCCCCATTTCAAATGATTAGCTCGAGTCTTTGGAAGAACAGGTCCACTTGAACGTTATAAACCTGCCTTGTTAATCTGCACGTGAGCTAATTAGTTATTATCAGGATATTGTGTCAGGATGTTACCAAAATCCTGATCCGGTATCCTGATCGCAATTTAAAGTAATAAAGCCAGAATATTATTCAGGATATATGAGCAGAAAACCATCCATAACAGTAATATTTTGTTATGTCGATCGTCTGTGTTGTCGGTTAACCTAGGCGTATAAGTTCTATGTTTTAGAAGAAAAAATATGGGACCTAATTATCCGCATTTTTCTAAGATATTATACATAATGGCTTAGTGAGTTACAGAGTGCCTACATATGTTATGGATGATGCATGTGATTGACTGATTGGGAGGCTTTGGACCTGTAAGGTCCAAGGAATCAAATTGATTAAATTTATCGAGAGGTCATGGTTCTGTTCATGGATCTTAATAATTGGATAGATAGAGAATCCATATACATATGTTGTCCAAGGATCTAGTATGGACCCAAAGTCTACAAAGATGTTAAAGACCATGGCTTATCCTAGAACCCTATACAGACCCGAGGCTTTTCAAGAGATGTATAATATTATAAAACAAGGACCAAAGGTATCATAAGGTGAATGGATAAGATATGTAAAAAACCCAAAGCGTCCAGAGATCATGTAGGGACTCAAGGTGTGCCGGAATAACAAATTAACTGGAATGGTTTTGAATAAATAATAGGTGTACTTACTTAGCGAAAGCTAATGTAATATTTTCAAACATTTCAGGAAAAGTACCCTGAAGGGGTATGGTCCCAAAAACCTTGTGCCAGCGCAGAGGACCATACCATCATTATACTCCAAGATCATCTTAAACAGGTCTTGCGCGCCTCGCGCAGTCGATCTAAACAGATTTGAGAAAGCTCAATCCTTAAGGATCATGCGTCGGAGATAAGAGAAGGGAAATAATCATTTAAACACCCTTGTGCGGGCCCGCGCAAGGGTACAGTTAAGCTTGAAGGTGTAACGATTAAAGACAAGTCTCAAACATACCTGCGCGCATAAATGAATAAGGACTTGAGCAAAAGGAATCTTTTTTGTTATAACAAACTGGACACGTGGCTAATGATCACAGGTGCACAGTTGCAGATCTTCTAGAAGCAATAAATGTCCATCGTGCAAGGCCTCATTTGGTTACTATCACACCCCAACTGATGGCGGAAATATCGGGGCATGGCACTGAGCGAAACAGATTGTTCAAGAGAATCCATAACAACTATTAATGACGATATATTTAACGTTAATGTCCCATACCACTAACATATAAAGTAAAAACAGTCATTACAGATAATAGTCTCAAAAATAAATAAACTGTCCCGACAACTCAGATTTCTTATTTGGTGGGTTTCTAGACTTCCTACTTGATTCGTCAAAGCACAACATCATATCAACCTTTCACATACGTTAAAGTAAAGTCAATACATAGAATGTAAAGGTGAGTACACAAGTTTTTATAGTATAGAGAAAGCGTTTACACATAACCAACATGTAACACGTAGAAGTGTGAATCAAGTAAGCTATCGACAATGACGCATGCAACCGACATGACTGCGAGTTGTAGAATGCGCATAGTATAAAATTTAGGATTAGCATATTTCATTCAAATTCCTTCAAGTATGGCTCTTATCAACTCATCTTTTTTTAAACGTTAGTTCATTTGACCCGTTCACAACGGTTCAATACATGACTGTTCCCTAACGTATCATTCCTACTCGTTTGACCCGTACTCAACGGGTCAATACATGACCATCCCTTAATATACCATTTTCATTTGTTCATTCACCATATTTGGTGTTAATTCACCTGCGTTCTGTCATATATCCCTTAATAATGAGTGTTAGGGGTCATTTTCTTAACGTATATATTCTGACCAATATCCTGCCTATGTTTGTTCATTTGTGACCAGGATGTTGGAGGAGGATATTGCAAACATCTTGGGCGATATCCTGAGGCTTATTGAATTAACCACGTGCAGGTTAAGGGCTGAGACTTGCTAACGGTCAAGAGGACTTCTTTTCCTCAAGACTCGGACGAATTTGTTGAGAGAGAGACGTTGAGCCCGAAAGACCAGGTCTACAACGTTCGAAGAAGGAATATTCGGTGGATCCCGCAAGTTTAGGATAGTTTGTTATTTTATCTTAACTATAAATAGATGGGGACGGATCAGCTTAGAACACACAATTTTTCACTAACACTCTCATACACTTACACTCTCTAGCTCATTGCAAACACCACACTTGTATTCAAGTTTCGTTGTAACACTTAGTCGATCCGTACCACATCCTGCACTGTATCCTGATTTTCGAAGCAATTGAAGAACAAGGCAGCTGCGATTGTCAGATCCCGAGGTTTTATGCCGGCGATCTAGATTGATCAAGGGCTTTCCTCGTACATCTCGTGTCATTTCTTTTACTTTTTGCTCATTGTTTGCTCATTGTTTGATCATTAATACAGCTCAATATCCTGAGCCGTATCGTGAAACTGTTTTTCCAAGTAATTTAATTAACATATTTTCGACACTTGTTTTTAGCACACTACCTCACTTAACTAATTTGATCACTTAATTGCTTCGGTAATTTTTGACCAAAACAATTTGGCGCCCACCGTGGGGCAAGTGGTGCTCTTTTTACTAAAACTTTTTGTCAAATCGCTAATCGGTTTTCTATTTTCAAAACTTTTTGCCACATTATCTATAATGGCCTCAAGATCAAACATAAGTTCCTCTACTGTGTCTGCTATGACTTCTGCTACTACCGGTTCGATGCTTCCACCACCTCCTCCAAGGATGCCAGCGTCTACACAATCTCAAGATGTTATCCCAACTCGGAGTGTCCAGGGATCTGCTCCCGTTTTAGCTTCTAATGATGAAATTTTAACCTTATTTGGAAGTGTGCAGGAACAAATGAGGCAGCAACAGGAAACAAACCAAATGCTTTTGAGGGAAATACAACTCCTGAAGGCTGGCTCGAGCAGATCTGCTGAGGACAATGTCACTCCGTTACACCCCAGAGCGTTGAACTTTAGTTCAGCTGTATATACCGAGGATAATAGGGGGAATATCGTGCCCAGTCTTCCTCAGAATCATACTCCTGAAATACCCTCCTCGATTAGGATGTCAACCATGAGGAGCTCAGGATATGCTTCAGGATATGGGCAAAATCCTCCAACGGGTAACATGTTGAATAATAACAATACTCATGCTACTAACAGTGGTGGATCTTTGCAGGATTCAGGTGTAACATCAGCACTTACTAGGGAACTTCAGAAGTTGAAGGACATGATATCTAGTGTGCCTGGGGTGGTCCAGCCGATCCCAGAAGTGTCCCAGGACAGCCACAAGATATCTCGTTTTGCATATCCTATCTGTGATGCTGAGATCCCTAAGAGATTCCAAACCCCCAACATGAAGCTATACGATGGAACTACGGATCCTGAGGAGCATATTGCTCAGTATAGGGAAAGAATGGAGATTAACCCTATCCCTCCGGAGCTCAAGGAAGCGTGCTTGTGCAAGGGATTTGGTTCTACGCTAACAGGATCGGCCTTAAAATGGCTATTAAACGTTCCTCCTCACTCAATTACTTCATTTGCTCACTTGGTTAATTTATTTAACAGTCAATTTTCTTGTAGTCGGAGTTTTGAGAAACTAACCAGTGATCTTTACAGGATTACTCAAGGGCCCCAGGAATCCTTGAGGGATTATGTGAACAAATTTAGTCGAGAATCCTTGGATATCCCACATCTTGATGTCGCAACAGCTGTGCAAGCCTTCAAGATGGGATTACAAAAGGATTCTCAGTTTTATCAGGATCTTGTAATGAATCCCTGCAGGAATCTCGACGAAGCTCGTAACAGGGCTTTGAGATATATCCGTCTGGAAGATGACAAGAAGATGCAAGAAAGGATGAACTCATCCAACACTTATGAATCGACTAACAGGAAGTCAGAATCCTCATTTAAGTCATATCGGCCTAAGCCATATGGTATAAATGAAAACAAGAGAGTAAATGCTGTCGAAGATGAGGATCCTGAAGAGTATCCTGAGTTGTCTGAATATTGCTTTTCTGTTAATATTCCTGAATTGATGTATGCTATGCAGGGTCTAGGAGACAAGGCTAGATGGCCTCGAAAGAATCAACAAAAGGCTGACTGGAAAGATAAGTCAAAATGGTGTGCTTTCCACGAAGATTTCGGACATATGACTGAGGATTGCATTGCTTTAAGGAAAGAAATAAGCTATCTTCTAAGCAAGGGATATCTGAAAGATCTCTTAGGAAAAAAGAAGAATAAGGGTCAGGATACTGACAAGGATCCTGAACGAGCAGCATCACCTCCCTCGGATGCCAAGATAATCAACTTCATTTCGGGAGGATCCGACATTTGTGGGACCTCGTATTCGGCAGCAAAGAGACATGCAAAGGAAGCTAAGGCCGAAAGGGGAGACAGACCTGTCAGGATGACTACCCTCACGACTGACAAAGTGATCACTTTTGATGCAGATGACAGGGATACTGTCCAGGATCCTCACCATGATGCTCTGGTAATAACGTTATATGTGGGTAACCATTTTGTACGCAGGATATTGGTTGATAATGGCAGCTCCGTCAACATAATCCAACTAGAGACACTTAAAAGAATGAATGTATCTCCAATGGATATCACTTCGAAGTCCACCGTGCTTGTTGGGTTTAGTGGAGAGGCCAGAAACACAGTGGGGGAGATAAAGTTGCCGGTGTACGTTGAAGGAGTCAACTCGATACAACGTTTCTGTGTGATGGACTCTCTATCCTGCTATAACATTATACTGGGAAGACCGTGGATTCACGATATGAAGGCCGTGCCATCAACATATCACCAGTGCATCAAGATACCTACCCCCTGGGGAGTTGTTAAAGTTGATAGCGATCAGCAGGAGGCAAAAGAATGCTACTCATCCTCAATGAAATCCTCAACCAAACCTAGTGCAGCATAGCAATTAAAGACGCGGGCCCAGGATATCGTGGAGGATCCGGAGCAGGATGTGAAGAAAATTATCCTAGACCAGGATAATCCCGATATTTCGGTGCTCGTGGGAACCAATATCCCTCAGGATATTGAAGAGCAGTTAATTAACTTTTTAAAATGCAGGATGTCGACGTTTGCATGGAAGCATGAGGATATGACAGGCATATCCAAAGATATTATCACTCACAAGCTTGGAATTGATAAGTCATTCAAGCCTGTGCAACAAAAAAGAAGGAAGTTTGCTCCTGAGCGGAACACGATTACCCAGGAGGAAGTTGAAAGATTATTAAAGTCAAGAATGATCAGAGAGGTTAAGTTCCCAAGGTGGCTAGCAAACGTGGTTGTAGTACAGAAGAAGAATGGGAAATGGAGAGTCTGTGTAGACTACACAGACTTGAACAAAGCTTGTCCCAAAGACCCATTTCCTCTTCCCCACATTGATGCAATGGTAGATGCCACTGCCGGGCATGAAATGCTGACCTTCATGGACGCATCCTCAGGATTTCAACAGATCCAAATGGAGCCTTCTGACCAGGAGGATACCGCCTTCATGACACCAACAGGTATTTATTGTTATACAGCTATGCCTTTTGGTTTGAAAAATGCAGGTGCAACATACCAGAGGTTGGTAAACATGATGTTCAAAGACAAACTGGGGGACACCATGGAGGTGTACATTGATGATATGGTGGTAAAATCAAAGAAAGCTCAGGATCACCTCCAGGATATTAAAGGAGCATTTGATATCCTAGATCAATACAACATGAAGCTGAATCCTGCTAAATGCCATTTCGGAGTGGGGGCAGGAAAGTTTCTTGGGTATATGGTGACGAAAAGGGGGATAGAGGCAAGCCCGGAGCAGATTAAAGCTATCCTTGATATAAAATCACCCTCGAATATGAAGGATGTACAAAGATTAACAGGCCGAGTAGCAGCTCTAAACAGATTTATCTCAAGATCCTCAGAGAAATGCAAAGACTTCTATGATATCCTAAAGAAGAACAAAAGATTCGAATGGGGAGAAAAGCATGAAGCAGCCCTGCAGGATTTGAAACGGTATCTCTCAACCGCACCTCTATTGATGAAGCCGGAAAATGGTGAACCACTATCCTTGTACCTTGCTGTATCAGGGAATGCTGTAAGTGCCGTTCTTATAAAAGACCACGAAGGTCAGCAGTATCCTGTTTATTATGTTAGTCAAAGTTTGTTAGAAGCTGAAACTAGGTATTCTCATTTAGAAAAATTGATATTAGCTCTAGTCATGGCATCAACGAAACTTAGACATTACTTTGAGACACATAGGATTCATGTTAAAACAAATTATCCTGTTAAAAATGTGCTTAGGAAACCAGAGATGTCAGGCAGGATGGCCAAGTGGTCAGTAAAGTTAAGTGCTTATGATTTAGTATATGAACCTAGAAGTGCCATAAAATCTCAGGCTTTAGCTGACTTTGTGGCTGACTTTAGTAGTGACATTCAGGACGAGGTAGACCTAGAAGTTCAACAGTTAGGAGAATCCTCAGGATCCTGGACATTATATACTGACGGTGCATCTAATGTAAGAGGAGTAGGATTAGGAATACTACTAAAATCGCCACAGGGGGACATATTACCCCAGGCTATTAGGTGTGAATTTCCTGCTACTAATAATGAAGCAGAGTATGAGGCTTTAATTGCAGGATTAGAGTTGGCTAAGAGCATGAGTATCAAAAATTTGCAAGTGTATGTTGACTCTTTGTTAATTACTAACCATTTTAATGGATCCTATGCAGTTAAGGGTGAGAAATTAATCGAATATCTCGATATTCTCAAAAAATTAGCAGGATATTTCGATGTTTTTATACTTGAACAGGTCCCAAGGGAAGATAATGCTGAAGCAGATGCCTTAGCAAATCTGGGATCATCGATCAGGATACCTGAAGGGACGCAAATACCAATACTACATGTCCTATATCCTGCAACGAATCCTCAGGATAAAGAGGTAGCTGGTATTCAGGATCCTGGAGTAGAACATCTCGAAGAGGATCCTAAATCCTGGACGGCTCCAATCATGAAATATCTCAAAGAAGGACACATCCCTGGAAATGAAAATCCTAAGGCATTTAGGATGAAGGTATCACGATTCGCTATTATAGATAATATTTTATACAAAAAATCTCTTGCAGGACGTTAGGATATACATGAAGGGGATTGTGGTAACCATGCTGGGGGCAGATCGTTATTCTCAAAAGTATTAAGGACAGGATATTATTGGCCAACAATGAGGAAAGATGCAGCAGAACATGCTCGAAGATGTGACGCATGTCAAAGACATAGTAACATACTGCATCAACCGGCTGAACCATTATATCCTATTGTTTCCCCTTGGCCATTTATGAAGTGGGGTATGGATATAGTGGGAAAGCTACCAAAAGCTCCGGGAGGAAAAGTCTTTATGCTAGCAATGACGGATTATTTCTCTAAATGGGTTGAAGCAGAAGCATTCGTTCAAGTAAGAGACCAAGAAGTAGTATCCTTCATCAAGAGAAATATCCTGACCAGATTCGGAGTACCAGCCGAGATAATTTGCGACAATGGTTCTCAGTTCATAAGTAAGAGGACTACAGACTTTTGCAAGAGTTGGGGAATCAAAATGATTACGTCTACTCCGGTACATCCTCAAGCAAATGGACAAGCAGAATCCTCAAACAAAATAATTGTCAATAACTTAAAGAAAAGGCTTGGAGCCAAAAAAGGAAGATGGGCAGAAGAATTACCCTTTGTTTTATGGGCTGATAGGACAACAGTAAAGAATGCAACAGGCCAAACCCCGTTTTCCTTGGTGTTTGGAGCAGAAGCAATGATTCCAACGGAAATGACGATACCTACTGCAAGATCTGTCTTAAGTGATCCTGAGAAGAATCCTGAAGCCTTGAGTCAGGATTTAGACACTATAGATGAAAAGAGAGATGCGGCAAGGCTAAGGATGGCAGCATATCAACAGAGAATATCCAGGGCATATAACAAGAATATTAGAACCAGAAGATTTAAGGTTGGAGATTGGGTGTCAAGAAAGGCTTTTCAAAATACTACTAATCCTGCCGATGGCAAGTTAGCTCCAAAATGGGAAGGACCATATGAAGTTGAATCAGAAGCAGGAAAAGGAGCATATAGACTCAAGAATATGGAGGGGGATATGCTACCGAGATCTTGGAATGCTATACACCTTAAGCTCTATTTCAAGTGAGTCTAGAATTTAATCTCTAACTCAAGATGGTATGAATTCTACTTCTTTTAAATATGTTTGGTTTAATTTGTTCTTTGTAACCTAATACTGACTTAAGCATCGGAGGGGTGTTAGCCAAGCTAACACCCACCTTAGTTTACAATTGTTTTGCAAGATATGTTTAAGGATATAGCTCCAGGATATGCACTCAGGATAACTCAGAAGATTAGAGGATTGGCCCCCTCTCTCACGTTTAAGGGATACTGATCCCTTCACAGGTTTAAAGGTATTCACCTTTCTTCCGAATTGGGTTTAAACACCCCGCCTGGAGCGCAAGATATTCAGGGATAGTTCAAGGTGGCGGGACCAGTCCATGTAAAAGTGGCTGACAATTTCGTCACTGTTGGCTATATCCTGAATCCTAACGGTATATGAGGATTGATCACCCTCTCTCACGAAAGGGTATTTTCATACTCTCTAAGGTTTAAAGGTTTTCACCTTTCTAAGTCTTGGAGTTTATACACTCCCGCCTGTAGCGCATGAAAAATTGGGATTTTCCCCAGGATACAAAGGATTAATCTCCAGTACATCCTTGGGTTATACCCTCGGGACGTGAAAAATTGCTTATGCCATGGAAACTGATACTTGAAGACATTGTACACAGGGGACATCCCTGCCAAGATGGTGGTGTAAAGCTAAAAGAATGAAGTTTGCGACTAATGCACTAAGTACCTTGCACTGGGGACATCTTCATTGGAAGAGTTGCAAAGGGATTGAAGTTCGGTAACAGGTTTATATCCTATTTCTGGTATGATCTTTCCTTTGTAAGCCTCATTTAAGTTTTTAGTAACATTATGTTAAGTATCCTGACATATATCCTCAAAGTCCTTTTAAGGATATTTGATTAGGATGTTTGAAACTAGTATTGGCTTGGAACTTTGATCATCATCAAAACTTGGTTTTGAAGAGATAAACTATTTTTTACTTTCTAAAGAAATTTTTATGAAGTTAAAGGAACATTTGGAAGATCTATATAATATAAGGCTTTTGTAGTATGTCACTGAGCATACTGATCAGGATATTTTATAAGATACCAATACAAAATCTTTACAAAAATAAGACTCATACTAAGTAATGCAAAGTAATGCAAGATAACAGAAAATAAGTCAAAAGATAGTTATATTATTAACAAGTCAAAAGTTGTGCTTTTGGTTTCACCTAAAACCAAGGCCCATCCGCCAAAAGCACAATTAGTTTTTACCATACTTGTGTAACGGTTGCAGGATCTATCTCAAAACAGGACCTGTCCACCTACAACCGTTATCACATTCAAAACAAGTTATACTAATTAATGACCAAGGGTTTCGTCCTAAAACCTAGGACCCATCCACCTTTGGTCATCACATTGTTCCAGTGCAGGAAATGTAAATTGTTCAAAGACAGGAAAAGTAAATTGTTTATGCAACCACAACCATGAAATTAAAAAGTGGGCTCCAGCCTTGGCACGTATATCCATCATCGCCCACTCCGCTGCCTAAGGGGCAGCACCCTCTTGAACAGCAACCTCTTTCCCGGCATCCATACCAGCATCATCCTCGGGATTCTTCTCAGTATCCGCAGCAGCATCCTTTTCACCAGCATTCTTTCCAGCATTTGCCCCAGCATTCTCAGAAACATCCTTTGAAGCGCTAGCATCCATTGCTCTGGCAGACTCTTCCGCAGCAGATTTGACAGGAGGCTCCACAGGATTTCCCCCGAGATCTCTTAACTTCGCCTCCCAGACCTTGGTGTTCCAAGAAGGGCATTGCAAACCCAAAGCCATTGCCTCATAAGCCATTTTCAGCCTGGCCTGGAGAAGGGAGATCACGACGGAATTCTTGAGGCTTTCTCGGTATGAAGCCATGGCCTGTTCATATTGGAGTTGGGCTGCGTCATACTTGGCTTGAGCCTCTTGGGTGATCTTTTGGATGACAGCTTGGTGATCCTGAGTCATGGCCTTATGCATAGCTTCATAGTGTTCCGATTTAGCGGTGGCAATTGCTGCTTGATCTGCAATGGTGGCCTTGGCCTTTTTCAGCTGGCTTTCAAGCATGACGTTGGAGCCACATGCGTCCTCGTAAAGGAAGACCAGGCGTTCAAGGCCCTGCAAGGTGATACCACAGGCGTTGTTCTAAATAAACATTTCTATTAAAGTATATGATGCAGGATACAGATCAGGATACCAACCTGGTTAAGGAAGCCAGTCATAAATGTGCTGGATTCTGTGAACCCGTGGTTCTCGAATGGGAATACATGTGGTGGAGCAGAGGGTTCGACTTCCTTTCTTTTCCGAGAGCTGGAGGCCCGGGTCTGGGATGCAGGGGGAGCTTTGGGAGCAGCGGAGGTCTTCGAACTGGTGAGTTTTGGGGTAACGGATGATTTCGGATTAGATTCTTGCTTGACAGGCTCAAGGCTGGAATAACTATCCAGTTCATCGAGTTAGAAGCCTTCGAGGTTAATAACTGGCACTGCACAAGGGAAGATGTTTTAAACTTGTTATGTTACTGTACAATAAAATAATAATCAATTCCTGAAATTATACTTACCAGACATGTTGGAACTTGATCTTTGACTTGAGCTTGTGAGTAACAGGTTAAAGGTTCTTTCACTCTCTGGAAGCTTGTAGATATCTTCTATCCTCCCTTCCGATTCAGCACTAGGAGGAGCTAGTTCTTTAAAGTTTGCTGCAAGAAAAGAAACAAAAAATATCAGGATGATGGTTCAGGATAAAGGTTTGGGATATGACTGGGGATACTCCTAAAACCCTAAGTACTACCAGAAGTCAACCATCTTTTAGGGAGGTCAAAACCCTTATCGATGGAGTCTCTTTTCACAAAGAAAAATTTTCTTGTCCATTTATTCTCATTCTTGGTAGCCTTGAGAATGAGGGGGTTGCTAGAGATGGAAAAGAGGAGAAACCGGCTGGAACCGTGTGACCTTAGACGGTAGGCCATCGGGAGGTCTTCAATGCATAAATCAGGCATATGGCGAGCCTTAATCTGCTCCAGAGTAATTAACACACGCCAAACCATAGGCATGATTTGGGCAAAACTAAGACCGGTAAGCTCAAAGAAGCGGGATATTAAGGGAGAAAATGGATATTGAAGCCCTAATGAAAAAGGATATGCGAAGAAGCAAACCCATTCGTCGGAGCAAAAATCCGACCGGACCTCTCGGTCGAATAGACGGAAGATTGTCCCGACGGGAAAGGCACCGGAAGATCGTAGGGCTGCGATGTCGGAATTGTCAAAAGAACACACTTCTTTAGAAGGATTCTGAAGCAAGTTTTGTTTGTGGAAGGGAGAAACCGAGTCCGCCACTTGCGATCTGGTACGAGTCGCCATGAAAGAACACAGTCGGAGAAAAGAAGAATTAAAACAAGGAAGATAGAAAGGGTAGAGAGGAAAATACCTGGTGTTCACTTGAAGATAAGGATAACTATGATAAGGAGTCCCTCGGTTAATATAGGATGAATATAGGGGGTAAAGAGTAAATAATGCTTTGGAAGTTGCACCGCTGTCATTTCAAGAGTCTAGTCATATTAATTGCCTTAAGTTATGAGGTGAAACTTTTGAAATATATCCGTTGGATTGGTATCCCAACCGATATATTTGGGGACAATTGTTAGGGGTCATTTTCTTAACGTATATATCCTGACCAATATCCTGCCTATGTTTGTTCATTTGTGACCAGGATGCTGGAGGAGGATATTGCTAACATCTTGGGCGATATCCTGAGGCTTATTGAATTAACCACGTGCAGGTTAAGGGCTGAGACTTGCTAACGGTCAAGAGGACTTCTTCTCCTCAAGACTCGGACGAATTTGTTGAGAGAGAGACGTTGAGCCCGAAAGACCAGGTCTACAACGTTCGAAGAAGGAATATTCGGTGGATCCCGCAAGTTTAGGATAGTTTGTTATTTTATCTTAACTATAAATAGATGGGGACGGATCAGCTTAGAACACACAATTTTTCACTAACACTCTCATACACTTACACTCTCTAGCTCATTGCAAACACCACACTTGTATTCAAGTTTCGTTATAACACTTAGTCGATCCGTACCACATCCTGCACTGTATCCTGATTTTCGAAGCAATTGAAGAACAAGGCAGCTGCGATTGTCAGCTCCCGAGGTTTTATGCCGGCGATCTAGATTGATCAAGGGCTTTCCTCGTACATCTCGTGTCATTTCTTTTACTTTTTGCTCATTGTTTGCTCTTTGTTTGATCATTAATACAGCTCAATATCCTGAGCCGTATCCTGAAACTGTTTTTGCAAGTAATTTAATTAACATATTTTCGACACTTGTTTTTAGCACACTACCTCACTTAACTAATTTGATCACTTAATTGCTTCGGTAATTTTTGACCAAAACAATGAGTATCCTACATTACACATTGCATTTCTTACGTAATACTTCCAGAATTTGTAAATAATTATTATTTACTGACTTCTGCAATTTAACCTTTTAAAGTCAATCACCACTTAGTACTTCTTGTATATAAGTATTGTAGTACGCGTTGTACTTACTTTCAATTCGAACATACTTACAAAACGTCTTTAGCTAACATCTTAACTAATATTCTTTCCATACCTTTCATTAGCATTACCAAGTTCTCATTTCCGTCTTAAAACTTCTCAACTAAAATTTATGACTGGTTTACCCTTATAATGAGGTCTTACCGGTTTAACATTATGCCAACCATTTCAACAAAACGTACCTTAACATCCTCATTTATTTATACGTTTCACTTTGATTTTGAATATTTAAACACGTATACATCTTCATGTAAATAAATTCGAAGTGATTGCGAAATCACTTACCTTTAGCGTCCATGTTCATGCTTGCCTCATTGCTTCCTCTTAACCCGTTTGCCATCCATGCTTGAGTCAATTGACAAGATTTCTATCCTTACATATCATTATGTTCATAACATTGTTAGCTTATGTGAGCATACATACAACTATTCACTTTCTTTCTATTCATACGTTAATTGACTTTCGTTAGTCAAATTTCGTACAGATGAGACATTTATTAATAGTTATCTCATTTCAAATCCATACAACTAAACTATCATCAAGCATAACACGTAAATCATCTAGTACATAACACATTAACTCTTTACTTTAACAACTGTGTCTAATGGCCATTCCATGATATCCCTTTACTGTGACTTTCAGAAAGTCAACTATATTGGTTACACACTTTAAACTTTTGAACATGTATTCATCTAAATATGGTAGGCCATAATATTAATATCCTACGCATTTCATACTCGTATTGTATGATATATACAATTTATGTGATCCTCTAAACAATACACATATACATTCACATACACGTACGTTCACATGCTAATGCTTCATGATTCTACAAATAGCAAATATCATTCAAGGTAACTATATAACATAATTCCAACATATCCTTTACTAATAAGCTCGTATGATTCACATTTAGCACATATTCGCCTCTTAATCATAATAAAGCAAATCATTAAATACACATAAGTTTCACACCATTCAAGCACAAGGTACAAGCCTCTAATGCATAATTCTGATCAAAGCATACATTTATCCAAATTCTCATACGAATTCCATCTAACTCACATTCTTCAAGTTATTTTACCACTAATCTCATCGTTTTCATTTATTAACAAATCATATTCTTTCACGCATCAAAGTACTTTAATCTATATTTACTTCATTCATTATTCATAATCATACGTTTCAAACTCAACCTCTTACGTTCGTCATTCATTTCATGCCATTCCATACATTCCATTCGACTTTTACAAATCTCATTTCATCACTCTCAAACTATTATGACCCTACACAGCTTGATATATCTTCTAAGAACTTGACGGGATCATAAAATGGGCTTTTTGGAAGTATGAGAACCAAAAATATGAAAAATAAAAAAATCAGTAAACTGAAACAGCCGGGGCCGTCGGCGACGCCCGGTCAGCGACGCCACTTAAAAAACGGTGTCGGGTGAAAAGTAGCGTCGATAGGGGATTTAGCCATCGGCTGGGTTAGCCGCGTTGGCGACACGTCAAGCCGGCGTCGGTGACGCCCCTTCCGACTGCCCTTTTGTTGCAGCTTTTTATTTCAGCTGTTTGTTCCTTTCCTGAGTCTGATTTCGATCATACGGGCACCCTAACCCTCCATTTCAACTCCCACCCTTACAGTCCCAAATACCAAGCTAGAATTTTATATTAAACTCATATTATACCTACTTATCCTTATCAAAATTTAAACGTTTACCTCATTTGCGGCCTTGGAGCGAACACACCATCGCGCGAGCTGTCAGTTTGAGTTCAAGAACTCTGACTTGTGCCCGAATCCCTCAAACCTTGGCTCTGATACCAACTTGAAACGCCCCAACTTTATATCATTAAACCAACACATTAAGTAGGAAAAACTAGAAAATTTTTCAACAATTTCTTGACATAAAAAAACATTATAATTTATATCATTTTGACAAAACGATGACATGACCAACTTGTTTAGTTACAAGGTTAATAATAAGACTAACATTTACCAAAAACATAATACCATCAAAGGTTAAACAAGTCGATTGTACATAAGACAAAAACTTGAACTATTCAAGTAATTAACATCGGAAGCGCGAGGTGGACGTACTAAGTGTGCGTTCGTTCCAAGATCGCCAAGCCATTCAAGTTGAGGATTTACCTACATCAACAACAAACATCGTGAATCAATTTCGTTAATTATGTCACTTTCTAATTTAATAAATCAATTTAATACATTCCATACTTTCATAACATACTTGCATTCCATACTTTCATAACATACTTGCATTCCATACTTTCATAACATACTTGCATTTACTTACCCGTTGAAACGGGTCAAAACATACTCTCTCAAAATTGAGATAAAACATACACCTCTTTATCCCGTTAGAAACGGTTAATTACATTCGTAACATAAACTTACATTCGATCCATTTATAACGAATCGAATACATTCCTTTCATCACTTTTACATACATCCACTTCAACCCGTTTATGACGGATTTGATTCATTCCTTACCCTTTTTGCATAACTTTCCATTCATTCGATTCGTTCAAGACGAGCCGACTATGATACTTATTCATTCATAAACATTAATTCCATATGACCCGTTCGCAACGGGTTAGGCTATTTACTTTATATCTACCATAAACTACTATAACTAAGGCTTTTGCACAATAACATTAAACGACCAAATAAAACTTGTATGAGAAATACAACATACCTCCATCTTGTGAGCCTTCCGATTTCTTAGCTTTTGAGCTTTCTTCTTTTACGCCTATATCAACACATTCATTCATTTAGCCCAACCAAATATCATTCCATCATTTTCATAATTTATCACATGACAACATCGTTATAACTTTCCAAATTTCACATATTTGTTCTCTTAAGCATTTCATCGAACACTTGGCGGGTTTCGCATTAATAGAACATATTGTATAAAAAGTCATAAAACACAATAATTTCAGGCATAAAACACACCTAAAACTCATAAATAATAGAATGAAGATTACTAAAACACCATATTCAAACTCTAATAGTCCATAAAAACTTCAAACACACCATCGTAGAACTATGAATTTAAAATACAAAAGGCTAAACAACATAAAACACAATAATATTTGTCATTCCATAATCAGAGCCTTAACATCTAAAACACAACACAAAACCCACATACATGATGCTTTAGTAATCTTCATTATGTTATTTGTGGGTTTTTGGTGTGTTTTATGGTTATTATTATGGTGTTTTATGACTTTTTACACTTTTTAGGAAATTTGGACTTTCTAGCCAACTCCTAGCCAGTATTCAAAACATGGTTTCTACTAGTTCATCTAGCAACTTACCAACAATCAACTAAGTTCATAAATCCTTTTTATTCTACATCAATTTATTCAACAATTCAAGTGTTACAACAACATCATATGTCAAAATTACACACAATTTCTTCTATTTTTCATCATCCTACATCTTGAATATTTCATATCAAATGGGTTTATGCAACAAGTCCTTCAAATGATCACAATCAAACCTAAAACTTATTCTATAGTGCAATCCTTACATCTAGTTACACATATTTTAACATGAACTCATGATTTGGTTAAAAACCCATTTCCTACGATTCATCAAATCAAGAATTTTAACTTACTACTTCAAAGTATGAGCTTAGATGATCGAGATTAAGGTTCATGCAATTGATTATCTCTGAAATCTTCCTTTAATTTGGCTGAGATTTGCAAACAAGGGTTTCACCATGTTCTTCCTTGTTCCAGTCGAACCCAGACACACACCCAGTGTGTTTTTTTTATTTTCCATTCTTTTTAATATTTTGATTTTAACATTTTACACATTTAGCCCTTATAGTTTGTCCATTTATTTAACTTAGACACCTTCCATCACTTAACTAGCATTTTAATACATTTCACCAACTAAGTTAAGTCTTTTAAATATTTTAACTTATTTTCATATTAACCCCTTTTTGGGGTGTTACAGTGTTGTGCGTTGATATAGAACGTATGTAACACCTAAAAGTGCGTTAAGCAAAAAAGAATTCGAGTATACTCACAGTATGTGTTTAACAAATAAACACAGTCTTGGTTGAAGGGAGCGCGTTGGCGTTTAGCCTGAGTATAGAACAATAGCATAAGCGTTGAACGTCGAGTTAATGGAGAGTCGAATATGTTGAGTGTTGGATAACCCATTCGATCGGATGGTCATCAGGATGGATGGTCATTCGAACGGTTAATCATTCGAATGTGTGAGTGTGTTTGTAAATCGCTTTTGAAGTTTTCGTTGTAGTATTTAAACAAGTCATCCGGTCAGATGGCCATCCGGACTGATGGCCATTCGATCAGATGGCTATTCGAGTGAGTGTATAAGTTTTGGAAAATTGTTAAGTATTGGAAATAATAAGGGACAGGTCATCCAACGATTAACCATTCGATCGGATGGTCATCCGATCGGATGGCCAGTCGAGTGGATGTTCTGTTTGCTTGAAAACTTGTAAAATTTTCTAAGTAAACAGTTTGTGATTCAGCGGAGACGGCGTGACAACGCGTCAAAGGAAACACACCAAGGCCCAGCTCGTTTGATCGGATGGGAACCACCCCATTCGATCGTACTCACTGTTCTTTTGATGAAGTCTCATGTTCAACCCGTAAATTGACCATCTCTCCGGTGGAAATCCGTTTTCAAGCCGGCTCTCAGCTAGAGAATGAGTGGAGAGTCTGAATGAGCAAGGATTCCATCGGTTTTATGTAGAATGTAGAAGAAAAGTTTGAAAGAGATGAAAAATGTTGAAATTAGTTGAAAATGTTTGAGATTTGTGTTGAATAGTGTGGAAATCCTTTAGATTTGGACCATTCTTGATGAGATGACGTCACACAACTGATTGCATAAGCAACCGAGATGATGTCACCTTCAAGGAGTCCAAATCAGGCAATTTCATTGTGAAAATCAGTGATTTTCATGGAGAAGATGATGGAGATGTATAGTGATGATGGAAGTACAAGATTTAGGGAGAAATACTTACGAAATAGCCTTGAATCGAGGGAAAAGTGCTTGAGAATGAGTTAGGAGCGAGTTGGTCGGATAGGGAGCTATCACATCAGTGAACAGTGATGTACGGGTACTATTTATAGTGTGAGAGAGGAGAGTAAGGCGGTGGAGTAGTGGTGTCGGATCGGATGGCTAGTCGATCGGATGGCCATCCGCTCGGATGGTCATCCGGACGGATGTCCATTCGATCGGGTGGTCATTCGACCAGCCGAGTTGCGTTTCCTTGGTTTCCGACTTTCGTTTCGTGCATTTGCGTTGCGTTTAAGCGAGTTGCGAGTATGCGTTGCGTTGAAATATCCACACAAACAAATAATCTCATAAATAACACACAATCATATAAATGCATAGAAGTAAATCTGCGTTTCGAGTTTGCGTTGCGATTGCAATGAGGTTGCGTTTAGTATAAACAAGCGATGTAATATGCGATAAAATGCGTTCAAATAGTATGCGTTGTAAACTGCGTTAAATGCGATAATGGCGTTTTGAATAAGCGTTGTGAATGCGTTGTAGAACATAGTTTCAAAATATCGTTTAAACCCATTTGCGATAATCGAGATCTCGAGAGTACAAGTCAATTAAGCAATAAATGACAGATCTAAGTAATGACACAACTAGACCCGGAAGTCGGGTTGTTACAGTTACAACCGAATATGACGTGGCAGCATCCTAAACACTCATCAAACTGCACGACAATGGCATGCAATCTAGATTAAATCACTTTCCACGTGGTACCTCCCTAGCCGTCGATCAACCTACGATCCGTGTGCATGGATGGGGAGATAACTGTAAACGGAAAATAAGATTCCGTTAATTTCTCCATTACATTTTAAGCGCCAAAACCTTCGGCTATAAATAAGAGACTTCAGGTACAAGTCATTCATTCACTTTCACTTACTTTCACTCTCATTACTTCATCCTCTTCAGATCACTGTACTGATTCTCACGCCAGAGGGTGGTCACGGAGAGAACTCTCATTCACCCCGTGGCGAGGCTAACGGCGTTGTTTGTTTTGCAGTGATTCCAGTGAAGTATTATCCAACAAGTCATCGGCGAGGAGATTAACCATTTTATGCAGAAACCATGCCCTCAGATCTTGATTGATTCCGGTCATTTAGATTTGGTGTTTCTTCATTGGCGCCCACCATGGGGCTCGAACCCAAGGTTGAATGAATTTTCTGAGGACGGTATCAGTCGAAGACAAGAATGCATCTTTTGTAATATGGTATAGATTATACGGAAAGGTTCATAAAATAACATGTTTATGAAATAAGTTACTTTGTCACGGCTATGGCAAAGTTTACGACAATTGGGACCAAAACTCTACTATTTCAAAAAATAGAAGATAAGATGTTTCAGATCAGGTGAATGGTGGTGATGTGACACTAAGGTGATTAATGATGGTGAATGAGGGGTATAGCATATAGTCTTATACATATACATCAAACGCAAATACACAGGCATGTAGATCAAGTATCAAGTACAAAGTATTTTTATTCTAAAAAGAGTTAGAAAGTCATTTGAACCCTTGATTAAGGCAAATTAACGCGTGAGATATGGGGGTGCCATTTGAATGTAATAGAAAATTTAAATGGTTGGGATGGACAAAGTGAGAAATGTTATTTTTTATATATTTCTACAATATTTTCATTAAAAATTACTAAGTTATATTAAAATTAAGGAATTTGTTATATTTAATTTGAGTATAATATTGTTATATATTCGATAAAAAACCTTTAATTTTACAAAAAGTAGTTGATACATATAACATATAAGTTTTAATGATTATATACATATGCAAAAAGTATTAGCGTCAATATTTTGATATGTTTACGTTATTATGTACAAAGCATAGTGTGATTATATATTTATATACATTATGTAGATTTATGAGTAATTATGTTTTTTTTTTTGAAGGAGTGGATCAACCGGTTACCTTGGCCGTCACTAGGCGTACCCGCTCAGGTTCGAATTCGTCGGCCCGCAATGGGGTACCTCCCGGTCGCAAGGGCGGACCTAGTAAGAAGCCAGGGTGGGCGGGCGCACCCCCTGAAAAAAAAAATTTAGTGTATTTTATAAGGTAAAATTCTCCCCGCACCCCTTGAAAATTTGGTTAAACCCCTTATCCGCACCCCTTGAACCCTTGACAATTTGGTTAAACCCCTTATCCGCACCCCATGAAAATTTTTTCTGGGTCCGCCACTGCCCGGTCGGTCTGGCCTAAGCCCCGTGCAGGAACCCCACTGGCCTGGGATCGAACCCGTGACCTGTAGGTAAACCTTCACACCTCTTACCAGCTGAACTGGTAGTCATACGAGTAATTATGTACGTACGTTTTCCAATTAGTTGTATCAATTGGGTGATTATTTACACATATTGCATAATTTTGTACATAATTATTTATATGTGTTACATAATTTTGTGCGAAAGTATGAATCATGCCACAAACATAAAATGTATAGTATAGATCTTACGGGCAATAAAGTCAAAAATAACATGCAATTATATTATATAGTATCTCAAGCCCTCAAGGTAACTAAGATTCCACAGTAACCAATTTTTTTATTAAAACGTTTAAGTTTCTTATTTACTTTTAGTTTTTAACTCATTATATATTATAATTAATTTAAAAAAATACTTTTAGTTATAACTTTTAAGTTAAGATACTTTAAAATTTCCGAATATGAAGTTGTGACGTACTTTTTTTTTTTCTACGCATATATATATATATATGATGAGGTTCATGAATGAACAACATCCTTGTTTGTGAACCGTGTGAACCAATCCGAGTCATTGATCATTTTTTAGATGTAAAGGATATGATGGTAATTAATCAGTTTAAATTAGGAAGTTATATATTTTTGTTAACATTAAACTAACTACCCCTTATGATCTTTAAATAGTTATAAATTTTTCATACGTTAATATTTTTTTTATTTAAATACACCATAAAAACGAGTTTTTTATTCTCTTTAATATGAGTATATATTGCTATAGTTTTTTTTAATAAAAATGAACAACATATGCATTTCGTTTTCCAGCTTTTTATTGTTTATATACACAGGTGTACACGAGTACAATATACAGATGTACAACGAAAATATTATTGTACATATATGTACATATGTGATTATACATATATGTAAAAGTGAAAACATACACAGAATACACATATGTTTGTAAATATTATTACACATATGTTTGTAAATATTATTACACATGTTTATATGCAGATTTGTAAATATTATTACACATGTGTATATGAAGATATGTTAAAACGTAAAAAAAAAAAAAAAAGCTAACCGGTTTTAATTGTTAAAACAAAAGTGATTATGCAATATAATTTGTTTTAATTCTTGAAAAACGCATGAAATCTAGATTCAGGGATTTGGAATAATTAATTGGGAAAATACCGAATTTGCCCTTAACACTTAGATTTTAATTAAAATAAGTCAACTTATTTACAAAAATATCATTCATTTAAAAACCATTGATCTCCACAATGAATGACCATGATTTGTTCACTTAGTTTACAAATATAATAGTGTTCACTCTAGAACCTCACCCTATATATATATATATATATATATATATATATATATATATATATATATATATATATATATATATATATGGTAGGGTTCCTGCGGAAAGTGTGTTTTTCCTAGGAAGTCTAGGAAGCGATCTGGTCCATCCGATTGGTGTGTTTAAGGGTTGAGATTAAATCAATGGTAATCTTGTAATATTTAACTATATTTAATAGATTGTTTTAAATGAGTAGGGGCAATTTCGTCAGTAACAATGTTTTAAATAAATCAAAATTTACCGTCAGGATATCACATCTCCTTATTACACGCGAATTTCCCTCTCTCTCTCTTTCTCTCTCTAAACCCACAAAGAAAACCCCCTAAAATCATACCAAATATACCTAAAATCATGGATGAAGATAAGAGATTTTCCAACTTCTATATACGTAAGATCAAGCGGACATTGTGTTCCGTGTTTTACTAGGCAATTAGGGTTCATTCGTGTTCTACATTAAAGTATTTGATGTTTGCAGGGAAGAGATTAAAAAAAAACAAGGGACTTTGAACAAGATGGATGGAAGCAAACTTGAAGTCGCCGGAAGAAAAGTTGAAGTCGCCGGAACCGTAGGTGTGTGTTTTAAATACAAATGTTTGTAGGATTTCCGTTTATTGTCAATGCTGTGTTTTTATTGGTTGTATTTGGTAATGTGTTTTATGGTCAGTTTATGTAGGTTTTATAGAGTAGTAATTTGGGTTTGTGGATGTTTTATAGAGTAGTAATTTGGGTGTGAGGATTGCGTTTTAAAAACTTTTTTTTGTTAATGGGTTTTCCCACAAATGTGTTTTATGGTCAGGTTATCTAGGTTTTATAGAGTAGTAATTTGGGTTTATGGATTGTGTTTTAAAAACTCTGTTTGTTAATGGGTTTTCCCTAAAATGTGTTTTCCAACAGATGTGTTTTAAGGTCAGTTTGTCTAGGTTTTATAGATGAGTAAGTTGGGTTTGTGGATTGTGTTTTAAAAACTTTGATTGCTACTGTGTTTTCTCATAAATGTGATTTACTATGTTTCATGAACTGGTACCTGTGTGTTTTACAATTATGATTGATTTATTAACTTTTGAAAGCCTGATGAACTGTGATTTATAAGGGGAATGTGGGATTGGGAATTGTGTTTTATAAAGCCTAAACAATTGTTTTTCAGTCAAACGGAGAAAGAGTGAGAGAATAAAAGGAAAATGACTTTCAAAAAAACCCGGAAACAAACCTGACAAACCAATTATGCTGGATGAATCAGACACAGAAGAAGCATCACCTTTACAAGGTGCGGTTAGTTGTGGCGGTGAAGGGTGTGGGGTTACTTGTATAGTTAGTTGTCTGACCAGTTGTGTTTTTTTGTTACTAACAGTTGAACCTGTTAACAAAACTACAAAAACGGTAGACAACAAAGTAGACTGCGCAAAACAACCGCCTGCTGGCACCCTTCTGTCTGACATTGCAAATCTGTTTCCGTACGTAATAGATAAAAATGTCGATTTACAGTCGGAACCCCTCCAAAATTGTGAAATGCCCATATGTAAGTTAGATGAACAAACGTCAAACCATATGTTTGTTGTGGTAACACACAATGCATAATACTAACATCAACTTTTATGAGCTTTCTTTCAGCCGATGCGAGCAAGAAGGGTAGCGAAACCGGTAAGAAGCGGAAGGAAAAAAAAAGGCTTGAATCCAACCGAAACAAAAAAAGGTTGTGGTTATACCTGTCACACCCTCAAATTACCACCTAGGGAGTGTCCCTGTTAGGTGTGTGACCACTAGTAATGAGCCACCAATTACATTGAATCCATAAGCTTAAAATAAAGTTTCATCATTTAATAGTAATAAAATCCAAACATAAGTAATTCAAAAACCATCAAGTTCAGCGGAAGCGTTAACGTAACATAATGTAAATACTTTCCAAACAACCATAGTAAATAAATTTTTGATAGATAAACCCATTAATGCAACCATGACCACTCACGCCCTCCAGCCAGCAAGTTCCTGTTCCCAAGTACCTAACGACCTGCGAGCATGTAACAAGTGTATCAGACAAAGCTGGCGAGTTCACAGTTTTAGAAAACGTTTGTTACCAGTTGTATGTAAAACAGTTCAATAACCAATGCAAGTAATATTGTTAATATCTCAATTCCGAACAAGCCGGCTCCTGATGTACATGACTGCCCTTTCCCACGTACTCCTATCTAGTACTGGGCCCGACTGGGTCATTAGTTCACATCCGTCCTCTTCAGGAGCGGTGTGAGGGTGCCAAACCTAAGTAGCGCTACCAACTAATATCCGTTACCCTCCAGGTAACAACATAAGGGACTTACAAGAATGATAGGTGAGAATATTAACCAATATACCCGTTTTTACCCAAAAGACTTATCCCTCCACGGGATACCCACTGACTGTCCCCAACCACTGGGACGCATGCTCGAATGTAGTGAACTCACCTTTGGTTTGCTCGGTAGAATTAGTTACTTGTTTTTAACAGTTGCTCAAACGCGTCCTATCATGATTTACCAACCATAATCATTTCTACATTCTCGTTGTACCATGTATGTTATCACACATTACACACGTTACATTCACAAAATATTCTCATCTTTCATGCAGATTATAGCATTAACTCTCACACGATCCTAGTTACCACAATTGGTCCACATCACAGATTATCATGCAAAATACACGTTCACCTCACTAATCTAAGTTTCAAATTTCACATAACAATTTCATGCCATAATACACACTCTAGTTCCACACACTACCACAATTGTTTACTGAAGTGCACCTAAGTAATGATTAGGCCCAACCCCAGTCGGCCCATCCTGATGAGATCCTAACACCACTCGGCCCCTTTGTTTCATTGGTGTGGTCAGTTCACACTAATGTAAGTTGTGACCCACTGTTGGTCCATGTATGTATGTAACATATAATAGCTCAACCAACATGTATGTGATCCACCAATGTGACCTCATCATTAATATTGTCATATTATTAATCATAACAACATGTGTACCTAGTATTAATTCCCATGACAAATCTGACAACCCTAATAGGGTATGCACATGGTTGATTTGATCAAAGCTACAAACCCACTCTCATGAGCCGCCATTACCTTATACAAGGTTATCCCATTTTGTTAAATCATTACCTTCAACAACAACTTTAAATTCAAACCTTACACTCAAACCATGCATGTGATCCCTATACATCGATAACTTATAATTATGCAATTAACATCCCAAGTTTAATTACAAAATACCTCTAAATATTCAACATAGTTCAATCGGATAATAAGGAAAATAATCAACCAGTTTACTTTCTTCAATTTATGTGAACCTCAATATCATTACGGCAACTAACCATGTTATCACATCTAATCATCCTCGTAGTTCTATAATTATCATCACACAATTGCTCCAAAGTTACTTGTCACCGGCCAATCCAATTCCTTATGTAAACAGATCCATTTCCACATACAAGAACATCATAGCATTGTCCAATCACATAATACCTTTGTCTATCAATAAACATGCTATCACATATTGTTATCAATCAACACAACTGATAGTAACAAACACTCATCGAACCAATGATCATACAACATCACATCACATAGCATATTCATAACTACATCACGTTAATACATGTATACATTTAGGGTAATTGAATAAGCACTAACCCGACAATGAATTAAGGCTATCTAGAGGATTAATCACGCAAGGGAGGAGATCAGCGAGGTACTGTCCTTGTTGCCGTTCACCAGGTGTTTCTAGGGTTTTGTTATCGAAAAACCAACTACGTAGCTAATTTACAATCATATAAAATCCATAACAAAATTTTGGGTTTGGGACTTGCATGATCGGCCTGATATAACCCTTGTGGGCCGGTGGGTTTAGAAATAGGAAGAGGTGGGTAGCTAAGGGGGGAATGTTGCGGCCCAGATACACATCGTGTGTGTGTGCGGCCCAAATACAGGTGGCCCAAACACACTAACAACTGGCCCAAGGTGGTTTAAGAACAATTATAATCTTGGCGGCCCCGAACACTAGTTATGTGGTACAATGAAACCCAACCGTACCATCCCTCACACCCAATAATCATTTATGTTTAACCAGTTTAACGAAATCCCGAGTGTTAACAGATTCATTAAAACAAAGAGTATGCAAGGACGTGATAATAGTGAGGAATCGGAATCACGAGATTGAAAGACACTAATCGTAAACTTCGGGTTGTCACAATACCAACAGTCAATAAGCCTAAAGAAGTAGCACACGGTAAATTGAAATTATGAACTAGTTTTAATTACTAAAATGTCTGACTTGCTGATCGGCTTCATGTGTTGGTGTTTTGTCAGGTACCACGATAGAAGATTCAGATGATGATTTTGACAACCCACCTTGGAAAAAAAAAACGAGGTCGGGTGCTAGCCCACAAGTTGTTGAAAAACCACAACGACCCCCAGTTTCTAGGTCAAGCAAAGACTCAAAAACACGCAAGAGGTCAACAACGGTCAAAAATTACATACCACTTTCAGATGGGAAACTAACCTTGCGATTAGCTCTTAAGCAGATGGGGGAGTTGATGGAATCTTTGAACGAAAATCAACGGGAGGCTGTCAGAAACATAGGTTTCGGGTCAATACTTGGGTTTAGAATGGGTCTGATTCCCTCAACTCTGGGTTGGTGGTTGGTAAACAACTACGACACTAAAACTCGGGTCTTGAATTGCTGTAGCCACCACATTCAAATAACGGAGGAATTGGTGAACGATGTGTTCGGCGTACCAAGAGGGAATGAAGAAATAAAGGAAGTTGAGAAAGCAAGGGCAGATTTCCACGAGGTTGTGGCAGAATGGAAAGGATAATTCGAAAACGCTCCTGCACGTTTGACGCCTGTTCAATTCAAAACATACATGCAGGGCCAAAAAGCGAGCGGGAGAATCTTTGTGTTAAACTTTTTGTTGTTCTACAACACACTGCTAGGAGTGACAACTACGAATTCATCAATTAATATGAAGTTTCTACCAGCCTTGCATCGAGGGAAGGATATCGGAAGTTTTAACTAGTGTTAGTACATGATCAGGTGTCTGGATCGAACGGTGGAAACATGGACACCAAAGGAACCCTTTCTTGGACCAATGCCTTTACTAGTGGTATGTTCTGAATGCATATATAACTTTCTAATCACACACTATGATTGTGCATTAAAACACATATGTTTGCTGGTAAAACACATTAAGATAGTTTCAACTTGCAAAGTTTTTGTTCAGCTCTAATATAATCACAACATGTTGTAAAAAACATTATGATGAAATATGATCATCAAAAAACACAATGTGATGTAATGCGGCATAGGAAAAACCATCAATACACATTCAAGGTGTTGTTAAATAGCATTAGAACTGTTAAAACACAATCTGGTGTATATAAAACCCTTAAAACACATCTGACATCAGTTTTTTCTTCCTATTTACAGGCAGCGTTGATACGTGACCAAAAGAAATACGAGGAAGATGAGCCAAGAGCAGCTCATCTCATCGAAGATATCACTGAGGACGATATCGAGGGAGTCAGCATAAAGTTGGACTCGGTCAGGTTTGATCAAATGTTAGTGGAGGCATATGACTTGCATCCGGAACAAGGCTATCCGTTTGCAAAAAAGTCTGATGAAGAAGTTCAAGCAAAAGAAGTGAAAGCATATAAGAAAGATGTAACCAAGAATGTAAAACACATTAGCAAATCTGATCCGGTAAAAAACAAAAAGTCTGTTGTGAAGTCGGCCGGTAAAACGCATGGTAAACCTACGGTCTCAGAGGTACCGAAAAAAAATCAAATTGAAAAAGAACGGGCGAAAACCGATCAGGTTGGGGAGAAGAAATCTGATGTTGAAGGTGGCCCAGAAACTGCGCCTGTTGTCGAAGAAATTCCCGTTAATGCGGGTTTCAATGCAGAGTTTGAAGAATGCATGAATGTAGATGTTGGCTCGGAAATAGTGCCTGTTGTGGATACATCCGATATAGAGAAATACTACATTGAAACCAGCGAGTGGTGGCAAACACAACAAAGTCATCCGGGGATTAACTCACCTATGGTATCTCAATATGGATCGACACCACAAGCGACCCAAAGCGACGAGGTACTCTTATAGTTTTTCAATTTATTCTATTAAACACAAATATAATGTATAAGTGAAAACATTTAAATACAAATAAGAAATTACTTAAAACACATCTTTTTGAAATGTGGCACCTGCAACACCTTATAACACAATCAGAATGCCAAAAACACATTTTCAGACTGGTAAAACACATTGCAGATTGGGATATAACACAATGAACCTTTGATACACATTCTTATGAAGTGTGAGACATAATTCTGATTGGTAAAACACAATCAGCTTGCAAAAAAAAACAATTCTGATTGGTAAAACACAATCAGCTTGCCAAAAAAAAACAATTCTGATTGGTAAAACACATTTTTAGACTGGTAAAACACATTGCAAATTGGGAAATAACACAATGATAATGTGTAAAGTGTGGTTGATGTAAATCATGTACATGCGGGAATGTTGGAAGTGTTATTGAATCAATTCGACGAATGTGTGAAAAGGATAAACGACACTTTTACGGAAGGTTTCCAGTTGTACCCCGAAAGTGAGAAAATAAAAGAGATACACACATTGTGGACTGAGAAGCTGAAAAAGGTTGGATCCACATGTACGACAACTGCACAACCACAAACTCCTACGGATAAAACACCAGAAAAAGAGGCAAATAAGGAGAATGTGGATATGTCACAGTTGTCGCAGTGGACACCTTCATTGGTAGAAGAGATATGTAAGACGGTTGACAAGACAACCACACCGATGACTCAGCTTGCAGTAGTGGAGCAGCCCCCACTCGTCGTCACACCGATCTCCCAAAAAAACACAGGAGGAATATGAATATTCGATTAGACGTGGGCAGCTTATACACGAGTTGGACCTTGGAAAGTGGAAAGTAAGACCGCAAAGACAAACAGAGTTGACCGATGCTCTAAGGTCTCCATACGTGAAGCGGGCAGTAGAGATTAGGGCAAAGCTTGAAAATGCTGAGGTCTCAGTCAGCTCATACATGTTTTCAGCCTGGGGTTCAATGTGGTATGTTATAAAAATGCCATTTATAATACGAATGTTTCTACAAAATATGTTAAGACACAATGTTTGAAAGTGATTCGTCTGAAATTATTATAACACATTGTTTAAAACTTGTTTGTATACATTGTTTAAAATTTGCGTGAACATCAGGATCTGAACTTGGCCCTACAATCTTTTATCCCAAGATCTATACCTTGCTCTCATTCAGCTCAGGCATCGAAACCTAGCTTACCTGCACATTCTCTACCTCAAAATAAATTTCACAAATTTAAAATTTGAAAAATTTATATATCCAGAAAGATTTAACACTAAAAAAACACTACTTGTAAACAAATATTCAAAATATTTTCTAGTATAAACACAGACTCCCCCTCAAGAAATGCTCATCATGTTTAGCACTTGGAATTTTGAAAATCAGCTCTCCAACATCAATTGTCGAAAATCTTTTTGAATTTTTCAAAATTTTATGCTAAAACACACTGAAAATCTTTTTGGATTTTTGAAATTAAGAAATGCAGTAAAGAAATATTTACATACAATATTTTTGTGAGTTTGTGTAAGAGGATCATATCAGTTTTTGAGACAAATCACCAACACCGTTAAGCTTTAAACATTTTAAGTTCTAAACGATTCACTTAGATTGTCAGTATACTGATCCACTTAAATTTTCACACAAAGTTCAATTGTTTCGTGATATGTGATTAATGTTTTAAAGACTTAAACTTATTCGCGTGTCCCACCTCATAATATACTCCCGTATCCAGATCCCAATATTCAGCCTTACAGGTGAGTATACCTAGATGATATCTGTAAAGGGTTAAATGCGAGGGCTGTGAGAGCTCAGGCTATTGCTTCCGCAAAATCAGAGAGATGACGGCTTCGACTTTTGGTGTGTTCCCTTTAGAGAATCTTTTCTTCAACAGCACATGATTAGCATTTTGTAATGTTTCATCATTTTTTATGCTGAGGGTGGGCTATATTTCAAGCAAGCGTAAAGTATTCTCCGGGGACTAGGCCATTGCTTCCGCAAAATCAGAAGTCACGGGATAATACCCCAGATATCACTAAGCATAAAGACCTAGTATTTCAGAAAGAGGGACCTTTCAAACAAGATTTCGGGGGTTACCCATATATCTGAGAGATGTTCCCCACGATATAAGTAAGTTTGAAATTTAGGTTTATATCTCGTCACAATCTACTAAATGTGCAAAAACCTACTGGCATATCATCAGTGAGACCGTTTATCACATTTTTCTTTCCAATTCTTTAGCATGATGTGATCGTCCACTAATGTACTATCATTTCCTCTTTTTGACAACAAAACTCATTTTAGATTTTATCATGTTTTTTACTTTTTCAAATTTTCTAATGTTTTTGGATTTTCTGAAAATTCTTACTCCCCCTAAAATTCAAAACCATTTAAAGAAACTTTGAAAACAAACTATACAAGTAAAATGACAACTGATATCGAATCACTTCAAATCGCCATCCACTTGGCATAAACAATCAGAACTCCCCCTCACAACAAACTATTTTCCCATTATGATTTCAAAACACTTAAGTTTATTTTAATCAAAATGGTTTTTCCGGAAAATTAGTTTTGTTGAAATCATAACCACTTGTATGTTAGGGGATTAATTCATCACTTTGTTCTTTCATTTTCAACCTTATGAAAAATATACCAATTTTAAGTTCAATCAACAAACACCAATTGTAGAAAATCAAGTACAACTTAATGTCCCTGATTTACCACTTATAAGTAGAAATATCTCAAACGTGAATTTCTCAAGAAAAATGTTGATTCCTGCTTCACGATTACCCACTTGGAAGCTCCGGCAAGTCAGAAGTTTTAAGTAAAGAACACAGACACCCAAGCCTGACCAGCTTTAGGTGTGACCTTCTCAACTTCACTTGGAGTTGGGGTATAAGTTTCCTTCTTTGATTCATAAAAATCCTTTACCCCTTTCACTTTTCCCTCGACCATTTTTCCAAAAATCTTTTTCACATTTCCATTAAAAACCTTTTCAACATCAAATTATTTCTTTTTAGAATAGAATTGATTTGAAATCTTAACCTTTCCAACTTTTGATTTAAAATTTCAGCTCTCAATGGTGGAAAGTTATCATCATCCATTGGAGGAACTGATTTTTCATTTTTTACCTCAACCTGTGGTTCCTCTGATTTTGTGGAATCAGATTCATAGCCAGATTTCGCATCTGATTTCTTAACAACCCACATTTGGTTGTCAAGATTAACTCTTCTTTTGTAAAAACTTTTCTTTGACCATTCACCAACTTCATATGTTGAATTTTTAAAAACTTTGAACTTCTCAATTGGCAGTTCAGTTTTATCAATAACTTTTTCTTTGAGTTTTTCAGAGACTCCCGGTTTTGTTTTTGTTGCTTGAGGACAGTTCCATGCAATGTGACCAACTTCATTACATCTGTAACAGGTTCTTGTCTCCTTTCTTTGATAAGCTCCATTCCTCATTTCTTCTTGCTTCTTAGCAAGAAATTCTCTGTTTGATTGCTTCCAGAATGGGCTCTTTTCTTCTTCTTCTGAGCTTGTTCCTGAAACAAATACAGTTTTTGTTTTATAATTTTTCTCATTTTTGTGATTTTTCGGTGGAATAAAACCTAATACCTTCTTTTTGAAATTACTATTATGGTTTGGTTTCTTTCTATAACCTGAACCAGAACTGTAACCCTTTTTCTTGTTTAACCTTTGTTGATCTCTAGAGGTGTAAAGTTTTGGTTTTTCAGAAAGATTTTTATCTTTTATTTCAGAAATATAGATTTCTGTTAGTTTGAAAACCTTTTTTATCATTTCAGGTTTAACACCTCTGATTGGAAATTCCTCATCAGAATATAATTTGTCTGAATCAATCAAAGTATATGCCTGATGTGTTAAAAATGCAACATATAAATTTCATCAAATAAGGCATAAAACTAACCCTTTTTTAGTACTAAAGTTGGAAAAAGTGTGCTTTTGTCTTCCTTTTGTATTTTCAGGATTAAATGAGCTCAAATTAACAAAAGAAGCAAAAAGACATCAGAATCTAACATAAATACAAGAAAAGGGACAAGACGTGACATGCCCGACCCCACGACAGCATCTTCCCAAGCAAAACATGAGATCAGAAGCCTGAACACGCCCCGTGCTCAGCCAGCACGGGGGCGTGCCCAAGTGTCAGCAGAAAAGACAAAGTGGTAGAAGCTTCTATTGCCCACCACGGGGCTGTGCTCAGCAGACACGGGGCCGTGGTCAACTATAAGATTCACACAATCCAGCAAATCTGCATAGTACAAAGATTCTTCTGCACCACGGGGTCGTGCTCAGCGGACACGGGGGCGTGGTCAACTAAAAAGACAAAACAGCATTAAATGAAGAAAGAGAAGGATGTGGACACGGGGTCGTGCCCACTGGACACGGGGCCGTGCCCGAGCTTCTGTTCAGCCTATAAATAGAAGTGCTTGGCTCAAGCTCAAACCATCCCTTGGCACACCACCTCTCTCACACTTCACCCACCACCCACCACCTCCATAACACCATCATCCATTGTCCATCGTAGAGTGTGTGAGTCGTCTCGGGATCCAAGATTGATCGTAAGAGTTCTTGACAATCAAGGCCATGTTTGCCTAAGTCTCTTACATCACTTGGTGAAGACAAAATGTCTAGTGTAATACTTTTTATTTCTAATCTTTTGCACTTTTTACTTGGTTTTGTATTAATGACTTTAATAACTAGTTGCTTATGTTGAAGGTGATCTTTCCTTATCGTTTGTCCGTGGTGTCTTGGCATTATTTTACTGTCTATATAAAATAAAAGATTTTCACCATTCATATCTCCACGGTCTATATGGAGGTATGTTGGCTACCTAGTCGGGGGTTAAGGGAACGGTTTGGTAAAGGTCTTGACATTGTTCAGCGTTTAGAGGTCCTGCAATGGACCTGGGTCAAATTTAGTAGGACCTCCTTCAATACTTAACGGTATTGGATGGCGGGGGTCCAAACTCTTTGATCCCCTCATAAGTTAACTACTATTAATACTATAACCCGGCTATTTAGGACTGTATCCCTGCTGACTCAAACTACTTAGTCGAGGGTAACGTCACCTCCAAAAGAGGGGCCTACCATAATTTGCATTAATAACTTAATTAATTATCTTCCAATAATCCACCCTTTTAGGATTGTATCCTTGCTGACTCAAACTACTTGGGTGAGGGTAACGTCATCTTCAAAAGAGGGGCCTACTACAATAACTAAGATAATCTCTTAAAATAGTGCAAAAGTGCGGAAATAATCAAAGGTTACACTAGATACGAGTCGGAACCAAGTGATTCATCTTGTCTATCTGTTTTTCTTTTTATTTTTATTTTCAACATTTTAGTTAGTTTTTATTTTTCTTAGTTTAAAACATTTTTCTAAACTTTTTATTTTGATTAGACGTTGAGGATAAACCGGTACTAAAAGCTCTTGTGTCCTTGGACGACCTCGGTATCTTACCAACACTATACTACGCTCACGATGGGTACACTTGCCCATATGTGTGTCAAGTGTTAGTAAATATCGTGTTTTATAAATTTAAAACTTGACTAAAAAGTGTTAAAGGGGCTTAAAATATACACCTAATATATATAACACTCGACTACGCATCAAGTTTTTGGCGCCGCTGCCGGGGACACAAGGATTTTAAGAAAGTTAGGAATCAACGGCCTAATCGTTTTTCTTATTTTTCATTTTTTTAGGATTTTTTTTAGTTTTTCAACTTCTGCAGAGCTCAGCACGGGCCGTGCCTGGTCGGACACGGGCCGTGCCCAGCATCATCACTGGCTGTTTTTATTTTCTGAGTTACAGAGAGCTGAACACGGGGCCGTGTCGGTGCAACACGAGGCCGTGTCCAACTCCCAGTAACAGGGATCCAGAAAACAATCACTGTATCTCTGACCACGGGCCGTGTTCACCGAGCACGGGGCCGTGGTAAACATCCTGACCAACGTTCTTTTCTGTTTTTATTGCAGGACTTGGAACCCAGGCGCCACATTTGAACCTCCTACGTAGTGCATGAGCTCCAGTTCTAGTAGAGACATAAAAGAACCTCTAGAAGAACCCGAACGCTTTCTCAGAAAAAGACTTAAAGCTAAAAATCAAGAGAAAGTTTCGGGGGACCCACTTCCAATGGCGGACCAACGTACCCTCATGGATTACCTACGGCCCACCGTAGGCAATCTCGGCGCCGCTATCAATGCACCGAATGTCGAAGCCAACAACTTCGAACTTCGGCCGCATTTGATACAAATGCTCCAAAACTCCGCAACCTTCGATGGGCTTGCGGACGAGGATCCCCATCTACATATTACTAATTTCTTGGAAATATGTGATACTTTTCGGATCAATGGAGCATCAAACGACGCCATTCGCCTTAGGATGTTTCCATTTTCACTAAAAGACCGAGCTAAGGCTTGGCTTAACACCCTCCCAGTTGGCTCGGTAAACACCTGGGATGAACTAGCCCAAAAGTTTCTATATAAGTATTTCCCTCCTGCTAAAACAGCTAAACTAATGACTGAAATTAATACATACTCACAAGAGGATAGGGAATCCTTATTTGAAACTTGGGAAAGGTTCAAGGAGCTTCTAAGAAAGTGTCCTCATCATGGTCTAGCGGTGTGGCAACAAGTATCCACTTTCTACAATGGGTTGTTGCCACACACAAGACAAACACTTGATTCAAGCTCCGGGGGACTTTTAGGTAATCGTCGCCCAAATGAAATATATAATCAAATTGAGGAAATTGCTCAAACCAATTTTCAATGGCACACTCCCCGAGGTAATAAATCTATTGCCCCGGGCGCCCATAAGGTTGATGAAAGCACCTCTTTACAAGCCCAAATCGAGGCCCTTTCTTCGAAAATCAAAAGGCTAGAAATGACAAAAACGGCCTCGGTTATGGCTTGTGAAGGGTGTGGTGGGTCACATGAAAATTGGAGTTGTATGAAAGAATTAGATGAACAAGCAGAAACGGTAAACTACATTGATAATAGACCTAGGCCGTCGAGTCCTCCAACGGGTACCTACAACCAAGGATGGCGTAACCACCCAAATCTTGGTTGGAGAGATCCCGGCAATAGTAGTAACCAACAAAACCAACGAACTAATTTTCAACAACCACAAAATTTCTCTCAACAACAAGGTGGAAGAGAAAGGCTTGAAGATACCATATCTCGCCTCATCTCCGACACCGAAAAGAAAAACTCGGATCGATTTCAACAATTGGAATCGAATTTTAGAAATCAACAAGCTAGCATTCAAAACGTTGAAAAACAATTAAATCAACTAGCTCAAAATTTCTCTGAGAGACCACAAGGCGCGTTACCAAGTAATACCGAAACCAACCCAAAGGCGCAAGTACACCTCATCACTTTGAGAAACCGAACCGTGGGTCCCGAGGATGCCCCATTACCACCAGTTTAAGGAAGTCAACGCCAAAGCACGACTTCACCTACACCTCAACCAGAAAAGGCTTCTTCACCAAATCAAGAGCCCACAAAGACTCCTCCAATTCCGTACCCCAGTAGGTTAAATCGTCAAAAGACCGATGAGCAATTCGCAAAGTTTGAAAGTTTACTAAAACAATTGCATGTCAATATTCCTTTTATTGAGGTCCTAACCCAAATGCCTAAATATGCAAAATTCATGAGGGATTTCCTCACTCACAAAAGGAAGATTAAATCATTGCAATTAGTTAACTTAGGCGAAGAATGTTCCGCTTTAGTACTCAACAAACTTCCACAAAAGAAAATCGATCCCGGAAGCTTCACAATTCCTTGCTCGATTGGGAAGTCCCCCGTTCGTAATGCATTAGCCGATCTTGGGGCTAGCATTAACCTTATGCCCACGTCAATGTTCAAACGACTCGGCCTAGGAACAACAAGCCCTACAAAGATGAGCATACAACTCGCCGACAGGTCCGTCAAATTTCCACAAGGTGTCGCTGAAAATCTGCTGGTCAAGGTTGACAACTTCATTTTTCCAACCGACTTTGTCATCCTAGACATGGAAGAAGACACCGATGTCCCTCTCATCCTCGGGAGTCCATTTCTAGCCACCGCCCAAGCAGTGGTGGATATGAATGACGGAACGTTAACATTGAAGTTTGGGGATGAGGAAGTGAAGTTTGAATGTGGAAAGAAAGTAGAGGAAGAAGACCCGGTCAAATACATGAAGGTCATAGACTCAAGCTTGGATGACACTCTCTGACTATGTAACATGGGATGCAATACATCCCACTTGGGTAACATGTGACCAGGCTTTGGGTCTAGCCAAGGACCCTTATAAACGTGGCGCACCACGGAGGCATTCCGCGGAACTATCCTTAGTTTAGTTTAGATTAATTTTCTTGTTTTCTAGTTAGTTTTAATTTTCAGGAATAAAACACACTTGAGATGGCAAAGGATGCAAGGGAAACTTGAACCAGCACTCCATGCAGGAAAACAGAACCGTCCGACAAATTTCTTCGTTTACAGTAAGCTCGGCACGGGCCGTGTCCACCCAACACGGCCCCGTGCTGCACAGTCTGCAGGAAAAGACCCAGTTCAGGTAACTGGACACGGGCCGTGTTCACCCAACACGCCCCCGTGTCCAGGCTTCTGTTTCTCTTGTTTTAATTTTGTTACTGGCACTTGAACACGGGGCCGTGCTCGGATAACACGGGGCCGTGTTCAGCGCCCAGTAACACAAAATTTTTGCTTTTTACACCTTTTTACACATTCAGTCAACCTAAAACTTATTTTTGGGACACATTGAGGACAATGTGTAATTTAAGTATGGGGGGGGGATGCTAAAACCTTGAATCTTGCAAGTCCTAAATACAAGCCTTACACAAAACTCTATTGGAATCGCTAATCACCCCAAATTTTTTCAAAAATTTTTCATTTTTTTTTTCTTGTCTAGGTTTAACTCGGGAATTTCAAGTTCTGAAAAGGTTATATTTTTACGAATTTACAACCGATAGCGTCGTGATAAAAAGAACCAACATAAGAAAATTATGAAAAGGCATGACAAGCTTAGTTAAAATTTGATTATATATACTTGATCACATAAAAACCCATTCCCACAAAAGTGAGTTTTGAGCCTTTATTGAGCATACAATTACATATCATTAGAACTAAATGCTCATTTTTCGTTTCTTGTGTGAATAGCCGCTTGGTTCTTACGACTCTAGAACTTGCCATGACGATACATTCCCGGTCCTTACCAACTTAAACCCGAGTAAGTAAATGATGGAGGCATTAGGACTAACCCTTTTATTTCTACACCATTATTTTTTCTTTTTTTTACCACCTACCCAAAATCCCCCTAGTTAGCCCCTTTGAGCCTAAACCTTTTCATTTCATAACCCAAACCAAACACCTTTTTACCCACCAAAACCTTTTTCATTTTTACCCCTTTATTTTAGTAACATGTTCGATTTTTCGTATGACTTTTCAAAAAAAAAATGTTGATGATGAAGCAAAAGAAAATAAACAAACAAGTTCATCAAAAATAACTTTGTTTGAATAATAGCTTCATCAAAATAAAAAAAATAAAAAAATAATTTACAAAAATAGGAAGTCTTACGAAAACCGACACTTGTTACGCTTTTAGCCCTTTTTCTACTAACCACTAACCACCAACCCAACCACCTACCTTTAACCCAAGCCTAACCCTTCACCCACAAAGTCCTCTTGATATTTACAAAGGTATATATGTTAAAAAGGAGGAGGATTGATTGCTTGGCAAGCTTATGGTAGGAGTAAGTTCCATGCCGCTCTCGAGTGATCCACAAAAATACATTTTCGGCCGAGTGTTGAGTGATCCCCGTGAGGTATGTGAACTTGTATATAAATAGAATTTTAAAGAGGCATGTTATGCCCTAATAAGTAATTTATCTTATGAAAATTTTTAAATAAATCATGATGAATAGGATTGTAAATAAATAAAAATAAAATAAAATAAAGAATCTTGGAAATCCCGACACTCTGCGACAAGCCCAAAAACCTTCTTCTCTACCCATTCCATTTGGGAGTGTAATAGCCACATATTAAAGAGTTTTGCTTGAGGACAAGCAAAGATTCAAGTGTGGGGGTATTTGATGTGTTAAAAATGCAACATATAAATTTCATCAAATAAGGCATAAAACTAACCCTTTTTTAGTACTAATGTTGGAAAAAGTGTGCTTTTGTCTTCCTTTTGTATTTTCAGGATTAAATGAGCTCAAATTAACAAAAGAAGCAAAAAGACATCAGAATCTAAAATAAATACAAGAAAAGGGACAAGACGTGACATGCCCGACCCCACGACAGCATCTTCCCAAGCAAAACATGAGATCAGAAGCCTGAACACGCCCCGTGCTCAGCTAGCACGGGGGCGTGCCCAAGTGTCAGCAGAAAAGACAAAGTGGTAGAAGCTTCTATTGCCCACCACGGGGCCGTGCTCAGCAGACACGGGGCCGTGGTCAACTATAAGATTCACACAATCCAGCAAATCTGCATAGTACAAAGATTCTTCTGCACCACGGGGTCGTGCTCAGCGGACACGGGGGCGTGGTCAACTAAAAAGACAAAACAGCATTAAATGAAGAAAGAGAAGGATGTGGACACGGGGCCGTGCCCACTGGACACGGGGTTGTGCCTGAGCTTCTGTTCAGCCTATAAATAGAAGTGCTTGGCTCAAGCTCAAACCATCCCTTGGCACACCACCTCTCTCACACTTCACCCACCACCCGCCACCTCCATAACACCATCATCCACCACCATCATCCATTGTCCATCGTAGAGTGTGCGAGTCGTCTCGGGATCCAAGATTGATCGTAAAAGTTCTTGACAATCAAGGCCATGTTTGCCTAAGTCTCTTACATCACTTGGTGAAGACAAAGTGTCTAGTGTAATACTTTTTATTTCTAATCTTTTGCACTTTTTACTTGGTTTTGTATTAATGACTTTAATAACTAGTTGCTTATGTTGAAGGTGATCTTTCCTTATCGTTTGTCCGTGGTGTCTTGGCATTATTTTACTGTCTATATAAAATAAAAGATTTTCACCATTCATATCTCCACGGTCTATATGGAGGTATGTTGGCTACCTGGTCGGGGGTTAAGGGAACGGTTTGGTAAAGGTCTTACCATTGTTCAGCGTTTAGAGGTCCTGCAATGGAACTGGGTCAAATTTAGTAGGACCTCCTTCAATACTTAACGGTATTGGATGGCGGGGGTCCAAACTCTTTGATCCCCTCATAAGTTAACTACTATTAATACTATAACCCGGCTATTTAGGACTGTATCCCTGCTGACTCAGACTACTTAGTCGAGGGTAACGTCACCTCCAAAAGAGGGGCCTACCATAATTTGCATTAATAACTTAATTAATTATCTTCCAATAATCCACCATTTTAGGATTGTATCCTTGCTGACTCAAACTACTTGGGTGAGGGTAACGTCACCTTCAAAAGAGGGGCCTACTACAATAACTAAGATAATCTCTTAAAAAAGTGCAAAAGTGCGGAAATAATCAAAGGTTACACTAGATACGAGTCGGAACCAAGTGATTCATCTTGTCTATCTGTTTTTCTTTTTATTTTTATTTTCAACATTTTAGTTAGTTTTTATTTTTCTTAGTTTAAAACATTTTTCTAAACTTTTTATTTTGATTAGACGTTGAGGATAAACCGGTACTAAAAGCTCTTGTGTCCTTGGACGACCTCGGTATCTTACCAACACTATACTACGCTCACGATGGGTGCACTTGCCCATATGTGTGTCTAGTGTTAGTAAATATCGTGTTTTATAAATTTAAAACTTGACTAAAAAGTGTTAAAGGGGCTTAAAATATACACCTAATATATATAACACTCGACTACGCATCAATGCCACATTGATTGGTTCATCATTCAAATTAGATTTTGATAACAGGAATTCTTTATTGTAAACCCTTTTGACCGACGACTTTTGACTGTCAACTGATGAACTCGAACTCTTGGATTCGGACTTTGACTCTGACTCCTCTTCTTTATCCAACACCTGATCGACCACTTTCTTTATTAACTCAGACTCATGATCAGTGTCAGACGATGTGAATGTGACGTCAATATTTTCTGGTAACTCATCAGTTGTTTCGGACTTTAACTTTATATTGATAGCTTTTTTGAGTTGCTCCTCATTTGGTTTTCTGGGAGAATAACCTTCCCAGATCGGAGGCGGGCACTTGTTATAACCGACACTCTGTTTCTTACCAGTATCCTTCTTGTCAGTCTTCTCATCTTGAAATACTTCTAAACCTGCAACAGTTGGATAAATTCGATCAATCAGATAATCAAACTAGAATAGCTTTGTAACAATTGTCTAATTCTTTCATTTTCTATCTTTTCTGTCTCCAACTCTTGCTTCCATTTTGCACTTTCTTCAATGTAAAAATTTATGGCTTTCTGCTTTGACATCATCACAGCATTCATCATTGTCAACGCATCTTCTCTTTCAGAATTTGTCTTTTGTAGACCAGTTACTGTTCTATTCAGCACATCATATGATTCTTTCACGTAGTTGAGATTAAAAAATAAATTCTCTTTCATTTTCTCAAACTCATTCATCTTCTCATCTTTCTCTGCACACTGCTTGCAAGATTCCAAACATTTTTGACATGGTTTGATGACTTCAACAATCTTTTCAACTTCAACAACTTTCTCAATTTCAACCACTTTTTATGATTCAACCATCTTTTCAGCAACTTTAACTTCTTCATACTTTTCATTCTTCTTTGTCTCAGCAACATTCTCACTTTTCTTTCTCAATTCTTTTGTTGCCCGTCTCTCCTTCAGCTTCTCCATTCGATCTGCAAAATAAAATTGAAAACTTTCAGGAGATAACATAGATTTTCCAATATTTATTTGTGTCTCCTCTTCATCATCACTATCATCAGATGATGATTGATCAAACACTGGCTCTTGGATAATTTGTGCAATGAGAGCTACTTTGGAATCAGGTGGAATGTATTTGTCCCAACTGAAACCTTCAGCCACTTTCTCATCATCTTGATCGATTATACCATAATACGCTTTCTTATTTGCTTCTACGATCATTTTAGCATGAGCAGTTTGTGGTTCCTTTTGTTTGTAAGATTGATCAGCAACTTGTTGGTATATAGCTTTCCGATAGTAATCATCTTTTCCAAACGGATTCTGTGCTCCACTTGCTTCACGATTTTTACATTCCCTCTTGAAATAACCTTTCTCTCTGCATCGAAAACAAGTAACTTTAGATTTATCAAAACCCAAAGTAGAAACATTTGCATCCCTAAAATCATCTCTTCCTGTAATCATCTTAAACTTTTCAGCTCTCCTCAACACACTAGCTAAACACCATTTAATATCCATTAATTCCATCTCTTCTGCATCTATCTGATCGTAATCCTCTTTCGTCAGCATAGGATTCCCGATTCTCCCTGCAACCAATCCCTCATATGACTCTAATACTGTAGCAAGTAACGACATGTGACTTTAGGCAATCTCTTCAGAAAAATTTTGACCATTCTGAAGATGCAATGCTATATTGCAATTCAACACTTGACCATTACTGTTGTTTGAGTTTTGAAACTGATGACTTGATGTAGAACTCTTTTGATTAACACTCGAATATGAAGAAAAACCACTGCTACTGCTTGGACTTTGATTAACTAATCCAGATGAGTTTTCAGCACTAAAAGCAGTTTGAACTTTTGGACTTAATTCAACCTCTTGAACACTTCCTTTGTAATACATTTTAACATCTTGTTGACCACTCGGATTGTTCATTCTTGCAATCTTCTGTTGTTCCAGATCTTGACCCTCAATCTTTTCAATGAACTGTGAAATAGTCAACTTGTCATATTCTCCTGTGTTTTTCAAGATCATCAAATATGTACCCCATTCTTTCTGAGGTAATGCATCAGCTAACTTGTCGACCCATTCTTCTTGATCTTTGACAATTTCTAACAAAGACATAGTTCTCACTAAATGGCAATATCTTTCAATCAGTTTCTTTGATGATTCACCAAGCAAGCTTGAAAACAAATCAAATTCCTTTTTAAGTAATGCTTTCTTGCTCCTGATCATTTTCTCACTACCCTCAAATTTAGTTTTAAGTGCATCCCAGATCGATCGTAAAGTATTGTCGTGCTGAAGCAAAATGAAGATGTCTTCTTTAATAGCTTCTTGTAACAGACTGATCATCATCTTTTCAGCTTTATACATATCTCGTTCTTTGTCCGTAAATTCAGAAATTGTTTTTATAACTCCCAAATTTGTACGCGGCTTGACATACTTTTTCTCAATACACTCCCAAGATCTCAAATGATTAGCTTGAACCCAGTTTTCAAACCGATCTTTCCAACCATAATACTCTTCAATTCCCATGAGTTTCGGGGGTTTTTGTAAAGTTCCAGTTTCATTTTCCATGTTCATGCTCTGAGCAATGGTAGCTGGAGTAGTCGGGGCTGTAGCAAACGCGTTAAAAAACTCCTCTTCCATATTTCGGTAACAAGTTTCACAAAACTCTGAACTTTCAAACGAAATACCTCTTCACACGGAATTACCTGTTCAAAAGAAATACCAGCTTCACACGGAATTACCTGATTTCGTGTGAAACCTTCAAACGGAATTACAATCTGGTGCGAAATTAGTGATTTCACGCGAAATCACTCAAGCGGAATAACGATTTGGAGCGGAATAGTAATTTCAAACGGAATACTGATTTCAAGCGAAATAAAGATCTAATTCTGTAACGCCCAAAAAAATCCAAATGTTATATATTCGAAATATGTCCTTATGTGTTATATTATGAAATAAATAACTAGGCTGTTTAACCTAGTTAAGTGCATGGTGAAAATTATCAAAAGAGAAAAATAGTGCCAAATATGTGTTAGAAGTAAACTCGAGGGGTTAAAGTGGATAAGATGAAAGTTGATTTACTAATTAAAAGAAATCAACACACACATTGTGTGTGTTTGAGAAAGAGCCAAGAGCTCCATGAGAGCTCCACAAACCCTAATCATGAAGATCATCAAATCGGAAGGCAAGATGAAGCTTAAATCCATAACCGAGCATTGATTAATGATCACCAACACGAGGGGATCATAAGGTATGTCTTAAATCTAAGATTGGTGATCATGTGTGAAGTGGGTTATGTTCAAATTCGTGAGTTAATATGAAATTAATCATGTACAAGGGTTAGAATCATCGTATAGAACATGGGTTACGTATGGTTTGTGTTAATTTGATGATTAGAGGTGAAACCCGTTAGTGAGGGTGAAGATGATGACTAGAATCACCACCTATGTCCGAGTCTTGTTGAAAGATTGATGTATTATGTGGGTATGATGAATTCTTGTTAGAAGAATTAGGAGAAATATGATGATATGTTTGATGTTCATTTGGAATGATACATGATGATTAGTAGTAGGTTTTGATGGGTTATGTATGAGTCTAGAAGATTTATGAATGAATTAGTTGTACGTTATGCTTAAAAGGTGGTACGCACATCTAGCGTATGATAAAATGTATATAGTGTCGTCCGTATAGTCGATTATGATGTTACGAGTATATGATTATAAGTCGATAGTTGAATATGGTTGATAGTTGACTCTTGAAAGTCAACTAAGTATAAGGAACATGATTTGAATCGTTGTTGTAAAGGTAGGATTATAGGAAGTCATTTGGTACATGTTATGTTAATATGCGTTATTTGTGATTACATGATGAATTACATGAGTCGGAAAGGATATGAAGTTGATTATATCTTTTAATGCTTGTTAGAAATGACTAAGGAAAGTTAAGTGTGAAATATGCGAGTGTTATGAATGTTAACATGTACCAATGAATATACTAACAAGAATGTGGTTCCGACGACATGAAAGTGTAGGGACCATGTCGAGACAGATTCAAGCACGGGAGGCTAACGGGCCATGAAGAAGCAAGGAAGCGGATAAGAGCACGGACGCATAATGTAAGTGATTTCTGTAATCAATTCTTAGTTCGATTAAGTAATATGGTGTTTTAATTAACTAAACCTGATGATTTAGGTCAAATACGTGTCGTAGTCTTTCGTCGTAAATGATGGGATTAAAGTTGACCAAAATGCCCTTGATGGGTATTTTGGGCAAACGATATTAAAAGTATTTTAGAAACAAGTTATTCGATTAGTGTAATATTTTGGGTCAAGTATGAAAGTGGGGAGTATAGTTTTGTAAGTCATAAACGTTTTAATGCGCAATTACCCTTAACGGGTCAAGATACGCTTTTGAGCAAAAAGGGGTGGAATAAGATGTAAGGTATCCGGGAATGAATCTTTTATGACAAATGACGTTGAAGTTATTAATTCATATGAAGTTAAGGTCAAACCAACAAGTTATGTTGCTAAATGTATGAATGGGTCAAAATTTGGTAAAAAGGGTAATAAGCGGAAGGCTAAAAGTCCCAAATTTTGGTAGTCCAAATATTGGATTTTCACTCCATGTGATGGAGAATTAAATTACGATCACGTAGAAAAACGAATCGGGTAAAACAAACCAAAAACGAGAGAGTTATGCTCGTTTCCGTAAAGTCGAGTGGTGCTGGGAATACGCAGCAAACAGCTGCAACTTTTCTGCAAAAACATGGGGGTCGCGTCACGCGACGGCTTCAATGTTTGGCGAAATTGTTTTTGTTGTCTCGTTTGGTATCGGGAACTCGTTTAAAGGCGTTTTAAGCCACGTACGCCTGATTTAACTTACGTTTATATGATCTTAAGGGTATGCACGTATTTAGCTAGGTATGTATGCATGTTTATAAGGATGTGATCAAGTACGTGGAAATATGAGGGCATGTATGAGAGTTGGTATGTATGAGTTTGGTATATTGCAAGCATGTATGAGTTTGGTATATTGCAATCAGGGATGTATGTATGTATATCAGTGTAACGTCATGACCGTACTTAATAATGTAGGTATGTGTATATGTAGTCAAGTATAGAATGATGGAGATGTATTGATGTGTAGGTGTGCAAGTAGGTTGTCATTTATGTGTGTACATATGTATGTATGGAGATAATATGCATGAAGTCTAGGTATGTACGTAAGTCATTCAGTATGATTAAGTTTTTACGTTGTGATTCGTGTACTTGGAGTTTTTAGCTGTAATGCAGGTACAGCATCGAAGACTCACCAGAGGTGAGGTACAAAGCGGGAAAGTTTAATGTAAAAAATAATGGAACGAAAATAATCCAAGGCTAAGAATAATTTATATTGATAACATACTAATGTCTTGTATGTATTTGGTGAGTGCAGGGTGTTCGAGCCAGATTAGCATATTTAAGGGAAGCGATGAACGATCAAGTCACAAGATAGACTGTACGGGGGTGTTGAATATGTAACCGAGTGAAGCTAGGTTATGTTTTCTTATGGTAAATGAGTATAATAAAGATATTTATTGTAAAAGAATACATTTTAAAAATGAATTTAAGTGCGTCAAGGTGTATGAAACGAAAGAAATTTTATGGTACGAATTTCCGCTGCGACTTTTTGTCAATTACGAATTAGGGTGTAAGAAGTTGGTATCAGAGCCTTGGTTTGAGGGAATCAAGTACGAGAAGGTAAGTACTTGAACTCAAACTTGTGTGCTCTTGAGATAAGAAATCCGTACAATCTAAGACTCGATCAAGATCCAAAGGTAGAGACTAATGTAAGTATGTACTTATGTATACGTATAAAGAAACTGACGGTTTTATATGTGCAAGGTAAGCATAAGTGTTTGAAGAGGATGATCTGTGAATGCAGTCTAGGAGGAATACTAAGGCAGGCAAAGAGGTAATAAGCCAAATTTGAATCCAGGTACGTAAATTCGATATGTGGGTATACGTAATAGTAAAACTCATTAAGGGAAGGAAAATTTTAAATGAAGGATAATGATAGTATAGTAATGAAGTACTGAAAGTGATATACGCGCCGAAACCTAAGTCTATGGACATAAGGTGACAATTACATGAAGGCACGAAACTACTATGTGGATTGTGTACCTGGCCAGTACACGAGAAACGTATGACGTTCGTGAGATTATGATAATTGTTACAGGTATGTCTGGTAGAGTTGGGTAGCAGGCGGGCGTGTGGGTGAAATGGGAAGTAAGACTCTCGGGAAATTGAGAGTACTATGTAAGAATGAAAAACATGCCTGATAAGAATGAAGAATGTTGAATCCGTGATTAAGTGCGGATCAACAAGATATGGATAATATGTTTGAATCCGTGAGACGGATTCAGGGAATGAAAGGTATAAATGTAATGTTTGAATCCGTGAGACGGATTCAAGGATGAAAGGCATGGATGATATGTTTGAATCCGTGAGACGGATTCAAGGATGAGAGGCATGGATAATATGTTTGAATCCGCGAGAAGGATTCAAAACGCAGAAGTAATGAAAGGCATGAATGTAATGTTTGAATCCGTAATGCGGATTCAATGAATGAAAAAGCATGAATGATGCGTCTGAATCCGTGAGACAGGTTTAAAAATATAAAAAGATGAAATTAATCCGTATAAGAAGATGTCGACAGTTTGACCATGATTGAGTCGAACGGGTCATAGAAATAAGTATAAAGTAAAAGGTGACAGTATAATAGATGAAGTTTGGTATAAATTACGTGTTAGATGTGTTAGTAATTGACTCTTAGAAGTCAGAATGATGACGGGCTGTGACCGGACAATAACTTGAGTATGGGCGGGAATGGTAAGTTTGGTAAGAAATAGAATGTGTGGAACGTTATAGTAGGTATGTAGGAAATTGTAGAAGAGTTATAGGTGGGTAATCACCTAGTGTAATGAATGTTTGAATGACATATGCTAACCGCCGATGTTGTTGATGATAATGTTAGAACTATTGATACGATGAAACCAATCGTATTGGTGAAAGGATGTGCACGAGCGAAAGCTCATTACACGGATGAATGAAACCTGGCCTGTACGGCTAGCACACGAGGTGAAGATGGTTGATCTGGGTTACGGGTCATTGGTTTGAGAAATGAAAAGGAGGTTAGTAAAATGTTTACCCATGTTGAATAGATATAAACTAGTATGACACATTTATATACGTAAATTAAGTAATGCATGAAGTAAAAGCAATAGCAATGTGGAATGAACGAAATGATTTAAAGGCAACGTAAAGGTATGCAAGGAACAAGTAATTGTAGAAAATGTAGAATAAGGTTAACGTTAGAGTTAAGCACGTAGGTGTGACTATGAAATAGTAGTTTTGTGGTGGTAACAAAGCAAAAGTTAAATGTTATACAGAGTATGTAGAGAATGTAATTTTAAGAGATGAGATGGAGATATTGGATCCATTAAGAACGGATCATATTAAAGGTTGGAAGAGTATGTGTATTGACCCGTTACAGACAGGTCAAGGAAATGAAAATGAAAATGAAAATGATATATGAAAGAATGATCAGGAAAGTATGGACTTGTTTGGAAATAGTAAATTATTTGAATAGTTTATAAATCGAGAAGGTATAGTTACCCATTGTTATGATGTATTAGTTAGAGTTAATCATATCTGAGTATGTACAATTTCGATGCGAGGTCGTATAGTCGATGAAAACATTATGAATGTTGAAATAAACAAATGGGAATTCTAGTAATGGGATGTTGGGATGGAGATCAATTAAATAAAAAAATATATAATACATATGGCATATGAGAATTAGAATGATGGATGAACCATTAGCTAGGAAGGCCGTTAGGAATTAGCGTTATTAGTGAAAGCGACATTAATAAGAACTCCGGAACGGGTTCTTTAAGAAAGAAGATATTCGTTGTGATGGGCTAGCGGTAGCGTAGGGGACGTAGAGAAGGAATAATTAGTGTTAAATAACGGTAAGAAAAGTTTCGGGGACGAAACCTCATTTAAGGTGGGTAGACTCGTAATACCCCATAAAATCCAAATGTTATATATTCGAAATATGTCCTTATGCGTTATATTATGAAATAAAAAACTAGGCTGTTTAACCTAGTTAAGTGCATGGTGAAAATTATCAAAACAGAAAAATAGTGCCAAATATGTGTTAGAAGTAAACTCGAGGGGTTAAAGTGGATAAGATGAAAGTTGATTTACTAATTAAAAGAAATCAACACACAAATAAACACACACATCGTGTGTGTTTGAGAAAGAGCCAGGAGCTCCATGAGAGCTCCACAAACCCTAATCTTGAAGATCATCAAATCGGAAGGCAAGATGAAGCTTAAATCCATAACCGAGCATGGATTAATGATCACCAACACGAGGGGATCATAAGGTATGTCTTAAATCTAAGATTGGTGATCATGTGTGAAGTAGGTTATGTTCAAATCCGTGAGTTAATATGAAATTAATCATGTACAAGGGTTAGAATCATCGTATAGAACATGGGTTACGTATGGTTTGTGTTAATTTGATGATTAGAGGTGAAACCCGTTAGTGAGGGTGAAGATGATGACTAGAATCACCACCTATGTCCGAGTCTTGTTGAAAGATTGATGTATTATGTGGGTATGATGAATTCTTGTTAGAAGAATTAGGATAAATATGATGATGATATGTTTGATGTTCATTTGGAATGATACATGATGATTAGTAGTAGGTTTTGATGGGTTATGTATGAGTCTAGAAGATTTATGAGTGAATTAGTTGTATGTTATGCTTAAAAGGTGGTACGCACATCAAGTGTATGATAAAATGTATATAGTGTCATCCGTATAGTCGATTATGATGTTACTAGTATATAATTATAAGTCGATAGTTGAATATGGTTGATAGTTGACTCTTGAAAGTCAACTAAGTATAAGGAACATGATTTGACTCGTTGTTGTAAAGGTAGGATTATAGGAAGTCGTTTGGTACATGTTATGTTAATATGCGTTATTTGTGATTACATGATGAATTACATGAGTCGGAAAGGATATGAAGTTGATTATATGTTTTAATGCTTGTTAGAAATGGCTAAGGAAAGTTAAGTGTGAAATATGCGAGTGTTATGAATGTTAACACGTACCAATGAATATACTAACAAGAATGTGGTTCCGACGACATGAAAGTGTAGGGACCATGTCGAGACAGATTCGAGCACGGGAGGCTAACGGGCCATGAAGAAGCAAGGAAGCGGATAAGAGCACGGATGCATAATGTAAGTGATTTCTGTAATCACTTCTTAGTTCGATTAAGTAATATGGTGTTTTAATTAACTAAACCTGATGATTTAGGTCAAATACGTGTCGTAGTCTTTCGTCGTAAATGATGGGATTAAAGTTGACCAAAATGCCCTTGATCGGTATTTTGGGCAAACGATATTAAAAGTATTTTAGAAACAAGTTATTCGATTAGTGTAATGTTTTGGGTCAAGTATGAAAGTGGGGAGTATGGTTTTGTAAGTCATAAACGTTTTAATGCGCAATTACCCTTAACAGGTCAAGATAAGCTTTTGAGCAAAAACGGGTGGAATAAGATGTAAGGTATCCGGGAATGAATCTTTTATGACAAATGACCTTGAAGTTATTAATTCATATGAAGTTAAGGTCAAACCAACAAGTTATGTTGCTAAATGTATGAATGGGTCAAAATTTGGTAAAAAGGATAATAAGCCGAAGGCTAAAAGTCCCAAATTTTGGTATTCCAAATATTGGATTTTCACTCCATGTGATGGAGAATTAAATTACGATCACGAAGAAAAAAGAATCGGGTAAAACAAGCCAAAAACGAGAGAGTTATGCTCGTTTCCGTAAAGTCGAGTGGTGCTGGGAATACGCAGCAAACAGCTGCAACTTTTCTGCAAAAACAGGGGGTCGCGTCACGCGACGGGCCGTCGCGCGATGCGACGGCTTCAATGTTTGTCGAAATTGTTTTTGTTGTCTCGTTTGGTATCGGGAACTCGTTTAAAGGCGTTTTAAGCCACGTACGCCTGATTTAACTTACGTTTATATGATCTTAAAGGTATGCACGTATTTAGCTAGGTATGTATGCATGTTTATAAGGACGTGATCAAGTACGTGGAAATATGAGGGCATGTATGAGAGTATGTATGTATGAGTTTGGTATATTGCAAGCATGTATGAGTTTGGTATATTGCAAGCATGTATGAGTTTGGTATATTGCAAGCAGGGATGTATGTATGTATATCAGTGTAACGTCATGACCGTACTTATTAATGTAGGTATGTGTATATGTAGTCAAGTATAGAATGATGGAGATGTATTGATGTGTAGGTGTGCAAGTAGGTTGTCATTTATGTGTGTACATATGTATGTATGGAGATAATATGCATGAAGTCTAGGTATGTACGTAAGTCATTCAGTATGATTAAGTTTTTACGTTGTGATTCGTGTACTTGGAGTTTTTAGCTGTAATGCAGGTACAGCATCGAAGACTCACCAGAAGTGAGGTACAAAGAGGGAAAGTTTAATGTAAAGAAATAATGGAACGAAAATAATCCAAGGCAAAGAATAATTTATATTGATAACATACTAATGTCTTGTATGTATTTGGTGAGTGCAGGGTGTTCGAGCCAGATTAGCATATTTAAGGGTAGCGATGAACGATCGAGTCACAAGATAGACTGTACGGGGGTGTTGAATATGTAACCGAGTGTAGCTAGGTTATGTTTTCTTATGGTAAATGAGTATAATAAAGATATTTATTGTAAAAGAATAACTTTTAAAAATGAATTTAAGTGCGTCAAGGTGTATGAAACGAAAGAAATTTTATGGTACGAATTTCCGCTGCGACTTTTTGTCAATTACGAATTCGGGTGTAAGAAATTCCGGGCGAAATACCATTGACGTCATCATTCTCGAGCTCTTTAGCAAGCGAAATTATCAATTTTACCAATTTTAGATCGAATTTAAGTCCAATTCTCTCAAGGATTCATTAAAACACTGTTTTGCACAATATGTGAGAAAATTAGCCGATTTTAACCGTGAAAAGTTGTTTAATTTTGAAAAGAAGATGTAGAAATCAGAATTTGCAGCTGAATTGGTAAGAACTCTTCATCCTGAGCTCTGATACCACTTGTAGGATCGTTTTGTGACCCAAACGAGTCGATCAGAAGATTTTTTCTCAATACGAAAGGCGGAAACAGACGTATCAAGTTCAATTCAGCTAGATATACACTTTAAACTGTCTTTAGATTGATTTGACAAAGATTTACAGCGAGTAGACACTTCGGCAGCACTTCGGCTCGTCAACCGGAATCTAATTTCATTTTAGATGACACGGCTCAACCTAGTATATATAGACATGCTAATTCCGCTTGAAACAGACCCAAGCGGAATCAGGTTTCACACGAAATTAGTGATTTCGTGTGAAATGCCAGTAGTTGATTTGGTGCGGAATTACAAGTTCTAATTCCGTGTGAAACTACCTCTCATCATATATTTGACATTTTTCTCAAACAACGTGCCCTGATCTATCTATATACAAACAAGACTCGATACAAGACGAAGTCGACACGTATGCACCAACAATAAGATGTACCAAGATTTAAGAAATAATTTCTGGTGGATAGGAATGAAAAAGGACATAGCTAGATATGTATCTAAGTGTCTAACTTGTTTGCAAGTTAAGGCAGAACACCAGAAACCCTCAAGTCTACTACAACAGTTAGAAATGCCTGTATGGAAATGGGAGCTCGTAACAATGGACTTTGTTACTAGGTTACCCAAAACCAGAAAAGGTAACGATGCGATTTGGGTAATTGTGGATCGATTAACCAAATCAGCTCATTTCCTACCTATGAAAGAAACCTTTAGCATGGAAAGGTTAGCAAAGTTGTACATAGATGAAGTAGTATCACTACATGGAGTCCCACTCTCCATTGTATCAGATAGAGATAGTCGCTTCACATTTCTGGGCAAGTTTCCAAGAAGCCATGGGGACGCAATTAAATTTAAGTACAGCCTATCATCCTCAAACAGATGGACAAAGTGAAAGGACGATCCAAACCCTGGAAGACATGCTTAGAGCATGTGTCATATATTTTGGGGGAAATTGGGACAACCATTTACCCTTAATCGAGTTCTCCTATAATAATAGTTATCATGCAAGCATCGAGGCTGCCCCATTTGAAGCACTGTATGGACGAAAGTGTAGAACTCCAGTGTGTTGGGCAGAAATAGGAGAAAGCCAATTATTAGGTCCCAAGATCGTGCAAGAAACCACTGACAAGATCACTCAAATCAAGGAAAGACTAAAGACGGCTCGAGATCACCAGAAAAGTTATGCAGACAATCGACGTAAGCCACTAGAATTTCAAGTTGGAGACAAGGTACTCTTGAAATTTTCTCCTTGGAAAGGGGTAGTTCGATTCGGAAAGAAAGGAAAGCTAAGTCCAAGATACATAGGACCATTCCCAGTAATCCAACGCATAGGACCAGTTGCCTATCGCTTACAACTACCAGAAGAGTTAGCTGGGGTACATGACGTGTTTCATGTATCTAACCTCAAGAAGTGTTTGTCCGACGAATCCCTGGTAGTACCTCTCCAAGATATAGAGGTAAATGAAAAGTTGAAGTTCGTGGAGAAACCGCTTCAAATAGAAGACAGAAAGATTAAGTTTCTCAAACACAAAAGATTGGTACTTGTCAAAGTCAAGTGGGATTCGAAGAGAGGACCTGAGTATACTTGGGAACTGGAATCAGAGATGAAGCGAAAATATCCCTACCTGTTCCAATAAATCTCGAGGACAGGATTTTAATTAAGGTGGGGATAATGTAACAACTCTCACCCAAAAGTATTATTTCTTATTTTATTTTTTCTAATAGAAAACCCTAATTGAAACCCCCAAGTAATATTGCATAACCCCTAAAATTTTCAGAACAGCTGGAACTAGGATCAGGACCCCTAAAACTCAGGGGGGGGTATTCCCTAATTGATATTATCCACACAGTTTGCTGTAAAATTCGAATTTCGTCGAAACTTTGACTCACCCAGGCTAGGTGGACACGAGGCTACCCTACCCTAAAAAGGGCGCCGTCGCGCCACGCGACAGGGACTGTTTTTCAGTATAAATTCCAGGAGTTGGCACTTGCATGGCACAGTTGTTTCGACGAAAAAATTCGTTTCCTACATTGAGTTATACACTTTTTCGTTCAAAAACACACACTAGCACGAAGCTCTGCTGTGACAACAGGGTAATAACTCGATCACTGCTACGATATAATGTCCGATCGATTGAAACCGATCCGATGGAAGTTTAAGTGCTGCCCGTAATAGGGCTATACTTTGCCATTCGTCGTGAGGGTTTTGATTTCGTGAGTTATCGTAAATGTTGTATTAAGTTACTGACCTAGTTTCGTATGCATTGCTGTTTAAATTAGGTTATCAGGATTATCAGTAGGCTAAACTCTGCCTGTCTAAACTTGAAAGGTGAGTCATTCTCTTTTTATCAACTGTTTTACTAAACCTCAAATTATTTTCAAAGTTATAATTACAGGGATTAAGTCATGGTTATCTTGAATCACTGGCAAGTGGGGTATTGTGCACATTACTAATTTCTCACGGTTTTGGTTCATCAACCTAACAGTGATAATCATCACTACTTGGGTGAAAGGACCCAATAGTGGTATGACCATCGTCACCAGGGTGTGACACGGCGCCAGATAAAAATAAGATAGTAGCCATTGTAATCGCTCTTATGCTGTAATTTATAACTATGTGTCATTTTATGTAAACTGAATGACTCGCCAGTATTTCCCCGCTGATAAAATATTTTTAAACATGTTTCAGGCGACCTACTGTGAATCAAGGAAAAGTGCTACGGAGCACTAATAAAGCTTGAAGTGGTGGCTCAGTTAAATAAATAAACATGTTTTGTAAAACAGGGAATTTCCTCGTGAAATTCCTCTATTGTAAATTACGGGGTTTTGTCCCAAATTATGAAATAAAATAATTGGGCAGTTTTAAGTTTAAAAAAAAGATCCTGGTAAATCTTCCGCTGTCAACTCAATAATAATAAATACCACGGTTTTCTGTCCCGCGGCTCCTGGACCGGGTCACACAGGGACGGGGGACGTGACACGAAATCATTAAAAATAGCTGCCCATTCAGTCTCAAACGCTTCGGGCAATAGAGAATCAGTCCAAACAACTGCAGACAATCCTTTCCTGAAATCTGTATTTGAACACAGGGCAGCCCCGACCTAAAGGAACATTTTAGCATGTATGTTAAAAAACAAAAATTAAAACACAGTAAAAAATACACATGTAAAAAAAGAAAACCCTGTCATAGAAAAAACAGACCTTTGTAGTGAGTTTATCCATGATGTGCCACATACATAACCGATGCCTCGACTCAAGCCAAACATCCGCTATAGCCCTTTTCATCGCTGGGTCTTGGTCAGTAATGATTACGGGAGGCGCGTACCCATATGCGTTCTTGATCGCCTTAAGTAACCAGCTATGTCACACCCCAACCGATGGCGGAAACATCGGGGCATGGCACTGAGCGAAACAGATTGTCCAGAAGTTTCCATAACAATTATCATTACCAATCAATTTAAAGTAACATGTCCCATACCATGTCTCAAAAGGTAAACAAATTATTACAGAAAAAATCTAGGCAAATAGTTCTGTTCCGACAACTCAGATTTCATTTGTACAGACAACTATTTGTTGGCCTCTAAGACCTTATTCTAGCCTCGATTTCCTAGCAGATAAGCATTCTAAGCACCTGTCACATACGTTAAAATAAAGTCAATACACATAGTGTAAAGGTGAGCATACAAGTTTGATAATAGCATATAGAGTTCGAAAGCGTTATGCATAACCAACACGTACACGGAGTGAAATGAGGCATGTTAGTTATCGACATGAACCTATCGATACCAATGACTGCGGGTTGACTGCCCAAGGCAGTTCGTAATACATGATCACCACTGTAATCCATGCAAATAATTGTCCTTAACAACCCCCGCTTGAGCGGGTGCTGAGTCCAAACTATAGTACTATCGTCGTTAAGGCAGGTAGACAGCATTCCATGTGTAAACATAACCACAAGCATTCATTTAGTCATGTATAACATGCAGTAACGGTTAGCGTTTAAAGTATTGCGTAGTGTGTTCAATGTGATTTAGAATAAGTAACGTATGTAACACCCAAAAGTGCGTAAAGCAAAAAGGGATCGAGTATACTCACAGCGATGGATGGATTGAAGGGAGCGCTAGAGAGTAGGGTTAGCCTGATCAGAATGATAGCATAATGATAAGTGACGCGTAAAACGATGCAAGGTGTAAGTGGCTCGTACAGCAGTTCAGTCAGATGGTAATCCGATCGGACGGCCAATCGTGCGAATGACAATCCGTTTGGATGGTTGTCCGGTCGGACAGTAGTCCGATCGGACGACTATTCGAGTGGATTGTTTCTTCCTATGAGAAGGATGTGTTTGTGTATGATGGCTTGACCTTTGAAGTTTTCGTTGTAGCATTTTGAAGACATAGAAGTATCTCTACCTTTCAGGTCGGTCGGTCGGACGGTCGTCCGATCGGACGGCAATCCGATAGGTTGGCACTTCAGTGAGAGCAAGTTCACAGCAAGTTATCACTCGCTCAGACGGTTGTCCGTTCGGGTGGCATCCTTTGTGAATTGAACATGTTGAAAATTGTTTAAGTATAAAAGTCCGAATGTCTCATGATTCGGATGGTTGTTCGGTCGGATGGTAGTCCGATCGGACAGCTATTCGTTCAACACTCAGACTCCAGGTCTTGGCAAAATTGGTTAGGAGTGGGACCCAAGGTGCAAGTCGTTCGGATAGCGGGTCGTTCGGATGGCTGTCCATTCGGACAGTAGTCCGATCGGGCGGCACTCCGTCCTGGTCGTTCCGTTCGTCTTACACTTGGCCGTTTTGATTGTTTGTCGTGTTATCGATATGTGTTGATATCGTGCTAACCAACCGAGTTCCATTCTAAGCTCTAGTGACCCGACTGAACACGAACCACCCAAATTCGGTCAGTCCACCGGTTTAAGACGGTAGTTTATGGTTAACCCAAAATCGATAATCTCGTGGATAGAGTACGGATCTTGAACCAACACAACCATAGGATTGAATGGTGAGTCGGCACAAGCTCCGATTCTACCGGTTTTGAATGCATTGAGTGTAAAAGATGCGACATGTTAGGATAGATATTCCTTTCAACTCTTTTATGCTTGAAAACACTTAGATTTGTATGAAAACAGGGATTTCTCTTGTGGAAATCGTTCAGATTCAAGTTGTTCTTGGTGGATTGAAGCCAAAACATGAAAATAACAAATTAATCTCGTTTGTCACGTACGATAAAAACATAAAAACATATAACTTTGTCAACTATATCAAAACGTAAACTATAGTTAAATCGGTTCGAGCTCGTTTGTCACATACGATAAAAACATAAAAATAACAAATTAATCTCGTCGTTAAACTTTACCATTTCTTTCGCGTCGAGTCGTCGAAACATGGATTTGAGTTAACCGGGTCAACTGAGTTGACCAGGTTTGACTCGTTGGGTTGACCGAGTCAGCCGGGTTGACCGGCTGAGTTGACATGGTTGACCGAGTTGGACCGAGTCGAACTGAGTTGAACTGAGTCGAGACCCGAAATTTGAATCCGAACCGAATATGTTGACTGCTGACCCGCTGACTGTGTTTACTGTTTGACCCGGACCCGAACCGAGTTAACTCGGTTTAACCGAGTTGACCCGTTCTCGAACCGTGACCCGACATAAATCAGGCAGGAACCCAAACCAGAGCAGAACCCGAAGCTTGAAAACCCGAACAATACTGAAGCCGTCCTCACCACTATCGAAAAACTCGTCGGATACGTCTTGGACTGCCAGACTTTTGATGTAGACCACCGGATAAAAGAACTGACCGGCGGTCTGAGTCTTCGACCGCCGGTTCTCTCCCGCCTCTCAGTCTCTCTCTCCGTCTCTCTCTGTATCGCACCGCCGCACCACCACCGTCCGGTGGTGGTGGTGTTCCGATTAGCCTGATCGAACAAAAAAAAAGGGGTACCGGTTGGAGATGAGCAGGGGAGGGGGTTCGGTGTGTGGGTTGATGGCAACAGGAAGATCAGAGGAAGGGGGTGTTTGTCGGAGAGAACCACCGCCGGAAAACCTCCACCGCCGCCGTCTGCGGCGGCGCCGTCGCCGTTGACGGTTGCCGGAGTTCGGCCGGTGCCGAGTGAGAGAGAGAGAGAGCGATGTAGGTGTGTGTGTGTTGTTTGTTCTGCATAAATGAAGAAATTGAGGCAGGGTCTCTTTTTATATTTGCATAATGGGCTTTGGGCTTGGGCCCAAGGCCCACAAGCCCAGTCCCCGCGTTTTGAGTGGCCCGTCATTCCTACGAACCCGCTTTCGCGACCCGAACTCCGCGTAGCATCGTAAAACATAATTTTTGATTTAAATTTTTTTTAAGTAATGTCAGTTGTCGCGTTTCACGCATTCGTTCGTCGTTTTAAAGAAAATTGCGTAAAACACTACGTTGATCGTGTTAATCCATTTTTTTCGATTCGGCTTCGACTACGTATAAAAAGTTAATTACGAATCTAAAATCCATTTTTTTCGATTCGGTTTCTCTGTAAACCACCGTTCGCGCTTTGTTAAGACGGATAGGCGTTCCCAGGCACTCCAAAGGCCTAATTAAGTTAATTTGCGCTATAAACTCTATTTATTATCGCGTTAATCACTTGTTAATCACGTAATTAAGAGCCGTAAATCACCGGTTGTCACACCTATCAGGCGGCTGTTCGGCTAAAGTATCGACCGGTCGAAACTCTTTTTGACCCTCCTTTAAACAAAAAAAATACTTGTTTATAACAATACCACGGTTCTCGTGCTGTGTGCCCTTCCTAACAGTCCAACCTCCAGCTTCTGCATAAGCTTTGTAAAAGTTATACGCAGCATTAACTGTGTCAAATAACATGCCCTCTGCTGGCGTCAACGAAGAGGGTGAATCTGGAATATATCTCTTTGTTCCCGAGTTTGGAGAAACTTGTTCAACACCACGTAATTGGTAATTGGGTGCATCTACAAAACATGACAAAAAATGAGCATAAAACACATTTGTAAAACACAATGTGATGAAAACAAAAAAAAACAAAAAAAACCCAGGCCAAAGTAAAAAACATACTGACCATGCTGCCAACTAATGAACTTATATAACACACCAAAACAAAAAAATCTAACCTGAATGCTAAGAAACTAATAACCATGGGAAAAAACAACATAATGCAAGTTAAAACACACCATTCAATGAAACTATAAAAAACATTGACTTCAACATCAATATCTGTTAAAACACATTACTGTTAAAACACATCATTTAAAGGAAACTATAAAAAACATTGACTTCAACCTCAATAACTGTTAAAACACATTACATATAACAGGCTGATGATTTCTCAGAAAGAGTTTAAATAAACAAAACATAAAACTACAAATATGGAAGTTAAAACACACCATTCAATATCTAAAAAAAGGGTGATCTTCAGATTACAAACCATCAGTCACCTTATGTAATCAATAAACACAAAAACCTCAACCTCTATGACAGTTAAAACACAACACCAAGAACAAGCTGATGGTTTGGCATATAAATGACAAATATGGAATTTAAAACACACCATGAAATATCTTTAAAAAAAATTGATCTTCAGATTACAAACCATGAGTCACCTTATAGAATCACTAAACACAAAAACCTCAACCTCTCTGGCTGTTAAAACACGGCACCAAGAACAATCTGACGGTTTTGCAGATAAATGATAATAATCAACACAAAATACTACAAAAGTAAAGAAAAAAAACTGTAATTACCATCTCCACCATCAACAAGTGTGTTTGAAGCCATGATTTTTCACTCTGAAAAATTATTGAATATGAATGATGCTGGTGAAGAATAAAACGATCGAAATTATTATATATAGATATGTGTTTCATGTTCGTGATATTTGGAAGAGATTTGGATTTAAAAACAACCATAATCCCGAAAATCATGCACATAATCGGTTACATACAAGATCATGCAATATTAGTTACTGAAGATAATTACCAAATGTAAAATTAAAATGTGAAATTACATGTTTGCCCTTCTAGTTAAAATACATCTATGACACATGTCCAATTATTATTGCTTCCTAGACTTTCTAGGAAAAATAGACTTTCTACACAGCTCCTACTATATATATATATATATAGTGGAGGGTTCAAATGAGAAGAATTTTTTTGTGAGAAGAATTTTTTTGTAAGAAGAAAAAAGAAGAAGTTTCAACCAATAAGAATGGCTTTATTTTACTTCATTTAATATTTGTATTTAATTTTAATATAAGGGTATATTGGTAAACTTACATAAATCATTAATTTGTATTCTTCCCCTTTAATAACTAGCTAAATTAAATTTGTAACTCCTTTTCAAAATATATATTTTTTCCAAATTAAAAAAACAACTTAATTTAAAGTGTAGAATAAATTACTAGTTGTGTAAGATAAATTACGAGTTGTGTAGGATATATTTCGAGGTGTGTAGGATAAATTTCGACTGTGTAGGATAAAATTCTATAACGTGTAGGGTACATGTAGGAAAATTTTGATATGTGTAGGTTTTGTAGATTATATGTAGTATAATTAATCTTTGGTTGACTAATTAATTAAACAGAGAAAAATTAATGATATGAGTTATAAATGAAATAGCATTTTACTAATATGCCCTTTCTTCTTTTTGTTCTCACATTAAATTTCTTCTCAAATGAACATTCCCATATATATATATAAATATATATATATTAAATTGAGTTATGAGAGATAATATATACGTAATCGATGCACCAACATACATGTTATCAAAACAACCTCATACATATTTATTTTATATATAAATTGACACCGTTTAGCTTTTTTATTATTCTAATATAGTGTAATGCTTCATAAATTTATTATGAAGTGTTTATTTTTATCATAAAAGTTTTGTTCAAAATTGAACAGGTCAAATATAATTTTTTTTTTGTTTTTATCGTGACGAACTGAGTCGATACCATCCGAACAACTTTGGTAGTGGTATAAAGTATCTTTTTTATATGGTAAGTATAGCGAGTGTCGGTTTCGTGACAGACCAAACTGATACCATGCTAGCAATATCAGTACCACGTCGATTCCGGCTGAATAAAATATTCATTTATATAGTTTTCGATCAATGTAAAATGCATGGTGATATCCATTTGACCATATCATGAATTTATTTTTCGGGTTTTATCTATTGTTATAATAAGTACGGGTACCGTAATTAATCAAACTTATATCCATGGCCGGCCCTGAGGGTGGGCGAGGAGGACCACCGCCAGGGCCCGATATTTCAAAGGGCACGTCATTTAAAAAAATTGATATGTATATGTAAAATAAATAAATTAATAGGGTATACCCATATAAACACCAACATAGGTCCACTTACAAAACTATTTTTAAGGTTTAGATTAGTTATTAGCTCATTGTCTTTTAGGGGTATTCATCGGTTCGGTTTATGGTTTATTTGGTTTATTCGGTTCGGTTTATTTGGTTTTCAAAATTTTGTACCCCAAACCAAAAACGAAACCAAACCAAATAAGGAGTATGCAAACCTATCCAAACCAAATTCAATTCGGTTTGGTTTCGATTAGAAACCAAATAAACCAAATCCAACCAAATTGTACCTAAGTACTTTTTTTCCTAATTTAAATTTATGTTTGTGTTCCAACTTCCGAACATCGCAGCTAAACTCTAGTTTTATACTCAAAGTCTGAAGTTCTATTATTTTAGAAATGAATGGTTTGAGTTGGGCTTTTAGATTTACATTTAGTATTTTTAGATGCATAAAAAAATAACTATTTTGAGCTAATAAATTGTATATGATTTATAAAATATTATTATTTTTATTTAATAATTAATTAAGTTAAACGGTTTATTCGGTTATTCAAATAAACCGAATAAACCAAATAAAATAAAATGTGGATCCATAAATCGAACCAAAAACCATATTCACAATTCGGTTTCGGTTAGAAACCAAACTAAAAACCGAATTCATTATTCGGATCGGTTTATTTGGTTACGGTTACGGTTCGGTTTACGGTTTTTATTTGGTTACGGTTTTTTTTTTTGAACACCCCTATTGTCATTAGGTTTAGACCTCCCAATACCCAATTTCGTTAAGGCCTAAGGGCATGTTTTTTTTAGCTCGAACAGGGTACACGAATTCTCAGGGCCGGCCCCGCTTATATCGACCGAATTCCTGCTGCAACGCGCAGAGAAATTCGACTTGTCTTATAAATCTAAACACTTAACTTTTTTCAAGTAATTATATTTGCTTTATCTAAAATCAGCACATTCAACAATCTGAATGCTTTGGCAGTTCCATTAGTAGCTAAAAACTAAAATATGCAGTTTTAAAATTTTGATGCCGCGAGTTAGAAAGTCATGATAAAAGATACCATGTGTGTATATTCACTTTGAAATGTTAATAACCAGCGAGATACCCCGTGCGATGCGACGGGATTTCTGTTGATATTAGATCGGGTCATTACGGTATGAACAATCGCTATAGCAACCGAAAGAGAGAATCCCAACAATTAAAGTCGTGATGTGTTCAAAAGAATATTGACACATTGTTATCAAAGACCTAAAAACAAATATTGGTACTTGTTCCGAAATACTGATACAGGTACCGACGTTGGTCTATCAAAATTGGTTTGTTTTATCGTAGTACCAGTTACCAACACTCGTATAGCGTAGAATAAATAAAATATATATTTTTTCGAAAACAACCTCATCTTTAACAAAATTTACACATGAGTGTCGAGAAAAAAATAAACACATATCGTATTTCGTTGAAAAATCAATGGGTTAAATGTGTGTATTAATTCATAGTATAAGGGTATAAATTAAAATCAAAATAAAAAATTAATACACCAACTAATCAGGTTTTCCCTTTGTTTAAGTCAATATTGGAACATGCTGTTAATAATATTGCGGTTTTAAATATATACTTTTTTTTATAAACTACGATTTTGATCCTCATTATTTGTCCAACATTTGTTAAAAAAACTAGTGATTTGATCCTCATTATTTGTCCAACTGTAATTAGTTTAAAAAAAACTAGTGAATCCATGCCAAGTGACCATTATCCTTTCTAATCCGAAAAAAAAAACAAATAATACTTACGAATATACTAAAACATGTAATCCCCCATCAAAATCAAAATACTTACGAATATACTAAAACATGTAATCCCCCATCAAAATCAAAAGATTTTGATATCATAATTGAGGAAATTTTAATGGAATCCCAATTTAACACCTCTAATTTGCTATGGCAACAACACCAACTTTTTGTTTTATGAAGGTGGAAATTTTTATCGGTCGTTTTTTCTATAGCTATATGATACTCACTCCATCCCATTAAAAGTGTCCTATATTATGAATTTTTAAAGTCTTTATTATAATACGCCTCGCTTGCGGTATGCGCATATAATGTATATATGTGTGGACGCTCGGGGGCAAAAGTGAAAGTGCACTAATTTTAACGTTATTTTACTAATTTCGTGAAAATAACGTTAAAAGAGGAGGATGGTTAATCATGCATTATGTGGTGGCGTTGATAGCCGAAAGACAATGGGGTACATGCACTAATCGGCAGTTGTCTCAATTGTTGAGTGTTATGTGCCTTGTGTCCAATGCTTGATGCAAAACTACTATCAAGACGAGGGTCTCATTGGAAGCAGTCTCTCTATTCCTACGGGGTAGAGGTAAGGTTGTCTACATCTTACCCTCCTCAAACCGTACCTTAGCTTTGCTATTGGTGGGATTTACTGAGTACGATGATGATGATGATGATGAAAGTCTTTATTTATAAACTTTGACCTTAAATTATTTTGTTTGTGTTAGATAATACTTAATGAAAGTTATATGATTTGTGTGTGTTTTACAAGTGTTTTTATCGGGTTAATTTTCATCAAGTTTTATATAACACAAAAAATATATAATTAAAGTTAAAGTTTATAAATAAAGACTTTGAAGATTCAAAATATGACACTTTTAATTGGACGGATGGAATATTTTTTTAGGTCTGGTTCTTGTTGGATCGGATCGGGTCATATACAAAAATATAATCAAACTAAATATAAACACAATTTGCATCCATGAGGAAAATGTAATTCCACCTCATTCTTAACTGTGAGTTAAAATGAAGATGACGGGGGAGACCCAAGAAACAAATTAAAAAACTACAGGGACTCAAACGACGAAAATTAAATATAAAGGGTGAATAATGATCCCGTCATCAAACCATATGAACGCAAATTGCACTTTACTCTTTATATTACATCAGGTTCTTGTACATTTCTTTGTTATTATTTTTATTAATATATTAATGATCAAGTGAAACCTTAATATTTAATTATTTTTATGGAAGTATATTTTTAAACATCTATATGTTCATAAAAATATTCGTCAGCTATGTATACTTTTCAAAAATATTATAGAAGATTATATCATATAATTGATAACATAATATAAAATACCTCATAATACTTAAATCCGAAAACAATCCATATGTAACAAAGTGGTTTCCCTATGGACAAATAAGTAAATAACTAACAAGAAAAAAGAAATAGTGTACAATAAACAATCAATAAAAAAAATTTGCTGAGAGTAGGAATTCAAAATCTGTTGTCTTTCACTAAACTTTTCCACCGTACATGAAATTATTTATTAAATATCTTAACCTTTACCACCCGTACATGAACGTTTATTTATTAAATATAACTAGTTGATTTTCCGACCCCGCGTTGCGTCAGGGATCCAATCTCTGCAAAATGCGTGCCTACAACGGTAAATAGATACCGAATATCAAAACATAGATAAAAATGACGTAGTAACGATAGTTACTCCGTCCTCAAAACGATTTTAAATAATCGAATATATAATAGTAGGACCCACATAACGTTGGAAATTCGGTTGTTTTCAGTTAAGTTATGACGTTACCAACACGTTAAAATATGGATGAGCTCGGTACCGGTAATGGCACCGAAAGTACCGATCCCGAAAATAATCGAAATTCCGGCACCGAAAATGCTCGGTACTATACGGTATGGTATGGTATTTGAAGGTAAAAATAAGGAAATACAGGTATGGTACTAGACCAGTGTCAAATCAAAAGTAACGATTCTAAAAACGCCAAAAGTTGGGTACCAAATTGGTATCGAAAATGATCTGGTATAATAAATTTGGTACCGATATGATACCAGTTTGATTACAGGATTTGATATCATTTGCTCATCAATAATTTAAATATACAAGTTAATTTTACATGTTACAATTCATTCATTACAGAAAAAAGACAAAAAAGAAAAGAAAATAAGTTGTGTATATAAAACCTCATTCAAACAAAATACAATTTACTTAACACGTATATGAAAATCAATCTAAATGGTGCAATTACTTGTGTTGCTACGTGGCATGAGCTCATAGGTGATGTTAGGGATGAGCTTGGTACCGAAAACCCCCAAAAGTGGGTACCTGTATCGAATATACCTGGTACGGTACAAGTATTTGAGGGTAAAAACCGATACCGAAAATGTCAAAAGTCGGTACCGAAAATGTACCCGGTTTGGTAAATTTGATACCGGTACCATTTGCTTATCCCTATGTGGTGTTACTATTCATTAGTCGGTACCGAATAGGTACCGAAAATGTACCCGGTTTGATAAATTTGATACCGGTACCGGTACCATTTGCTTATCCTTATGTGGTGTTACTATTCATTTGGTTGTGCTTTTAATATACAGGGGGTGTTACTATTCATTTGGTTGTGTTTTTAATATATAGGTCCGGTTTGGTAAATTTGATACCAGTACTGGTACCATTTGCTTATCCCTATGTGGTGTTACTATTCATTAGTCGGTACCGAATAGGTACTGAAAATGTACCCGGTTTGGTAAATTTGATACCGGTACCAGTAACATTTGCTTATACTTATGTGGTGTTACTATTTATTTGGTTGTGTTTTTAATATACAGGGGGTGTTACTATTCATTTGATTGCGTTTTTAATATATAGGTAATATAACATTATCTTCTTCTTCCTCAGATAACATCTTCCTGTCATTTTTCACAGACAAATGCCTCGCTGGTCGGAAAAAACACCATGCTATCTATATTCATTCTTTTCTTCACTTTAGACGCTCACACAAATCCGACGACTTCAAGGGGTGCGATTACAAAATTTCATGGGGTGCGCTCGAGATTTTCACGCATGTATAACACTGAAAATTTTCACTTAAGGGGGCGACCGCCCCCACGGCAGACCGTAGGTCCGCCATTGATTACATCGTTTGATTGGTTGTTACAAAGAAAGTCAAACAACTTTGATAAATTACAAAATACTTTATTAGCTTTATTCCTAACACCGCGTATATATGTATAGTGGTGAGGTATGTGGTTTGGTCTTTTTCGACACGTGATGTCCACATCATCAAGGTCTCAAAATTGGGTAAAACTGAGTAGTGGAGAGGTATGTGAAATTAGTGGGTTTGAAATTAAAACAACAAATTTGATTGGTCAAAACAAACTCCAACTAATTAAGATATCTTTTTCTCTCTGTTGCACTATGTAGTCAATAGCGCTTAGCAGACATACAAACACATAGCGGTCCAAATGGCAGTTCCTTATAGCGGTCCCGCTATTGGACCACTATTTTGAAACATGTATAGCAGTCGTAGCATTGCTTTTAGCGGTTTTTCTTATTTCAACCCAAAAGTAAGGTAAAGCCCACATTAATCAACTTTTTGTTTATAAATAAACCCAAAGTAAATGCCCAAACTCAAAATTAAACCTAAATCGAGATCAAAAGTCTTCATTTGCTAGCTCTTCATTAGTTCATCATTTAACAAAATTAAATCTAAATCTCTAAATCGTTGGACTTCCTCGGTTCATGTTTTGGATTTTGATATTACTACTATTATTATGCATGATAATATGATATTACTATACATTTGATATTATTTTTAATATTTTTCAATATATATATATATATATATATAATATGCATGATATAAAAATTACCGCTATAACCTATATAGGTTATAGAGGACCTTGACCGCTATTTGATTTTGGAGAACTATAACTGCATAGCTCTTGCACTTCGTGGTTCAACCACGACCAACCCTCCAAAAGCCAAACCATATGAGGAGATGGTGGTGTTGAGCATTTGGTCAACCATATACCCATTACAGATGATCTAATGAAGGCAGCTAATAGCGCATATTTTTTCTCTGGGGTTATAAGTTCTTAATCTTGATTTGAGTTTTATTAGACATACTTTTTAACTACACATGTCTTGAGATAAGATAATTTTTTTGTGTCTTTAAAGAAGTATTTTTTTTCTCATTTATAAAACAATTTCTTCTTTTGTATATCTTTCAAAGTTTAGTGCAAGTACACCTGGTGGTCGTTGTGAATTCTCTAGAACAGTCATATTTATTCTCACCATTCTCTGATTTCAACTTATTCTCACCATTCTCTGATTTCAACTAAGATTTTGAACTCTCCATTTACCTTCACAACCGTCACAAGGGAAAGAAAATCTTTTTGTTGCTTAGCTGTTCCCAATGGTCATGCATCTACCTTGTTTGGTTGATTTCAGACAACTTCTAGTGGGAGAGTTATGATATCAACCATAATTTTAGTTTGAAACAAATCATGTATAAAATCATAAAGTAATAACAAAACTGCAACTTTTGATATGTATTGAAGTTTTTTTAATGGGAAACCCTAATCGCAGAGGCGGCAACAACCGGTCATCATTCGATACTGATGATCCGGCTACTCGGACTACTTTCTACGTTACGGATATCTCGGATAGGGTTACGGGTATGAAGCTTCGAGAGGCGTTTCGTCCTTTTGTCTACGTAACTGATGCATGGGTTCCAAGGAGACGATCTTCAAAGGGGAAGGTTTTCGGTTTTGTTCGTTGTCAAAAGATAAAGGATCCTTACCCGATTTTGCAGAATCTTAACGATATTACTATCATGGAGTCTCGGATTTCTGTGTCGTTAGCATTGTTTGATCGTGCACATAAGAAGATTCCTTATGTTAATGACGAGCCGGTTAAAAAGGTTTGGATGCCTAGAGAAAAGAATGTTGTGGATGCTGATTTTCCTCCAATTACGTCAGTGTATTGTGGATCTTCTGGTTCGAAGAAGTCACTGTATCTTGATGATGGGGAAGCAGTGTATCCGGCACATTGTATCGGTAGGGCTGTTGTTGGACGTGCGGACTCCATTGGACGGTTGCACTCGGTAAAGAAAATGTTGGCCGCAGCAGGGTTTGTAGAGGCTGCAGTGTCTTATGTCGGAGGCTTGTCAGTTCTTATATCATTTCGGGATAGGGGAGAAATGGACGCTTTTTGGAAATCCAAAGAGGACGTTTGGAAGGATACTTTTGTGTCTGTCACTCCATGGACTGGCCAAGACTTTCCTTTCGAGCGTATTGCGGTGTTGAAGATAATGGGGTTGCCGATTGCTGTTCGGGACGGGGCGGTCTATGACAAGGTTGGTAATTTGTTCGGGAAGGTTGTATGGTCGTCTGAGTTCTCTTGGCTTGCAGTGGATAACTCGGTGGGATTCTCTCATGTTCTTACTCAGTTACCGTCAAGAATTGATGAAGAGGTTGCTATTCGATGGAGAGGCTCTGGGTATAATGTGTGGGTGGTTGAGGAACAATCATCTTGGGTGCCTGAGTTTGCTGAGGTCGGGGCCACCGGAGTTGTGGATGAGCTGGAGGAAGGGGAAATCCGGGACGAGTCGCCGGAAGTAAATGACGGTGGCGGTGATAACGGAGATCCGATAATCCAGGAAGTTAATATGGAAACTAGTAATGACAACGTTGACCTTCCAATTTTTGAGGAAAACGGTTGTGGCGGTAAAGATTCAAACGAAGTGGGCCAGCAAGGGCATTCGGATTCTGGGCCTGTGGATGTGGGCCAGCAAGGGCATTCGGATTCTGGGCCTATGGATGTGGGCCAAAACTTGCTGTCAACACCTACTGGGCCTGGTATTTTATGTCCAATGGATTTTAATTTGGGCCGTTCGGAGGGATTTAAAAGCAGGAAGAGAACTAGACTACTCTTCCATAATTCTCCTGAGGATATCGATAATAACCAGACATCTTCAGCACCAGATGTACAGGAGGAGGTTCATTTTGTTCCAGATTTAAACGTCGCTGATGGGTTTGTAGAGGCGGCAGAGGAGCCTCTGCCTCAGCCGATCGGAGTTCCTGTGCAGGAGGATTTGCCCCCGGAACCTCCGGCTCCTAGTACAGGTTTGTCTAATCCTGTTTCGGGTAATTTGGATGAGTTGATGCATGAGGCTGTTAGTATTAACAATGAAGTTGAGGCCACAGTCCAAGTTAATAGTTTGGTTGGGGTCACTCTTACTAATTTTGAAGGTTGTGTTGCACACGAGATTGTTTCGGAATGTGATTCTAGGGTTAATTAATGATTTTCCTTTCTGTGAATGTCCGTGGGATTAGGAGTAAAGGTAAGGATGGGTGGCTTAAGGGATTAAAGTCGACCTATAGTGTAGATTTTATGGCTGTACAGGAATCTAAGTTATCGGACCCTCCGGAGTGGTTACTGGCTAGGTGTTGGGGGCGCTCGGCTTTGTCTTTTGACTGTGTTAATTCTGTTGGTAATGCAGGAGGTCTCATTAGCTTGTGGGACCCCTCTACATATCGACAGACGGGAGTTATTAGATCACACCATGTCTTGATTGTTTCAGGTGTTATGGTAAATTTGGGACTTCATGTAAATATTGCGAATGTGCACGCCCCAAATGATGCGGGGGAAAGACGAACCTTCTGGAACGAGTTGTTATTGTATAGACGATCATTGAACAGCATGTGGTTATTCTTGGGTGACTTTAATGAGGTGCGGGGTATCGATGAAAGAGTAAACTCGGAATTTATTGCTTTAAATGCGATGCATTTTAATGCTTTTATTGAAGAGGCGGATTTGTTCGAGTACAATATGTGTGGTCACAAGTACACCTACATGTCGAGTAATGGGGAGAAATTGAGTAAATTGGATAGGGGGTTGGTTTGTACCGAGTTCTTGTCTAAATGGCCGAATGTGATGTTGACTGCTCTCTCTAGACATCTTTCTGATCACTGCCCCATTTTGCTTTCATTGAGGAGTTCGGATTATGGGCATATTCCGTTCCGTTTCTACAACTCTTGGTTACAATTACCAGGTTTTGTGGATTACGTTAATTCTATTGCTAACAATTTTACTTTTGATGGTCCGGCAGACTTCGCTTTGGCGGCGAAACTTAAATGGTTGAAAGGCAGAATTAAGCTATGGGTGGATGCGGACCGAAGACGTAGATTTGAAAAGTATGAGCAGAATAAGAAACGGGTTGTTGAGTTAGAAAAGATTGCGGACGATAGGGTACTTTCAGAAGACGAATTAGAGGCTCGGGTAATTGCAAGGAAAAATGTGGCGGATGAAGAGAGGTTAAGGGCGTTGGACGTTCAACAAAAGTCCAGAACGCGGTGGGCTCTTGATGGAGATGAAAACTCTAAATATTTCCACGGAGTTGTTAAAATGAATACGGCTTCTAACAGGATCCATGGGGTCCGTTGTGAGGGGGTCTGGCATGATGAGCCTAATGTGGTGAAAGATAAAATCGCCTCTTTTTTCATTAACAAGTTCAGTTTTGATGCAGGTCCAAAGCCTTGTTTCATTTGTCCAGATATCCCGCGGCTTTCTTCTGAGGAGATTCAGTCCTTGGATGTTCCGTTTACCATAGAAGAGATTACCGCTGCCGTGTTTGATTGTGATGGCGAGAAAGCACCGGGACCTGATGGTTTCAATTTTAGCTTCATACGCAAGTTTTGGGCTATATTGAAGCTTGACTTTCTGAAGTTATTTGAGGAGTTCTACGAGAATGGTTTTATTCGTGAAGGGTGCTTCTCAACATTTATAGCATTAATACCGAAGGGGCGTGACCAGGCTACTCTTGCGGATTATCGGCCTATTAGCTTGGTGGGTGTGTTAAATAAAGTGCTTTCGAAAGTATTGGTACTTAGGCTGAAGAGGGTGATGAACCGACTTGTTTCGGAAGAGCAAACCGCGTTCATTAGTGACCGTAATATTCTGGATGGGCCTCTAATTTTGAACGAGACGATTGCATGGTTGAAGAAGGCGAAGCTTAAAGGCTTTTTTCTAAAAGTCGATATTGACAAGGCATATGACTCGGTAAGATGGGATTTTTTAGAAGACATTTTAGTTCAAATGAATTTTTCTTCTAAGTGGTGCGGTTGGATCATGTCGTTAGTCCGGAATTCTCGTGCATCTGTCTTAGTAAATGGGTCTCCAACGATAGAATTTATGTGCCAACGGGGTCTTCGACAAGGGGATCCGTTGTCCCCATTTTTGTTTATTCTATCTATGGAGGCACTATCGCGGATTATGAAGAGAGCGTCTCAACTTGGTGTTTTTCATGGCTTTCAAGTGGGTGGTAGTGGGCCTTTGATTTCACACTTTATGTATGCAGACGACGTTGTCTTTTGTGGGGAATTGTCGATTGCTAATGCGAGGAACCTGAGGCGACTCTTAAGGGGATTTTATTTAGTGTCGGGCTTGCGTATTAACTCCAAAAAGAGTTGTGTATATGGGGTAGGTGTGGAAGAGAATGAGGTGGAGGAGTTAGCTTCGGCTATTCACTGTTCGCACGGGTCTTTTCCTTTCACTCACCTTGGAGTTCCAATTGCCACAAATATGAATCTGGTGAAAAACTGGGATCCGGTAGTAGACAAAGTCAAGAAAAGGCTATCCTCTTGGAAGTCAAAATGCCTTTCCTATGGGGGGCGCATCACTTTGCTTAAGTCGGTATTGAGCTCGCTTCCTCTATATTATTTTTCCTTGTTCAGGGCCCCAGTGCAGGTTATTGAGGTTCTTGAACGGATCAGGCGGAAATTTTTTTGGGGTGGCACCAATGACGTTGATAAATTAAGTTGGATGGCTTGGGAAAAAGTGGTGTCCCCGCCTAAATATGGTGGTGTCGGCTTGGGTGCTCTACGTGAATCAAACTTGAGCCTTTTATCTAAATGGTGGTGGCGGTTTAAAACAAACCAAAACGGACTTTGGAGAAAGGTTGTTTGGGCGATTCATGGTAGTAGTAGAGGGTGGTATTGTATTCCGGTAAAACTGTCCCTAGGCGGCACGTGGAAACAAATCGCTAGTGTTCCTAAGTTATTGGGGAACTATAATTTGGAACCGCATAAACTAATGAAAGCATCTTTAAAGAGTGGCAATGACATTTGTTTCTGGTTAGATTGGTGGATAGGGGATGATACCTTACAAAACTTGTTTCCCTTGTTGTACGGACTGGACAAAAACAAGTGCTGTTTGGTGTCGGATAGGATTAGGACAGAGCTACAGGTGACGCGGCTGTCCTGGGAGTGGCGAAGAGCTTACTTTTCTGCACAAGAGCTTGCGCAGCTGGCTGATTTGCAGTTGCTGCTTTCGGGCGTCCCTACTTCAGCTGGGCCGGACTCTTGGGCTGCAAAAACAGATGGGTCTGGTTGCTTCTCTGTAAGTGCAGTCAAGCAGCGAATGTTGGATGCGACACATAGTGCTCCGGAGGTCGTGTATGAGTGGTGCAACTGGGTCCCTAAAAAAGTTGGTATAGTGGCTTGGCGGGCTTTTTATGATCGTCTTCCAACTGCTGATGCCTTACTACGAAGAAACATTCAAGTCAATGCTGTAAGATGTTGCCTTTGTGATACTAATTATGAGTCGGTCGATCATTTGTTTACGGGGTGCCCAGTGGCCTTGGAGATTTGGCCGTGTGTGTTCTCGTGGTGCCGCGTGCCTAATCTTTTCGCATTTCATGTTCGGGATTTATTGTTCTACTATAAAACGGCCAAAACTAATGACCGAGCAAGAAAGGCGTTCTATGGAGTTGTGCTTACTACGTTTTGGAGTCTTTGGAAAGCAAGGAATGATTTACTCCATAATCAAAAGCCGGTTGTCGTGCGGAATGTGTTTGAGGAAATAAAGATTATGAGCTATCTATGGATCACAAACCGAGGGAAGATGTCGGATATGACTTGGGACTCTTGGGGGAGATTTGATACAACCAAAATGGGATAGTCTTGGTTTGTTTTTTTATTGTGGACTGTATGTTTCGGATTGTCTTGTATGCTCGGATTTCTTTAATTGCTAGCATCTTGTTAGCAATGTGATAAATAAAAGTTTCGTTGGCCGTTCAAAAAAAAAAGTCATATTTGATGATTCTCATGGTCAACCATAACCTACGCAATGAAACTTTTGCTTTCATTGAAATTACCTATAATGACTGCGACGTGAGATCATTAAGTCAACATGTGTTTTTTTTTTAAAGAGAACTTCATTAAACAAACAAGCCAACCTGGAAAAAGAACGGGCGACCACAACAACACAAAACCGCCTATACAAATTTACACCAATCTTCCCACGAGATATTAATACATTTCGATCTATTCTTAAACCAAATAAAACCGAGCGATCTAATCGAACAAAAAACCTCCTCGACCTTAGGAACTTTAGCACTAAACACTAACTCGTTCCTAGCTAACCAAATCGCCCAACAAGCAATAATAGCAATGCCCTGATACGCCAGCTGCAGCTTACCTTTCAACCCACAATACCGAAAAGCTTCTACCACATCTTTGAAGGAGAAAGCCACTGGGAAAGGAACGTGACACCATGAACTGATCTTCGACCAAACTCTCGTAGCAAAGCTACATGCCGTGAATAAATGGACCGCCGTCTCGTCCCCGCACAGACACATCGGACACGCCGTCTCCGGAACCTGAATATTACGTTTAATAAGTTCCACTCTCGTAGGGAGCCTTTCCAGCAACGCCCTCCATGCGAACACATTACACTTGATGGGAACCCAAGAGCACCACTCCCAAACTATCCTGCAAACAGCAGAATCTGCTTGGCTCAATAAATCGAAAGCTGACTTAACCGAGAAGACGCCTGAAACATCGTTCTCCCACCACCATTTGTCGTTGTCAACAGACAAACAGACGTCACGGAGCAGCACACACAAAGCAGACCATTCAGCCAATTCAGCGCTACTATTAGGAGGAGATTTCCACCTCCAAGCAGCTAACGGATTGGAAAACGGACTGACGATACGATCGCGGACACAACACCTCTTGTCGGTCTCCAGTTGGAACAGGTTCGGGAAGCAAAATCTCAGCGGCTCCTTTCGCAACCAGGGATCCAGCCAAAAGGCTATATTCGACCCATCTCCCACGATCCCTTTGACGAAATGGCGAAACCGATCAGAACCACGAAATGGTCTATCCACAGTATTGACTATGCTTTTCCAAACACCTCCCAGCGAGGATCTCAGCGGAAGAAACTCCCAGGATCTACGGTTCAAATGAATAGCAGAAACAACTTTAATCCATAACGAATTGGCATCGGATTTGAACCTCCATGCCCATTTCAGGAGGAGAGACCTGTTGATGTCACCGAGCTTACGAATACCAAGACCGCCCCTGTCAAGAGGAGACGCCACACAGTCCCACGACACCCAACTCAACTTCCTGTCCGAACCAGAACCACCCCACAAAAACTTTCTCATTAACGCCTCCAGCTTTTTGACCACCCCAGCCGGGACTTTATACAAGGAGAAAAAGTAAATAGGAAGGCTTTGTAAGACAGATTTTATAAGGGTGAGCCGTCCTCCAATCGATAAAACCGAGGCCTTCCAAAGAGCTAACCTAGCCTCGAAAATCTCAACAACCGATCCCCAATTAGAAAGACGGTTCATGTTTGCTCCCACCGGTAAGCCAAGGTACTTGAAAGGCAAAAACTCCGCTTTACAGCCAAACAACGAAGCCATCGAATTCAACTCCGCATCGGGAACACCAATACCGAAGATACTCAACTTTTAAAGGTTAATACGGAGCCCCGAACAAATATAGAAACCTCTGAGAATCCTCACCACATTAGAAACGCTATCCTTAGACCACTCCCCGATAACAAGGGCATCGTCTGCAAAGAGGAGATGCGAGAGGACCGGCCCATCGTTCGGGAGACGAACCCCATTGAAGATCCCACTCTCAGAAGCCTTTTGGAAACAACACGTGAGCGCCTCCATCACAATAATGAAAATAAAGGGAGACAAGGGATCACCTTGTCTCATCCCCTTTTGACAAGGAAAGTCAAAAGTCGGGGATCCGTTAACCAACACCGCCGCTCTCGCTGAAGACAGAATCCCAAAAACCCACTTGCACCACAACCGAGGAAAACCCATCTGAGACATAACCGAGATGACGAAACCCCAGTTGACATTATCATATGCTTTCTCAAAGTCCAATTTGAAAAGAAACGCCTTCCTTTTGATCTTCTTGAGCCATGAGATAGTTTCGTTGATAATAAGAGGACCATCCAAAATACACTTTCCGCTAATGAAAGCCGATTGATTCTCCGAGATGACCGAACCAAGAACCCTTTTAATCCGATTAGCAAGGACTTTGGAGAGAACTTTATTAATGGCACCAATCAAACTAATAGGACGGTACTCATTCAAGTCCGTCGGGTCGCGAACCTTCGGAATGAGAGTAATAAACGTTGTAGCGCACCCACGGCTAACCGACCCCGAAGCGAAGAATTCTCTCAGCACCTGCAGAAAATCTGCCTCGAAAACATCCCAAAAAAATTTTAAAAATTTAAAATTCAACCCGTCCGGGCCAGGGGCACGGTCGCTACCGCAGTCCCAAACCGCCTGTTTTAACTCTTCCACGGTGAACTCCGAGACCAAACCTTCGGCATCCTCCTGGCTAAGGGTTTTGAGGTTCTCCAACACAATCGAAGGATGGTCGGCTAGCTCCTCCTTAAACTTTCCCCGAAAAAAATCGAAAACATATTTTTTAATTAAAGAAGGTTTAGAGCACCAAGACCCGTTAATATGCAACCCGTGAACAGAATTCCTGGCTTTCCGACAATTAATCATGGAATGAAAAAAATTTAGAATTCTCATCTCCGTCTTTGGCCCATTTAACCCGGGAACGCTGTCTTAAATCCTTAGTTTTATTCTCCTCAATCTCTTTAATTAGCTTCACGTTTTCTGAAAGGACCCACTCCTCTTCCTCGAGTAATTCCCTGAATTCCATCAGTTTTTCCAAGTCTTCCAGCTCGGATCTAGCTGAGGATTCTAACTCTCCTTCCTTCTTCAGCATATCGTCCCTCCAAACCTTAATACGAGTTCTAATAAACTCGATTTTTTTCAGCAAAACGAGATCAGCAGGCCCCTCACCAACAAAGGCAGCCGCCGCATCTCTAACCGTCGCCTCAAAACCCGGACGACCAATCCATGAGTTAAAAACTCTAAATGGTTTCGGCCCAAAATTAGTCTCTTTGGCAACAAGAATGACAGGACTGTGATCGGACAAGTGTCTAGGAAGGGCTCTACAACAGGCATACGGCCATAACCCGAAAAATTCCGAGCAAACGAGGACGCGGTCAATCTTACTACCTTTCCTCCCATTATCAGCCCATCTAGTGAATTTCCTGTCTTTCATATCGTATTCCAATAACCGAGCATCATAGATAAAAGAATTGAAGTTACCTGCACAAGATGGAATAAAGCGCGTATTCAATCTTTCCTCCGGGGTCCTCACCGCATTGAAATCTCCAAGCAGAACCCAAAGACCCGACGATCCCTCAATAAAGGCCAGAAGCCGATCCCAAAGAACTTTTTTAGCTTGCACATCTTGAGGAGCATAGACATTCGCTATGTTAATATGACGGCCACTACCTTTGATTTTACCTTTGATGATAATAAAATTCCTATCTTTTATCGAATCACTCATATCGAAAAGATTTTTATCCCAGACACTGTCCAGACTGCCCGATAGGCCACTAGAATCCACCCAGGCCGCACCGACTTCTCCGTTACCCCAAATCCTTGAAACTGCCAAGTCGCTCAGCGCACCACACTTCGTCTCTTGAATCGCCGCAAAGCTGATCCCAAATTTCGTCTTCAACCCTTTAATCCATCTAGCTTTACCATCTCCCCCCAACCCTCTCACATTTAGAGATAAAAAAATTCATCCTTGACACTCATTAATACCCTTACCCAGAATCGCATTTCTCACCAGAGCTTCATTGTTACCCAGCTCCATTCCTACCAAAGTTCCGACTTTGACCGTCTTACTAACCTCTTGTTCAACAGCATTTCCCTCGTTGATTCTTACACCTCCAGCCCCTTCAACACCTGGAACCTCGGAACCGGAAAGCCGTTGATCCTGATCCTGCGCTGGGATCGTGACGGAAGCCCGTGGTGAACTTTCCACCAAAACCCCATCAGAATCAAGCGGGATATTCAGGTTAACCCCCTGGTCGGTCGAAAGGGGCTCCTTATCTTTATCTGTCTTTTTATCCAATAAACCCAATAATTGATCCAGGGAAAAGGGATCACTATCTTCTTCCAAATGGGCCCTAGTCCTTTTAGTGGGCCGACCTTTATCACTGGAGTCCAACAAAAAATTTGGGCTATCCATGGAAGATTTGGAACAGAATTTGGCCCCACCCTTCCGCCGCCTTTTGGATCTTTTCCCTGCCTTGAAAAAGAGAATGTCTTTTGTACCCTCCCCAAGATTCTTGGAAACCTCACAGGACTCCTTGGGACCATTACAGGACTCCAAAAAAGGCTGCCAATTAAAACATACCTCCTTGGGAGCCACCCCACCGCCACCAACCTCAGAAGACTCACCAACCTGTTCGTCTCCCCTAGGTGAGCCCCTTCCCAAGCCCACCTCCTCCTCTTCCTCGGACATGCCTCCACCGTTCCCGGACTCCGCCATCTTTACCACCGGAGAAGAAGCCGACGGGGATGAGACATTCGGATTGAACCCCTCCACACATCTCAAGCAATCAGGAACCCAAACATCAACTTCCTCTTCAACCCAGATTCTATAACATCTATCCTTCCACTTGACAGAAACAACTTCGTTAATCCTTTCGACGCCACCGGATAGAACCCCAACCCTAATGGTCGACAGATCCTTATCCTCCCCAAGACCTCGTTGAACATGCAGGACTTTCCCGAATAACTCTCCAACCGATTTGACGACATCCGACACCATTAAGTGCAACGGCAAACCAATAAGCCTAAGCCAGGCCACTTTCTCAAAAGGCATAGACTGACCATCCCAATCACTGAGCTTAGAAAACCAGGGCCCCCAGATGTGCCTAGCCTCAAGGAATACCTGTGGTAATATCTGATAATCAATCTACTTTCTTGAAGATCCATAATATAATCGATGGCCCCCTCATTATAAACGAGATTCTTACGTGGGTTAAAAAGAAAAAAAATCAAGTTGTTATTTTTTAAGATAAATTTCGAGAAAGCCTTTGATCATATAATCTGGAATTTCATAAACCATGTTCAAGAGCAAATGACTCTTCCGGTTAAATGGAAAAAATGGGTTATGGAACTTCTCTCACCTGCTAGATCCTCGGTGTTGGTCAACAGATCTCCTTATTTCGAGTTTCGTTTTCAAAGAGGGGTGAAGATAGGAGACCCTGTATCCCCTTTCCTATTCATAATTGGCATCGAGGTTGTTTCTTGTTTTTGGACACAAGCTTCTTGTACCCGAATAATGGTCCTTCAATCTCCCACCTCATTTTCGCGGATGATGCGTTAATTGTGGGGAATGCTCAGAAGTTAATGTGCTCAACTTATGCAGGTTCCTTAGAATCTTTCATCTGGTTTCAAGGTTAAAGATCAATCTCACAAAATCAAGCATATTATTAGGAGGAGGTCGTTAGCTTGGCGGATATTATTGGGTGCAGCCTGGGATCCTTTTGGCTCCGTATCTTGGGTTAGTTATTGGGGCGAGCATGCATAAAGTAGGTCATTGGTCTATGGTGTTGGACGCCTTTGAAAAAAGACTGTCTCTATGGAAAGAGTCCATTCTATCGGTGGAGGAGGGGGCTCACACTCCTAAAGTCGGTGATGGAAATGCTTCCCACGTATTTCTTGTCTATTTTTAAGGCGCTGGCCAAAGTGATTGTTATACTTGAAGCAAAAAAAAAACGCAAGTTTTTTTTTGGGGGGGGGGGGGCTTAATGATGGGGTGCACAAATAAATTGGGTTTTCTAGAACTCGATCGCTAAACCGAAGGAAATGAGAAGCTTAGGTTTCTCTCCGCTTAGGAACACAGACAATGCGCTTCTAACCAAGTGGTGGTGGCGCCTTAAAACTATAGAAGAAGACACATTATAGAGGAAAGTTATTGGATCCTTGCACTTCTCAAATAGGTCGTGGCCTATTCTCCCCTATGCTAAAAGTCTCCCGGGTACTTGGAGTTCCATAGCTCGTTTGGAAAACACCCTAGCCAAGGTAAGCATAAAGCTGGTGATATGATTAGAATTATACATCTTTTGTATCAAATTCCCTATATTTTTAGTTGGTTGTGTATGGTTTTTCTGGATTTTCGATACTGGGTTGGTTAATACATGCATTTGTAGGAATAGGTGAAAAAGCGGTAGATTTTGCAACAAAAATGAAGGAAAATGGTCAAGGCGGAGAGATCACGAGAAATTGTTGGAGTAAAGTGTTGTTTGAAAGCAGAAAAGTGTTGTTGAAGACCCCTTACTATCACACCCCAACCAATGGCGGAATCATCGGAGTGGGACGAAGATAGATTGCTCATCACACATAACACTATTGCGATAATATTTAATTCAAAATTGATTTTATATCATAATAAAATTGTCAAGTAGAACATCGAAAACAAAACAACAAGTTCAACAATTTAGAGTACAAAATCTAGTAATTTCAAGTGTGTTTCTAGTGTTGTCCCTACTAGATTTCGTCATATTCAACATCATCAACCTGCAACATGTTAACAAAATATAGTTCAACACAAAAATGTATTGGCGAGTACACAAGTTTAAGTATAAGTATAAAAGTTTAAAACGAATCCACATGGCAACTTAGGTTATTCAAGATCAACATAACATGGCATGCAATATTTCTAGTCAACCCTCTGTTTACGCAACAAAGAATGAAATTTAACATGACATCTCATTCACGGGTGGTGCGTTAATCCTATAGCGCCATACATGTTAAATGGAGGCTCGTATAAAGCTAATGACTATTGTATCACATAAGAATCACCCAAGTATATGCATCAAGTATAACAACATAGTATTCATGTATTTGGATTGTTTTCGTGCATTTGCATAAAGAATAAAGTATTTGTGATTTTTGATAAGGTTAACATATTGCACCCAAAAAGTGTTAAAATGAAAATGGGTCAAGTGTACTCACGGTTTTGCAAGCTTCCACTTGTTAATCCGCGAGGAGTTTGTTGGTCGTTGGAGGAGGAAACACCAAGCCTTCTACACGAGGAAACGTAGGTGTGTGAGTTTTGGAGGATAACGGAAGATTAGGAATTCGGAATGAAAAGTATATGGAAAGTAAACATATGAGAAAATAACCATCTAGCACCTAATACTCGTTTTTGACACTATGAAACCCATAGGGGTTTGAATGTTTTCGTGGGTTCAAGTACCCATTAGAATCATAACGAGTACTAAGTTCTTAGATGATGCAACTTAGTATTTTGAAAAATAACCATTAGGTTATAATCAAAGGTTCAGTTACTATAAGTATTATATATTCTATATAGTATATTTCATAAGTTTTAGTTCATCAAGTATAACAAGATTATCATATAAGTCATGCATAGAGGTAGGAAGATAAATCTTCCATTTTAAAACCTCTTTTGTATTCACCAATGCACAAGTTATCATAAGACAACACGGATGGTCATGAATGGATTATTACGGAAATGAAATATACTAAATAACTAACTAAGAAGAAAACATCAAGTGATGTGTGGATTTGTAAGTAGGATAGCCTAAGCTATCCAAATAATCACACATACACAAGTTCAAGACTTGTTCATCACTTGTGGGTTAAAACCCTTTTAAAAACATAAAGTTTAGAGGATTAAAACCTCTGAATTTGTATTTTACAACCTTATTTTTAAGCACACATAATCATAGTCTTGATTAGTGGCATAAGGACATATGAATGTATGAAGAAAACATGAAGATAAAAATGAGCATAATTTAGGTGCACTTTGGACCTAAAAAATGGTGAGGTTTCACCTTAGTTTGCCCAAGAAAACTTGTGAGAACCTTCCTAGAGGTTATCCAAGTGTTGTAGAAGAATAAAATTGAAGTGGAAGTGAGTTAAAACTCACTTTTTGTTGCTGAAAGTTCCTGATGTTGATGCTGAAACTCAGCTGACTTTGGGAGGGTTTTTGAAGTGTTTGGAGGCTTGTAAAAGTGGGATAAAGGATGGGGAAGTGCTTATTATATAGAGAATGGATTAGGGTTTCATTTGGTTGGGCTTTGGAAGTGTTTAGAAGGGGCTAATCTTTGAAACAAGTCCACAAAAACTCAGCCCACATGGCTGATTGGCGTTGATTTAGGGCTGCCATACTTTTTTATTTTTATTTTTTAAACATTATAGTGTGTAATTTGGTTGATTAAGTTATGCAATAATATGTAACAATGTTTCCCCAAACTTGTAATAAGGTATAACATGGAATAAAACATGGTTTAACTAGCTAAAAAATGTGATGTATAAGTATGTAACATGTTTGTAAGTGACAAGTATACGTAACATATTAGATGATTAATCGTTGTGTAATAAAGCATATTATTAGGGGTTTTTAAGTATCGACAATGTATGGTTAAGTATATGTATCGTAAATAAGTACCGTATGCGTATGAATTACGAATAAGGATTCGATGTACGATGAATTCAAACGTGAGCATGTATGAATATGTAGAATATGAATTTAAAGACATACGAATTTTATTTATGATCCAAGTCACGGATTTTACAACGATTACAACGAAATGACGATTACAAGAATACAAGATTTCCAAAAATAGAAATACGAACAATGCTTCCTAATTATGGAAAGTACGAAGAAGCAGGGCGTTACACTTACAAACCGTAAGGGGTGTGGATACGACCTGCAAGGGACCTCGGTTGCGCTTTCTGGTTATAATAACCTTACGGACCATAAGGTGTTGGATACAGTCCGTAAGAGGATCGAGTTTACGAAAAAAATTATAAATAATCGCCATTCAGCTAGGGTTTGGGTTAACTCGTACACTAGACGACTTGAGGTAATTTTAGGACGATCCTAAAGCACTTTTGAGCAGATTGAAGGTCTAGGAAGAATTGGATTCGAGTTTTGAGCATCACAGGTTTGATATTACTTTTATCTTTCAAATCTTTTGCATTAGAAACATGTTTTGTTTAATTTTTAGAACTGAGTTTGTGATGTTTTTGATAAATATGAGTAGCTAAACTGTTAAACTACTTAGGTTGAGATGATCTAGACATTTTGTAATGCTATTGTGACTCGGTTTTCATCGTTTGATGTGATTTACATGATTTTGCGTTGAAGTTGATCTTGATATTGCATGTTGAAGTTTATTGTGTTGATTATTGATTGTTGAATTCAACGGTTTAGGCATATAGAAATATCACCTAGACTTAGGAATCAATTTAAATCGTGAATTTCAGGTTTTCGGTTTAGATCTTGACATTAGAAATAATTCAAGTTAATCAATAATTAAAATCAACTAATTGGCACATGCATCTTTACCTAGTGATTCGAGAGGAGAATTAGGTTTGCTAGGTTATTAGCTAGCCGTTGTTGGGTAGATTGGGTGACCGGTAGCTCGGATCCATCTATTTCTCCGCCTCTAGGGTTTCCTAAGATTTCAATCTTTGAGGTTTCTTTTGCTTCACAAATTGAGGATTGTGACACCTTAGTTGTCATATATTTGAAGTTTGTGGGACTTGGCATCGATAGCTTGAGCCGGTCCATCTTAGCACTTCACATTTCCCCACGTTCTCACGCGGTTTATCATCTCTAGCAGGAGGTTTATCGAGTAGTTTAGGGTATTCAGTCATTGTCCGTAGTCAGGATAGCATTGCTTGAGTCTGGGGATTCGACACCTAGATAGTTCCTTCTCATCATATTTTTTCCTAGATCCCGTGTTCTGAGTTTGCCTGCTTGTTGCGTTTAGTTTCCTGTCTTGAGTTGTCTGTGTGAAATTCCCGTTTACTGCTTTCAAAATAAAGTAGGTTATTAGAAATTCACAAAATTCCATATTAAAATTAGCTAGGTTTTTTATAGAGGTTAAGTATCGAAATTTCACCCATAGTTTCCACGGATTGATTTCTAGTCTTGCCATCTACACTACATTGCAAGCAGTGCACTTGCCGATTGTGTGCGGTTTAGTTAGCGATTCCATTTTAAAACTTGTTTCAGAATAAATATACACACTTTTCACACATCAGCTGGCAAGTCTCATTATTGGGAAGGTGGGTAAAGGGAAAAATCAGATTTTTGTTGGACTCCTGGATTGGATCTCAACCCTTTAATGGGGTGTTTCCTTGCCTTTTCACAATAACAAAGAACAAAGGTAGTTTGGTGCAAGACAGATTCACTATGTTGATGGGGTGTTGTCTTGGAGGTTAGGAATGGAAAATTGATCGACTGGATACTGAGGAAATCACTGAGCTTGCTGCAGTCTCAACTCTACTAGGCTCGGTGAATATCACAAATGCGCAAGAATGCTGAATATGGAAACATGATCCATCTAATAAGTTCTCTGTTTATACTATGAAAAAAATAATTTAGGAAGCTTCTTCCATAAATGACACAATCAAAATGAAATAGAATGGCTGGATTCCCAAGAAAGTCAATGTGTTCTTATGGAAGGCCTTCCAAAAACATGATTCCTACGGTGGACTCGCCGTTTAAAAGAAACATCCAAGTTCCTACCAGCAACTGCAGATCATGTGGAGAAATGGACGAATCTTATGACCATCTCTTCAGGATTTGTTGTTGATGCCTAGCTCTTGTAATCTTGGCAACACAAGACTAAAATAGTTCGTGGACTTTTGCTGACAATGGTTTGGTGCGTATGGAAGGAAATCTAGGAATGAAGTGGCGTTCTCGGAAAAGAAATCAAGCATAACCAAGACTGTGGAAGACATTAGATCTCTTAGTTTTTGTGGATAAAGCGTAGGTCCCCGTTGGGGGGTATTACCTGGAAAGAGTGGTGTAATTTTGATTTTTTCTTGTGTGCTTGTTGTTAACGCCTTGCTAGTCGTTTTTGAATAAAGTTAGCCGTTCCAATACATACACACACACACACACACATATATATATATATATATATTATATTATCAAATGAGAATAAAATTATTGAAAGAAGAAAAAGAAGAAATGACATATTGGTAAAATACTAATTCATTTATAAGTCATCTCATTAATTTTTCTCCCTTTAATTAATTAGTCAACTAATCATTAATTATCCTACATATAATCTACAAAACCTAAATATCAAAATTTTTCTTCATATACCCTACACATTATAGATTTTTATCTTACACACGTCGAAATTTATCCTACACACCTCAAAATATATCCTACACAACTTGTAATGTATCTTACCCCACACCTAGTAATTTATTCTATACTTTAAATTAAGTTGTTTTTTAATTTGAAAAAAAATTATATATTTTGAAAAGAAGTTACAAATTTAATTTACTTAGTTATTAAAGATGATTTAAAAAAAAAAACTTAGTTATTAAAGATGATGAATACAAATTAATGATTTATGTAAGTTTACCAATATACCCTTTTATTAAAACTAAATGCATATATTAAATAAAGTAAAATGAAACATTTTTATTGGTTAAAACTTCTTTTTTTTCTTATAAAAAATTTCTTCTCATTTGAACCTTCCACTTTATATATATATATATATAGGGGAAGGTTATTGTAAAAAAGGTTAAAGGTGTGAGAAATGTGAAAAAATATTGTGGAGATGACGTGTGTCCTAAATCTAAATTAATTCAAAAGGGTAAACAAGTAATTGTATCATTAATTCAATTAATTAAAAACTTCCCATAACCGCTACCTTAATTATAGGAACTGGATTTTTTTTTTAAAAGATCTCTATAAACACCATTCAGCAAGTATATAACACCATTCAGCAAGTATATAACACCATCCAGTAAGTATATAACACCATCCAGCAAGTATATAACACAATTCAGCAAGTATATAACACCATTCATGGACTAAACATCTGATCGAAACAAAATTTTTTCTCTATATAAGTATAGCAATATGGTACTCATATTAAAGATAAAAAAACGCTCGTTATTATGGTGTATTTAAAAAAAATACGTATAAAAAGTTATTGACGGTTAAAAAAATGGGTGGAAGTTACATGTGCATTAATGTTAGTTTCTTAATTTAAAAATGTTAAATATACATATATACCCTTAATCTAGAAAATTAATATGTTTAATAGTAAACATTATTTACAATTTTGCCATTATGATCTCAACCATTAGATCAAAGATCTAATGGTGTGGATTCTTTCTTACCTTTCTCACAAAAAAACATTTTTTTTACAGAAACCTCTACCCTATATATATATATATATATATATATATATATATATATAGGGTAAGGTTATTGTAAAAAAAGTTAAAAGTGTGAGAAATGTGAGAAATATTGTGGAGATGACATGTGTCCTAAATCTAAATTAATTCAAAAGGGTAAACAAGTAATTTTATCATTAATTCAATTAATTAAAAACTTCCCATAACCGCCACCTTAATTATAGGAACTAGATTTTTTTAAAAGATCTCTATAAACACCTTTCAGCAAGTATATAACACCATTCAGTAAGTATATAACACCATTCATGGACTAAACATCTGATCGAAACATATTTTTTTCTCTATATAAGTATATCAATATGGTACTCATATTAAAGATAAAAAAACGCTCGTTATTATTATGGTGTATTTTTTTTTTAAAGTTACGTATAAAAAGTTATTGACGTTTAAAAAAGACGGAGGGAAGTTACAAATGCATTAATGTTAGTTTTTTAATTTAAAATGTTAAATTTACCTATATACCCTTAATCTAGAAAATTAATATGTTTAATAGTAAACATTATTTACAATTTTGCCATTATCATCTCAACCATTAGATCAAAAATCTAATGGTGTAGATTCTTTCTTACCTTTCTCACACAAAACCCTTTTTTTCAGGAACCTCTACCTATATATATATATATATAGGGAGAAGATCATGCGAGAACCACCCCTTATTGCGAGAACCGTGAGAACCAATGTGAACACAACAAAAAATGCCTAAAAATAGCTAAAAATCACACAATTTTTTTTAATATTTTTTATATAAAAATCGCTACTTTTCGAAGCAAAAAAATTAAATTTTTGTTTAAAAAAAATTAATTAAAAAATTTTTTTTTTTTGGTCACTAAAAGTAGCGATTTGAGCATAAAAAATATTAAAAAAAAAATTGATTTTTTTTTATTTTTTTAGATTTTTTTTAGGTTTTTTGGGGATTTAGTTTTTAGCATTTTAGCTGGGGGGGGGGGGGGTGTTTAGGTTTTTGGGGGGTTGGGGAGGGGGGTAGGTTTTTTTTTAGGTTTTTTTGGGGTTTTAGTTTTTAGCATTTAGCTTGGGGGGGGTTTAGGTTTTTTTTTTTTTGGAGGGGGGGTGGG